>CM040818.1:13232883-13420383 GCA_022828995.1 Vimba vimba | reverse complement strand
TTTCTTTCTTTCTTTCTTTCTTTCTTTCTTTCTTTCTTTCTTTCTTTCTTTCTTTCTTTCTTTCTACCTAATCTTTTTCTTTCTTTCTTTCTTTCTTTCTTTCTTTCTTTCTTTCTTTCTTTCTAATCTTTTTTTCTTTCTTTCTTACTTTTCTTTTTCTTTCTTTCTATCTTTCTTTTTTTCTTTCTTCTTTCGTTCTAACTAATCTTTCTTTCTATCTTTCTTTCTTGCTTTCTAACTAATCTGTCTTTCTTTCTTTCTACCTAATCTATCTTTCTTTCTTTCTTTCTTTCTTTCTTTCTTTCTTTCTTTCTTTCTTTCTACCTAATCTTTCTTTCTACCTAATCTTTCTTTCTCTTTCTTTCTTTCTTTCTTTCTTTCTTTCTTTCTTTCTTTCTTTCTTTCTTTCTTTCTACCTAATCTTTCTTTCTTTCTTTCTTTCTTTCTTTCTTTCTTTCTACCTAATCTTTTTCTTTCTTTCTTTCTTTCTTTCTTTCTTTCTTTCTTTCTTTCTTTCTAGCTAATCTTTCTTTTTTTAATTCTTTCTTTCTACCTAATCTTTTTCTTTCTTTCTTTCTTTCTTTCTTTCTTTCTTTCTTTCTTTCTTTCTACCTAATCTTTTTCTTTCTTTCTTTCTTTCTTTCTTTCTTTCTTTCTTTCTAATCTTTTTTTCTTTCTTTCTTACTTTTCTTTTTCTTTCTTTCTATCTTTCTTTTTTTCTTTCTTCTTTCGTTCTAACTAATCTTTCTTTCTATCTTTCTTTCTTGCTTTCTAACTAATCTGTCTTTCTTTCTTTCTACCTAATCTATCTTTCTTTCTTTCTTTCTTTCTTTCTTTCTTTCTTTCTTTCTACCTAATCTTTCTTTCTACCTAATCTTTCTTTCTTTCTTTCTTTCTTTCTTTCTTTCTTTCTTTCTTTCTACCTAATCTTTCTTTCTTTCTTTCTTTCTTTCTTTCTACCTAATCTTTTTCTTTCTTTCTTTCTTTCTTTCTTTCTTTCTTTCTTTCTTTCTTTCTTTCTACCTAATCTTTCTTTCTTTCTTTCTTTCTTTCTAGCTAATCTTTCTTTCTTTCTTTCTTTCTTTCTAGCTAATCTTTCTTTTTTTAATTCTTTCTTTCTACCTAATCTTTTTCTTTCTTTCTTTCTTTCTTTCTTTCTTTCTTTCTTTCTTTCTTTCTACCTAATCTTTTTCTTTCTTTCTTTCTTTCTCTTTCTTTCTAATCTTTCTTTCTTTCTTTCTTTCTTTCTTTCTTTCTTTCTTTCTTTCTTTCTTTCTTTATACCTAATCTTTCTTTCTTTCTTTCTTCCTTTCTTTCTTTCTTTCTACCTAATCTTTTTCTTTCTTTCTTTCTTTCTTTCTTTCTTTCTTTCTTTCTTTCTTTCTTTCTTTCTACCTAATCTTTTTCTTTTTTCATTCTTTCTTTCTACCTAATTTTTTTCTTTCTTTCTTTCTTTCTTTCTTTCTTTTTTTTTAACTATTCTTTCTTTCTAACTAATTTATCAATCAAAATTTAAACTACTTTAAACTTCAAACTACTTTTAACTTCTAACTACTTTTAACTTCTTCAAACTCTCTGGTCCGGCTTTCTCAAGCCAACTTAAAGTTTGTCTCAACAAACTTTTTTTTCTAGTTATTATTCTTTTTCTGACCCAAAATTTATCAACTCTAACTCCTCCTAGAGCTTTAACTCTACAAACTCCAAACTCAGGTCAAACCTTCAAACTATTCTGACTTGGTGTGCTATATCTTTTCAGACTGATTTGACTTTCAGTTTTCTTAAAAATTAATATTAAAAATCATAAAAACCCCATTGACTTTCATTGCAGACTGCTCAAATTGAGCCAATACTACGGTGGCCCATTAGTGCACAAACCAAAAACTCAAATTTAAACTCTCTGAAGCATTAGAGTCAATTAAACTACTATTCTATGACCAAATAAACTTTATCTATCTATCTATCTATCTATCTATCTATCTATCTATCTATCTATCTATCTATCTATCTATCTATCTTACTAACTTATCTATCTTTCTTTCTTTCTTACTAATCTATCTATCTTTCTAACTAACTTATCTATCTTTCTTTCTTTCTTACTAATCTATCTATCTTTCTAATTAAGTTATCTATCTTTCTTTCTTTCTTACTAATCTATCTATCTTTCTAACTAACTTATCTATCTTTCTTTCTTTTTTTTTAACTAATCTAATCTATCTTTCTAACTAACTTATCTATATTTCTTTCTTTCTTTTAACTAATCTATCTATCTTTCTAACTAACTTATCTATCTTTCTTTCTTTCTTTTTAACTAATCTATCTATCTTTCTAACTAACTTATCTTTCTTTCTTTCTTTCTTTCTTTCTTTCTTTCTTTCTTTCCAATCTATTTATCTTTCTAACTAACTTATCTATCTTTCTTTCTTTCTTACTAATCTATCTATCTTTCTAACTAACTTATCTATCTTTCTTTCTTTCTTACTAATCTATCTATCTTTCTAACTAACTTATCTATCTTTCTTTCTTTCTTTTTAACTAATCTAATCTATCTTTCTAACTAACTTATCTATATTTCTTTCTTTCTTTTAACTAATCTATCTATCTTTCTAACTAACTTATCTATCTTTCTTTCTTTCTTTTTAACTAATCTATCTATCTTTCTAACTAACTTATCTTTCTTTCTTTCTTTCTTTCTTTCTTTCTTTCTTTCTTACCAATCTATCTATCTTTCTAACTAACTTATCTATCTTTCTTTCTTTTTAACTAATCTGTCTATCTTTCTAACTAACTTATCTATCTTTCTTTCTTTTTAACTAATCTATCTATCTTTCTAACTAACTTATCTATCTTTCTTTCTTTTTAACTAATCTATCTATCTTTCTAACTAACTTATCTATCGTTCTTTCTTTCTTTCTTTTTAACTAATCTATCTTTCTAACTAACTTATCTTTCTTTCTTTCTTTCTTTCTTTCTTACTAATCTATCTATCTTTCTAACTAACTTATCTATCTTTCTTTCTTTCTTTCTTACTAATCTATCTATCTTTCTAACTAACTTATCTGTCTTTCTTTCTTTTTAACTAATCTATCCATCTTTCTAACTAACTTATCTATCTTTCTTTCTTTCTTTTTAACTAATCTATCTATCTTTCTAACTAACTTATCTATCTTTCTTTTTAACTAATCTATCTATCTTTCTAACTAACTTATCTATCTTTCTTTCTTTTTAACTAATCTATCTATCTTTCTAACTAACTTATCTATCGTTCTTTCTTTCTTTCTTTTTAACTAATCTATCTTTCTAACTAACTTATCTATCTTTCTTTCTTTCTTTCTTTCTTTCTTTCTTACTAATCTATCTATCTTTCTAACTAACTTATCTATCTTTCTTTCTTACTAATCTATCTATCTTTCTAACTAACTTATCTATCTTTCTTTCTTTTTAACTAATCTATCCATCTTTCTAACTAACTTATCTTTCTTTCTTTCTTTCTTTTTAACTAATCTATCTATCTTTCTAACTAACCTATCTATCTTTCTTTTTAACTAATCTATCTATCTTTCTAACTAACTTATCTATCTTTCTTTTTAACTAATCTGTCTATCTTTCTAACTAACTTATCTTTCTTTCTTTCTTTCTTTCTTTCTTTCTTTCTTACCAATCTATTTATCTTTCTAACTAACTTATCTATCTTTCTTTCTTTTTAACTAATCTGTCTATCTCTCTAACTAACTTATCTATCGTTCTTTCTTTCTTTCTTTTTAACTAATCTATCTATCTTTCTAACTAACTTATCTATCTTTCTTTCTTTTTAACTAATCTATCTATCTTTCTAACTAACTTATCTATTGTTCTTTCTTTCTTTCTTTTTAACTAATCTATCTTTCTAACTAACTTATCTATCTTTCTTTCTTTCTTTCTTTCTTACTAATCTATCTATCTTTCTAACTAACTTATCTATCTTTCTTTCTTTCTTTCTTACTAATCTATCTATCTTTCTAACTAACTTATCTGTCTTTCTTTCTTTTTAACTAATCTATCCATCTTTCTAACTAACTTATCTATCTTTCTTTCTTTCTTTTTAACTAATCTATCTATCTTTCTAACTAACTTATCTATCTTTCTTTCTTTTTAACTAATCTATCTATCTTTCTAACTAACTTATCTATCGTTCTTTCTTTCTTTCTTTTTAACTAATCTATCTTTCTAACTAACTTATCTATCTTTCTTTCTTTCTTTCTTTCTTTCTTTCTTTCTTTCTTTCTTACTAATCTATCTTTCTTTCTTACTAATCTATCTATCTTTCTAACTAACTTATCTATCTTTCTTTCTTTTTAACTAATCTATCCATCTTTCTAACTAACTTATCTTTCTTTCTTTCTTTTTAACTAATCTATCTATCTTTCTAACTAACTTATCTATCTTTCTTTTTAACTAATCTATCTATCTTTCTAACTAACTTATCTATCTTTCTTTCTTTCTTACTAATCTATCTATCTTTCTAACTAACTTATCTATCTTTCTTTCTTTCTTTCTTTTTAAGTAATCTAATCTATCTTTCTAACTAACATCTCTATATTTCTTTCTTTCTTTTAACTAATCTATCTATCTTTCTAACTAACTTATCTATCTTTCTTTCTTTCTTTTTAACTAATCTATCTATCTTTCTAACTAACTTATCTATCTTTCTTTCTTTTTAACTAATCTGTCTATCTTTCTAACTAACTTATCTATCTTTCTTTCTTTTTAACTAATCTGTCTATCTTTCTAACTAACTTATCTATCTTTCTTTCTTTTTAACTAATCTATCTATCTTTCTAACTAACTTATCTATCTTTCTTTCTTTTTAACTAATCTATCTATCTTTCTAACTAACTTATCTATCGTTCTTTCTTTCTTTTTAACTAATCTATCTTTCTAACTAACTTATCTATCTTTCTTTCTTTTTAACTAATCTATCTATCTTTCTAACTAACTTATCTATCGTTCTTTCTTTCTTTCTTTTTAACTAATCTATCTTTCTAACTAACTTATCTATCTTTCTTTCTTTCTTTCTTTCTTACTAATCTATCTATCTTTCTAACTAACTTATCTATCTTTCTTTCTTTCGTTCTTTCTTACTAATCTATCTATCTTTCTAACTAACTTATCTGTCTTTCTTTCTTTTTAACTAATCTATCCATCTTTCTAACTAACTTATCTATCTTTCTTTCTTTCTTTCTTTTTCACTAATCTATCTATCTTTCTAACTAATCTATCTTTCTTTTTAACTAATCTATCTATCTTTCTAACTAACTTATCTATCTTTCTTTCTTTTTAACTAATCTATCTATCTTTCTAACTAACTTATCTATCGTTCTTTCTTTCTTTCTTTTTAACTAATCTATCTTTCTAACTAACTTATCTATCTTTCTTTCTTTCTTTCTTTCTTACTAATCTATCTATCTTTCTAACTAACTTATCTATCTTTCTTTCTTACTAATCTATCTATCTTTCTAACTAACTTATCTATCTTTCTTTCTTTTTAACTAATCTATCCATCTTTCTAACTAACTTATCTTTCTTTCTTTCTTTTTAAATAATCTATCTATCTTTCTAACTTACTTATCTATCTTTCTTTTTAACTAATCTATCTATCTTTCTAACTAACTTATCTATCTTTCTTTCTTTCTTACTAATCTATCTATCTTTCTAACTAACTTATCTATCTTTCTTTCTTTCTTTCTTTCTTTCTTTTTAACTAATCTAATCCATCTTTCTAACTAACATATCTATCTTTCTAACTAACTTATCTATCTTTCTTTCTTTCTTTTTAACTAATCTATCTATCTTTCTAACTAACTTATCTTTCTTTCTTTCTTTCTTTCTAATCAATCTTTCTTTTTCTTTCTTTCTTTCTAATCAATCTTTCTTTCTTTCTTTCTTTCTTTCTTTCTTTCTTTCTTTCTTTCTTTCTTTCTAATCAATCTTTCTTTCTTTCTTTCTTTCTTTCTTTCTCTTTCTTTCTTTCTTTCTTTCTTTCTTTCTTTCTTTCTAATCAATCTTTCTTTTTCTAATCTATATTTTTTCTTGCTAACTAATCTATATTTTTTTCTTTCTAACTAATCTAACTTTCTTTCTACCTACTCTTTCCTTCTTATTTCTCTTTTTTTCTTTATTTCTGTCTATCCTTTCTTTCTTTCTAACTAATCTTTCTTTCTTTCTTTCTAACTAATCTTTCTTTCTTCACAACTATTCTTTCTTTCTAACTAATCTATCAATCTAACTTTAAACTACTTTAAACTTCAAACTACTTTAAACTTCTAACTTCTTTAAACTTCTAAATTCTTTAAACTTCTTCAAACTCTCTGGTCAGACTTTCTCAAGCCAACTTAAAGTTTGTCTCAACAAACTTTTTTTTCTAGTTTCTATATAAAAGTATACAAATATTACAACTAAACCCATTTTATTCTGTTTTTAAAAAGGATTTTATTCTAATTTTATTCTAAAATTAAAAACAGTTAAGTAAAAAAAAAAAAAAGTCATACATAGGGCTATACTGCCCTCTTGTGTCCAAAAGGACATCAAAATAGTATATTAAACTTTTTACCAGGTAGGCCAATATTGTATTTAAATATACATTTATTAGGTATGTGTCTGAGGATATTTTCCCACCGGTTAATCGACGTGTGACACGAGTGGGTGCTTTTAAATCGCTAATATAAAAGTGAAAGAAAAATACGGACGTCCGCACGGACATTGATAATGTTGCACACACAAATCACACACACGTTGGAAAGAATGATGCTTTTAAACAACACTAAATCGCCATTAGGTGTCGCCAGGCATCCATCTTAATAAGCGAGTCATTGATTAATTCGTTCAAACGATTCATTCGAATGAGTCGATCATGATTAAGACAGATGTTTATGGATTGATCATTCAAACTTTGACTCAACCGATTCGTTAAAAATGCTGAATTGTTCAGTTATGAGAAAACACGTGATGCGTGATGGTTCTGCTGTGATCTTTGTTTAACTATTTTCGCTCCTGAAACAGAACAAAAACAGTCAATACTGCATCTAAAATGTAAGTGACTTAATTGTAACTGTTTATTAACCTGTTGTATGTCACAGTTTCAACTGTTAATTTATTCAGGAAATGACACTCGTCAAGTGACTCGAGGTTGCTTAAAGGCAGGGTAGGTAGGAATGGTCTAAAAAACTTATTTTTCAAATTTGTTTAAACTTTATGTACATATCAATACATAATTAAAATGTAAGTACTCTGAAAAAGAAAGTATAAAAATCGAGTGTCTGTAGACCTCTCACGACTGTTTTAAAGACAGTTCATTATTTCCATTCACTCCACCCCCTCCCTTCTGGGCTCCTTCCAAAGCCACGCCCCCAAAACACATGAACGCGCGACTCCAACCGCTGAGCTGAAGAGCATTATTTACCTGAGACAAGCAGAGAGGAAGGAGCACAGTGCATGTAGTGACATCATGTCAGAATCACATGTAATAAAAAAATCTAACGCTAATTGCTTATGAATATAAACAAATAAGATGTATTTTAGTACTCACTATCAAGCTAGCATATTGATATTGGTAAATTTAAAATATATATTTTTTGATTCGCTAACGAGCTAGTTATATAAGCTAAAAACAGGTTGCATTGATACACTTTTTTACATTACCATCAGTTACATTGTGAAGAAGATGAATTTCGTGTAAGATTCATAACATATACAGTATGGTGTTCTGCATGTAGGGGTGGGAGATATTGACAAAAATGAATATCTCGATATTTTTTTCCAATATCTAGATATCGATATTCAGGCGATATTGTTGCCATCCTTCAAAGAAATGTGAGCAAACTGGCAAAGAAGGTCCAGTTGGTCTTTTGACTTGCTGCATTTGACCTATATTATTCTAGGCTATAGAAAAAAACAATAAAGGAGCTAACTAAACAGAATCTGTGGCAGCCCCTACTTTTTCCACTTACAAAACTTAACTAGGCACTTCTTGCAACAGTGATTATTAAATCAAACAACAATATTGTTGATGATCAATTCAAAGTAAAAAAAAAAAAAACATTTTCAAAACGGTATAAATTCATTCATTTTTTCCCCCAAAACGCTATAAATCCATCTTTTTTTTCTTTTTTTTTCTAAATTTATGGTTTGTCTTTTTAAAAAAGTTTTTGTCTTTTATTTTTCGTGTTTGCATTTATGAGGAAAAAACAATATTACTTGACAGTTCTCCATTATGGACGCGAGCGCTCTGAAAGCTGCACTAAGACTTTCAAACTTTAACAGAGATCTCAAAACAGAAAGCACAAAGCCTTTCTTTAAAACGAATTTCGTTTTGGATTAATTGTATCTTAATTTTAATATTTTTTTTTTCATTAATTCATTAATATTTTCATTCCTGGATTAAATACATAAAGTAAATATAGGCTATCAATCACAACATAAGGTGCTTGAACTGGAGATTATATCATCGTGAACCGAACCGTAGCCTCGCCTCACAGGCCTAAAAAATGTGGAATATATTTACAGAAATCTGGTTCTAAACAAAACCATCCAAAACAAAATAAAACTATGTAGCCTAATAAATGTGCATTTCTCCGGTGCATGCGTTCACTAGCCTACTGCGAAGATCGCGAGTCAAATATCGTCAACTTCATCTTTGCAGCCGACACAGAAATTAATAAACAATTAAAATGTCTTATTGCAATATTTTACACATTCATAATCATTACTTTTGCTGGTTCTTTGAGGCAGCTTTTTAGGTTTATGGCGTTTTGGAAAAGAGCTCTTCACGTACAAACACCGTTTCACCAAGGCACAGCAGCCCTTCAGCACATAAGAACAAAAAGAGAAAAAGTACGGACTTACTAATTACGAAACTTTGATGTGGTTGAACAGGTGATACAGTCACAAATTCCTTTGCAACTCAAACCTTTTCACGAGTTATGAAGAAAGAGAACAGCATTTCAGTTTTCAGCGCGTCCTCCTTTGATTGCTGTGTTGTGACTGGAAAAGTGCATGCAGGAGCACATGCGCAAAATGTAGGTTTGTAAAATGTCCTTTTGTAAAATAAAAATAATTTTAGGGCGAAGCAGAGGAGGTCGTGCAAGAGGCCGTGGCGTGCAACTAGGGTCCGAGGAAGTAGAGGCCGAGGACGGGGTGGTCGCTGGAAAGCTACGCCGATATTGACACGCGTTTTATTTCTTTGTTTATCCAAAGACTTTTTGTTCATTACCTTTTCTTGTACTGTCTTCTTTTTTTGCCTTGTTTGCCTTCACTAACTGCATGCCGGTAATGTGAATTTTGATTGCTCTTTCTCTGCCATTGTTTTGCTATTCCTAGGTTCCGTGCCTCTCGAATTCCTCAAATCAAACGTGCGCGCGCAAGTGGGCAGATCCCGTGGCAAAAGGGTGGTTGCCATGGTTGCGAGAGAGAGTGACAGTCGCCTAAGCCAATCCTTTGATTCGTCCCGAATCGAAATAATGAGCTGTGTTTAATACAGATTAAACGGTCTAGAGTCACTTGATTTTTATACTCTTTTTTTCAGAGTACTTACATTTTAATTATGTATTGATATATATAGAAAGTTTTAACAAATTTGGATCTTTTATTTTTATAAAGTCCTACCTACCCTGCCTTTAACTGTAGCCTATCATATGTTATAAAATATAAAAAAACTCCATATTTGTAATATTTAGTCATTAGGCCTGTTGTTAACTGAGTTTATTTTATGTGTGCTGCGCTTACTTGTTTACATTTCTCCTGGAGAAGCTGCACGAGCCTCAGCGCAACCTTGTTACCATTGATCAGTAATACATTTATCATCAACTATTGCAACTTAAAATTAATGGAATAAAATCAGAATAATCTCAGAATAAACACACACACACACACACACACACACACACACACACTGACATCGCAGCCTGTTCAGTATAGCCTTAATAAAATATAAAAAGTAAAATCTCAAACGGTTTTGCTATAGTGAGGGATTGAAATAATGTCAAAAAAGGAAACACTAAAAGCCTCATATCTTCTAAAAGTGTAATTATACACCATTTATTTCTCTATAAAATTATACAAATATCAGAACTAAACCTTTTTTTTTCTTTTTTTTTAAGAATTATGTTTGAGTTTAAAAACAGCCAGAATGTTTTAGTCCAAAAAATAAATAAATCATGTCATGGATTGCTTGAATTTATTTTTTTATTTTATTTCGTTTTGCTTGTTTATAGATATATATATATATGAAGAGTTTGGTTCCAAAACGCGATAAACGGCATTTTTAAAAAAATTGAGTTCCCGCAAAAATCAGTATTGTATAGGGTCGGTATTGAAAAGTCAATTTTAAATTTTACGTAAAATGCGATATCCGCCGTTTTATTCTGTCATGTTTTCTCCCTTTCTTTCCAAAACGTGACAAACGCCAGTCTCCTTTCTCTGCAGAATGAGATACATTTGCTCAACCGATCACAGCGCACCATTCCACGCATTGTAAACAGTAACGGCGGCGCTCTGAATACACCCGGCATCCTAGATTTTCCTATCTATTTTGTACTTTTTGATCAACAATCAAACAAAATCTTTTAGAATTTTGACGGCATTGATGAACCTGTGGTGTTTTTTTGCGGTAGGGAAGAAACGTAAGCCATCGAAATATAATCATTTACGTGAGGAGATTAAGAAGACGAGGCACGCGAGAGGAGGAAAAATGCCGGCTGTTGCTTGTTCTCACACGACGGCATCACACTTCTGTCACGCTGACACGTTGACCCCAGGGGATCTTTCGAAAAACTTTCAGTTGTTTTACTCAGTCAACGAAAACCGAGCAGGACCAAGCCATTTTACATTTTCCTAGCGATGGCTGATTGAATGTATTTTTAGTCCAGTGCCTGTAATAAGATATTGACCGAGTTCAGAGGCTGTCATATGTGGATCAACTTATTTTGTTGTGTATTTTCAACAGTTTCAATATGAAAAATAACTTTTATATTGATTCAATGGATTAATTGCATTTTGAAAAAAAAAGTGTCATGAATTTATTGCATTTTGGGGGAAAAATTATCAGTTTTTATAATAAATCTTTGAAAATCAAAATCTGGATTTGAATTTGTTTTGTTATTATAACCTAAAGATGCTATGTGAAAGTTTGAAACAGAAAATAGTGGTTTTCATCTTGCCACATTCTTGGTAAAGAAAACATGTTTTTACTCAAATTAATCAAAATGGATTTATCGCGTTTTGGAACCAAAATCTTCATATATATATATATATATATATATATATATATATATATATATAAATATAGCTGCGAGCAGCGATTACGGGCCCAAGCCGGTGGCACCGCCACCCCGGTGCCTTTAGGTAACTTTAGGTGCCACCGGCTTGGGCCCGTAATCGCTGCTCGCAGCTATATTTATTATTATTATTATTATTGTTCTTCAAGGTTTCGGGGGCTTTTGGGGCCTTTAACGTGCTCAAAAACTCATGAAACTTTGCACACAGGTCAGAAGCTGCGGCCGTTTGGGCCAGGCTGAAGATGGTACCCGGGCGTGACAGGGGGGCTTGACAGCGCCCCCTTGAATGGGGTCCGAGTGCGGTCCGAAAACTTGGTCCATATACCAAACACGCTTGCATGAATTAATATGAAACTCGGTACACATATAGATCTTATCGGGCCGAACAACTTTCGTGCTCTAAGTTTTACGCCAGCCCAACAGGAAGTCGGCTATTATGGGTTGTTTGGAAAACGCATGCTGTGGAATTTGATGTACTCCTCCTAGGAAATTCATTCATTCGCCTCCAAACTCAGTGTGCATGAAGTCAAGACATTGAGGATGATAAATTGCAGACGGATTTTTGATATCTCGAACGGTTTGGCCGTGGCTAGGAAACAAATTTATGGCGAGAAAATATACACAGGAAGTGTGTTATAACTTCTGCATACATTAACTGATCTTGATGAAACTTCAGCAGTGTGTTCGTTGTAAGAGGCCGATCAGATGGATGTGACTATTGTGAGTCAAAGTTATAGCGCCACCAACTGGCAACAGGAAGTGTGTCACTTTAAAAATGCTTTGAAATCACCCTCTTATTTTTACCTGATTTGCTTCAAACTTTATGTGTATAATGTAGACACACGGCAGATGTAGGCCTGTGAAAGGATTATTGATATCTTAGATACTGTTGCCGTGGCAACGCATCAAACTTCAATATTGTTTTCAGATGCTTTTGAGACTCTTCACATGCTTGAAAATGCATGAAACTCGACAGACACATCACATTTATTATCCAGTAGACATGTGCAAAGTTTCAGAAATGGGCGTGGTGAGGGGCTCAGTAGCGCCACCTTTAGTCAAAAATGGGGGCTTAGTTTTTCCTAGAATCACAAAAATCGGTATGTATATTCTGCCGTACAAAGGCAAAAGCAAAGGCAAAAACTTCGTTTTTGGACGAAAATGAGTTATTTATATTTTTGGCACATTCAAGACCTCCTTTATCATGTGAATAAGTATCTTGAATCAATTCCATTGTTTTTTCAAGAAAATAATGAGTTGTCTTAACAGTAACTTCCAAAAGCCCATGAGAAACAAAGGCAGAACACCGTAACATCAGTTACCGCTCTTTGGCTTTGTTTTGGAATGCTCAAAATTGAGTTATGGTACTCTGCCTTTGTTTAGCCAAGCGTCAATATGAAGTTACTGTGCCGGTGTTCTATCAAATAATGCTACCTACCAGATTGTACGGTTCTGCCTTTGTTTTAATGTCCATTAAAATTAAAATTACGGTGTAGCCTGTGTACTTTGTACATCTGCCATCAGTCCCTCTAACTTCTGATGTCCTCAGAGCTTTGTCCTGCGGTCAGAACATTTAGTATATGATCTGAACCCACCGTCGACAAACGTGCGATATCGATCGCGAAGGATTATGCAGAGTTGACAGAAAAACGTTACACATTAGCAGATGAATACAACCAAGAATTAAAGCCCCGCCTCACTCAGTTTGGGTACTGGACCTGGTTGAAACACTCATGCATCTAGCTGGCAGAATGCCAAAACTTCACTGGCGCCTTCAGCCCCGCCCTAAACGCGGTCGAGCCAATGCTGGACTAATATATCTATGGAGGTATTTTGTCATGTCAAATGTATTAATAATACCATCAGAATGCAACCAAAGCACAGGGTAGCAATAAGTAGATGGCTATAAATAATTGTAAATCGTACAAAATAAATGCCATGATCACTAGATTTTATACAGGTGTTACTATATGAATGAATGAATGAATAGTTTTTATTATTGTTTCTTGCATACTACTGTATGCCCAGCCCTAATGGGCTTGTAAGACACCAATACCACCAACAAAAAAACAGTTGTCAGACAGTAGACACAACATACATGAACTTATTTAAATAAACAAGTCTGCCGCCGCATCCAGGCTTTACAAACAAAAGTAGCCAATTTAAACACATTAAAATTAAACAACCATTTCATCTTGTCGTCATCACTAATCCAGAACATTTCAGGCTTTTTAACAAACAATTCACCAAATAATACATTTCTAAAATCATTGTAACGTGGGCAATATAACACAAAATGAGTTTCATTTTCAACCTCTCCTAACTCACACAGTCTACAGAGTCTGTCCTCTTCAGGAGTTTGAGTGAACCTACCAGTTTCTAAGGCCAAGGGAAGGATGCCAGTTCGCAGCTGAGCCACCAAAGACCGTTGGTTCCTTGTCAAGTTTGCCTTTACATACAACTCTGTTTCATATACATCTTTAATTTGGAAGTAAGTCCTTAGTTTTGGCTTAGCCATAATCCCAATCAGCCATTTATGTTTAAAATTTGACATCAGATTGGATCTGATGTTATTGACGCTACAAGGCAAATAATTACAGAATACGTACTGGAGTTGTACATCAGCAAAAACAGTCTGGAGCTCTACAGCCCAGGGGGACTTACTCTTACTCCACAGAAAAACTTTTTTTTGTTACTCTATTTTCAGGCAGATTAATAAGTCGATTCCACAGTCTAACCATTTCACATTTCCTTTGGACTGAACCAGGAACCCAGCCCATATCACCCAGTGCTGAAATAAAAAAATAAAAAAATATTTTTTTATTATCACCTTTTCAGTGTGTCACTTTCAAAATGCTTTGAAATCACCCTCTTATTTTTACCCGATTTGCTTCAAACTTTATCTGTATAATGTAGACACACGGCTGATGTAGACCTGTGAAAGGATTATGGATATCTTATATACTGTTGCCGTGGCAACGCATCAAACTTTAATTTTCTTTTTGGATGCTTTTGAGACTCTTAAGATTCTTGAAATTGGATGAAACTCGACAGACACATCACATTTATTAACCAGTAGACATGTGCAAAGTTTCAGAAACGGGCGTGGCGAGGGGCTCAGTAGCGCCACCTTTAGTCAAAAATGGGGGCTTAGTTGTACATAGAGTCTTAAAACTTGGTACGTATATTGTTCTCATCGAGCCGGACAACTTTCTTATTTACAGTCATTAGCTCCGACCAACAGGAAGTCAGATATTTTGGTTTGAATGTGGATTTTCTCCCTCTCTCTCTCTCTGCCTCTGTGTCTCTGTGTGTGTGTGGGGTGGAGGGGGGGTTGTCTTTTGAGTTTAATTCTTGTTTTTCAAGGTTTCAGGGGCTTTTGGGGCCCTTAACGTGCTCGAAAACTCTTGAAACTTTGCTCATAGGTCAGAACCCGCGGCCATTAGGGCCGGGCTGAAGCTGGTACCCGGGCGTGGCAGGGGGCCTCAACAGCGCCCCCTTGAATGGGGTCCGAAAACTTGGTCCATAGATCAAACTAGCTTACATGAATTAATATGAAACTCGGTACACATATAGATCTCATTGGGCCGAACAACTTTTGCACTCTTAAGTTATACGCCAGCCCAACAGGAAGTCAGCTATTATAGGTTGTTTGGAGAACGCTTGCTGTGGAATTTGAAACACTCCTCCTAGAAAATTAATTCAATCGCCACCAAACTCGGTGTGCATGAAGTCAAGACATTGAGGATGCTAAATTGCGGATGGATTTTTGATATCTCGAACGCTTTGGCCGTGGCGAGGACACGAATTTATGGAGAGAAAAGAAAAACACGAAGTGGTATAACTTCTACACACATTAACTGATCTTGATGAAACTTCAGCAGTGTGTTCGTGGTAAGAGGCCGATCAGATGGATGTAACTATTGTGAGTCAAAGTTATAGCGCCACCAACTGGCAGCAGGAAGTGTGTCACTTTCAAAATTCTTTTGACAAAAGTGGGGGGGTTAGTTTTACCCACAGTTACGTTTAAAATCAGTATGTATATTGGACTCATCGAACCGGACAACTTTCTAATTTACAGTCATTAGCTCCGACCAACAGGAAGTCAGATATTTAGGTCTGAATGTGGATTTTTTGGATATTTCAGACTCTGAGTTTTTAGCTACTCCTCCTAAGTGGTTTATTTTATTCACACCAAACTTTTTCAACACAATGAAAATACATTAAAGATGCTAATTTGTGAACAGATAATAAATATCTCAAACGGTTTAGCTATGGTGAGGGACTAAAGTAATGTCAAAAAAGAAAAAAAACTAAAAGCCTTATATCTTCTAAAAATGTAATTATACACCATTTATTTCTTTATAAAATTATAGAAATATCAGAACTTAACCCATTTTATTCTTTTTTTTTCAATTTAAGAATTATGTTTAAGTTTAAAAACAGTATTAGTTGAAAAACATCAAGTCATTCATAGTGCTATACTGCCCTCTTGTGTTCAAAATCAGGTAGGCCTATAGTATTTATATATAAATATGTTAGGGATGTGACTCTGGGAATATTTCCCCACCGGTTAATTGATGTGTGACACCGCTGGGGGCTTTTGAATCGTTAACTTAAAAACGAAAGTAAAATATGTTCGTCTGCACGGACATTGATAATGGTGCGGAGCAGAGCGCGCGTTTTCAATGAATTCCTATGGAAGTAGGAATGAACTAAAAACTTTGACGTGCACCGTCATGAATGCCCGTACAGCCGTGAGCGTTTTAGTTTAATTTTAAAATTAGTGCCTTTTGGGGGGCGGATTGCTTGAAATTATTTTACAAAAGCACAATGTTGTGTTTTATTGCGACTGTACACAAATATAACTTAACATTGCAGTTTGAATGTCGTCCTATATGAACAAAATGACGGAGTATGTTTTTATGTGTCCACTGTTCAATCGTGCCCGCGCCCCCCACATACACACACACACACACTCCAGAATTGCAATCTTGACATCGCAGCCTGTTCATTATAGCCTTAATAAAATATAATAATATAATAGTCAACCTAACATATAAAAATTACACTGCTCTGTTTAAATAGTCAGTAGTACAATTCGTACCATTCACTGTAAGCACCGCTACACTGTGATGTTTCCAAGCACATTTTTGCGCGTGTGAAGAGGATGATTTTTTTCCGTCGATATTGGAACACGTACAAAGTGTACAGAGTGTACAAAGTACAAAGCCTATGATAAAGAATAGTTTAGCATCCAAATACATCGCAAATGTTGAAACATTTTGATTCTAATGAGAAGGTTACGTGAGCCCAACACTGCTTACTTCCGTTTTTATTTTTACATTAAATTTAGAAGATTTATTGAGGAATATTTTGAGTGTATCATAAAATCCGAATAAGGTAAGTCAAGTAATATTTTCTGTCTTTCATATATATATATATATATATATATATATATATATATATATATATATATATTAGGGCAGGGAAAAGATTAATCACGATTAATCGCATCCAAAATAAAAGTTTGTGTCTACATGATATATGTGTGTGTACTGTGTATAATTATTTTGTATATATATATAAATACACACTTGCATGTATATATTTAAGAAATATTTGTTATTTATATATAAAATATTTAAATTTATATATAATATAAATTATATATAAATATATAGTATATACATACAAATATTTCTTAAATATATACATGCATATGTGTGTGTATTTATATATTCAAAATAATTATACACAGTACACACACATATATCATGTAGACACAAACTTTTATTTTGGATGCGATTAATCGCGATTAACCTTTTCCCAGCCCTAATATATATATATATATATATATTGTAACGAATACGACTTTGGGTTAATGTGAATTAGCTCAAGAATATAGGGAATTTTGGAAATATTAATAATTATGACTCATGGTCATAATTCATAAGTCGCATGTACATTTATTTTATCAATTATCGAGATTACCTTGTTCTGTAACTGGTCTGATCATCAGTTATTCGTCCAGCGAATAAATGTGAGATTATCACAGTTAAGAAGGGGTATCCCTTTACAAACTCCAAGAAAGTTTTATCTTCTGGCCACGAACATCAAACTTTCTGAGTTTATTAATTAAAACTACTCAATGTAGTCTGTAATTTCGAGCTTGTAGCTAGATCTTTTGTTTCATTGACTTTATAAAAGCGGGCTTTCAAACACAGAGACAGTTAAAAGGATATATGGATTTTAATAAATGTAACACTAGAGATTATATGAGCTACAAATACAAACGTACGTAAAAATACAAACAATAAAACAAACACACATTTAACCAAACAAGAAAATACGTGATCAGAATAAAATGAAATGAAAGTAAGAAAGAAAGAAATAGAGAGAAGGGAAAAGCTAGTAATTATTACATACAGAAACCTAAGTTCACGAGACACCTGGAACAGCTTTTATCAGATAATGTACTTGCGAGTTTCTGTGCTCTTTCTGGTGAGGCTGAGGCTGAGGCAGGAAGCGAGGATGGTGTCCTGTTTCTGCTGCGTCTTCCGGTGCCGCGGGAAGCTTGAAAGGCTTACTGAATGTAACGTTACCGAGAAAGTTCAGATTCGTCTTCCGGGAGGGAAGAGGCAAAGATATCTTAGTTGCAGAAGACGGCAGGGCAGCTCTACATGACGCGGAGGTATGCGTCCCAGAGGCCAAGGCAAGGCCTGTTCAGCGGGTTGCGATGGAGCCCTGTTGCGCGTGGAGGAGTAAGGTGACAGATCAGGGATGAGAGAGAAGAGAGAGCAGGGATCAGAGGGTGAGATGAGGGGGTTTCTGCCTTTTAACAGACCTCTGTTTACGCCTTCTCTTTGGAACGACAGCGAATCAGATCTTCTTATCTGAGGCAGGAAAAATTCTCTTTGTGTAAAGAAAAGAACACGCCTCCGTTGACCATGTGTTTTATGAGGGAAAGGATCATATTTAGAAATATGATATTTCCTGGAACAAATGCATATTATTGTACTTTGCAGTCAAGATTCGACTCCGTTAGATGGAGAGGATTACAGAGATATCAAAAATAGAATACAGACGTTGTAGCAATGCACAGATACATTATTATGCATTAGTATAGGCATTTTAGTTCTATTAATGTTACAATAGGACATATATGCTTTCCTATGGTTTACACACACCTCTTAACACAAAAAGGGATATATTTAGTACATTTAAGACTTTATTGGTGAAAAGTCTTTTCCTGTGGTGGGTTTCTGTTTGAAAGTCCACGAGTGTGTGTGTGTGTGTGTGTGTGTGTGTGTGTGTGTGTGTGTAATGTCACAAGGTTGTAAAGTCGGGGAGAAGGTCATGGGGGTACCAGCCAAACTGGCGCTGGCAAATTGGTCCTCGTGGGGCAATTATTAACCAGCAAGGACAAAGACGATGTGTTTTGCCATCACATGATCCACTTAATGCGAAAAGCAGATGTCATTGTTGCTACAATATATATATATATATATATATATATATATATATATATTGTAGCAAATTAGCTCTATGAAATATTAATAATCAATAATAACTGGCTCCTCCATCCCAGGTTCGTTGCGAGCTCCGAAGTAAGCTCGTCTGAGTCTGTGGTAGTAAACATAGGGGTTTCCTGCCGACACTGTTTGGTGTTTATGGCAGTGATCAGTCCGTTTTCAAACTCTGAGACCTCCTTTATGATGGCTTGTTTCAGCTGCTGGTAGTTAGACTGAATGTTTTCTGGCTGCCGAGCCAGAAAGCGTCGCACCTCTGGGCTGGATGTGATCCAGATCAGATAGAGTCTATCTTGATGGTGCACACTCATCAAAGACTGCAGGTGAAAGTCAATGTCTCGCAGGTAAGTGTGGACGTCATGGTCTCCTGCAAGCTCTGGTGTAAATGCAGGGATCTCTCTGGCCATTCGGTTGAGGTCTTTGAGTCAAGACCATACCATGTGTTGTCCCTCCATAAAGTTTAGTCAACGTGCCATTAAAAGTTCCCAATAACTATAAAAATTATTCTCTAGCTAAACAGTTTACATGTAATTAAGTTTAGATTTAATTAACAAAGTAACTGCAAATTTAGCTGAACAGCGTTCAATAAGGAATGCACCTGAAAAGTGCAGGTGAAATTTGATGAGAAGAATTAAAGTTAAGGAAAAAGAGAGTGAGAATTCAGAAACCAGAAATGGGGTTAAAGGAAAATGGTTTAGATCACTTCACACTGCATACACACAAGCTGTAGTTAAAGGCTTCATGTAAATGATGCTAACAACTAACTGTTGAAGTTATTAGTTAGCTTAGCCTAAGCTGAAGGGCTGCTAGGTTGGGTTAGCTTAGCCACTTCGGCTGTTTGTTTACAAAATGGCGTCGGAAGGTAACACATGTGCTATCTAGAGTTAGCACTTCCTGTGACAAGTCATTGTCATGGGAACCAATGCATTTCAGAGTTTCAGTGAGTGAGACACTGTTTTGATCACCAGGTAGCTAAGCTTTTTAAATGCACGGATAAAGTTAAGATGAATGACATCAATCTAACTATATGTTACGAGCCCATCAAATGAATTAAAATGGAACATCATAACATATAAAGACCACAGAGATTCAGTGATGGTGCATAAATTATTTATTTATAAATGATTTAAATAATGAATGATTTGTCATAAGCGGAGCATGGTGGTAAAAGAAAGTAACAAAACAAACAAAAAGAAAACCCTGCGCACACATATCTACCGGAGAAATAGCACTTGCCTGCCTCCCGTTCGAAAACAAAAGACAATGTTCTCCGTGAGTCTTCCGGGTTTTCTGACTGCTACCCTAACTAATCCTAAACTAAATAACATGTGAAAACCCATCACCAATTACCACCAGCTCTAAATAAAATTATAAACTGAATCTAACAGACGTGCATTCCACTCCAGGAACGTGCTTATGAAACACGATCATGAAGTCGACACGAGAAACTCCATAAAGAGGCATAATGGGCCGAGCACACAAGACACCTCGGAGCTACGCTCCGTCTGCCACCAGAAGCGGATCGGAAGTGAGAGTGAGAGTGAGAGGAAGCGGATGTCAAACAAGGCGTCTTTAAAGCAGCTGCCCCCACCCACAATCAGCAGTCGGCGGGACGTCACGTGACCTATGAAGGAAACAGAAACACAACCGCACAAAGCAGCACAAACACGGTTCCCATTTGCTTGACAGCGTAACACTATAATTTTTAAGGCCTTTACACTGTAAAAAGGGGAGCATCGCCCATATTTACATTTATTTGACACTGTACTGAGATTTATTCATCAGAAACAGGTTAAGCAATACTGCAATTGGAATCTCCTTCAACCAAAGCAGAATAATCAATTCTGGTACAGTTTACATGCTGCTGAGCTGAGATTCCTTCGTCAAAACACTTACCCTTTAATACTGAATTTAGGGTTTCTTCGCTAAAATCATATTAACCTTACACTGATACCATTTGAAAATATGCTTAAATGTGTTAAGACTTTTTCAATTACAGTAGAGATGTCAATTCAAATCATCATTTATCCGCATTTAAACAAGCCAGCAACTAGCGACCTTAATGTGGTATCACATGTTGTGTCCTATTCTGACTAGAATTATCAAATACACACTTTTAGGTTGACAGTGGTTTAAGCTCATAACCTTTGTTTAATCATGCCCGCATTCTCCATCATTAATGTAGCAAATTAGCTCTATGAAATATTAATAATCAATAATAACTGGTTATAATTGATTATGAATATTTGGATCAGTTAATATAATTAACTTACTGTCGTAAATTAATATTACAATCAATTAACCTGTTTGTCCCGTGAACACTCAGGATTAATTGTTTATTAACTCTAAGAAATGTACATTTCCGGGGCATGGGAAATGTCTTTCTTAATTTACAGTACTACTAAGAGCAGTAGCAAAAATCTAAATGATTAGTGACTCCAGTTATGAGCTTGAGACACGGACAACTTTACGTGTGACATGAACAAGATTTTATTAACTAGTATAAACACTTAAACTACTCTAACATACACACACATACATGCATACAGTTTACCAAGGGAAAGAGAGCTGAAGCAGAATACAGGAAAGCAAGAAGTTATAGCATTGTTTGAAATTCAGCAGATCAACAGCCTTGAGCAAACCATCAGTTTAGTTCTAACGCCCTTCTTTAAAGGGGTAAGGCTTCTAGTTCAGCATTATCTTCACGTCAGCATTTCAGAAAGGGACTAAGCGAGAGCTAAGAGCTGATCAGTGACTTTAAAGCGTGAAGATGGCACAACCTCTGGATGTGTCTGAGCCAATGAGAAGATTTTCCTTTGAAGGGAAATTTTACGACCCATTGTCCCTTTGAACATGTAATTTGATTGGATGTTTAACACAAGAATCTTTAAGATGCTTATAATACTAATGTGTCACAAAGTTAGCAGAATGTAATGTAAATTAACAAAACGGGGATGAAGATTGGAGTTTATAGAGACCAAAAATGCCACACATATGATTTGGTTAACCATATTATCCAAAGTCTGAAATATTAACCCAGTAGAGTTTACAAGAATACAAAAGACAACCACATTAAAGGAAAATCATGAGATCCGAAAATTAGATACATGTTTACACATTTCTAAAATGGTTATATATAGAATATATAAAATTAACAGGGTTTATTTCTCCTCAGTGAGAATTAAGTAAGAGTCGCAGCTTTCTGGACATTCCTTTGGATCGTAAAATCCTCTTATCAGTCTCTGTGTGTCCTGTAACAAGACACCGCATTCTGCCAGTGTGTTAGCTTCATTTGGGATGTTAGTTTTTGGAGGAAGTTTCACAGGCATTTGTTGGGAGAGTGAGTTTGCTGGATTATTCATTAAATAAATGAATAATTTGTGTGTCTGATTGGTCCAGACACTACAATATATATATATATATAAATATAGCTGCGAGCAGCGATGAAGGGCCAATGCCGGCGGCACCGCCACCCGCCACCTTTAGGTAACTAACAACAACAACAACAACAACAACAACAACATATTGTGCATTCCAGCATTGCAATCTTGACATCGCAGCCTGTTCATTATAGCCTTAATAAAATATAATAATAAAATAGTCAACCTTTTTTTCCCCTATATATATATATATATACGTACACTTAAAACAAAAAATATATATAATATATATATAATATATATAAATATATATAACACCGCCACCGGCTTGGGCCCGCAATCGCTGCTCGCAGCTATATATATATATATATATATATATATATATATATTTGAGTTTGTTTTGTTTCCAATGTTTATATATTTTTGCATTATTCTAACAGTTTATCTCTTTTGTTACTGTTAAATCTTTTTTTTTTTTTTTTGTCTTTCTTAAATTTCTTTATTACCTTTAATTACTAAATGGTTTAGTCCAAGTAGGAGGGGCTTAGCCTTTTTAATAGGGCCTCTCAGTAGTGGTGGGCAGATCGAGGCTTCGTGAAACAATGAAACAGTTGAAGCAAATGTGCCATATTGTGTCGAGGCTTCGAAACAATCCGACACCCGTCACTTGCAGGTGTTGATCTGAAACAACCTTGACAACGAGCCATAAAAAATGTGTTGTTTTTTTATTATTGTATTTTTCTAACATGTGAAGCTTGTAAACTGTAGGCTCCTCACTGTGCATAATGTTATTTTGGTCATGAAAAATGAATGTTAATAAAAGAAATCATGCTACAATGTCTCACTTTTTTATAGATTTGTATTCAAAAATATTAATTTCTCTGCTGTGGAAGGACTTAGCCTACTTCTTTTTTTTTTACAGATAATTTCTCCAGCCTTTGAAAAAAAATCCTCTCACAAGGGACACTTGTTGCTGGCATGCAAAGATATATTTTTTAGCAAGGATATACAAATAATTATATTTCAAACAATGCATACCTTGCATAGATGGCCCAGCAGTGTCAGTAGCAGGCCTTGGTACAGGGGGAATGCTACCATCCGCTGCACCCTGCAAAATGGCAGGATGAGTGCTCCTCAAATGGCGCATCATGGATGATGTATTGTTGCAGTAGGCTAGCTGCCGATCACAATACATACATCTCACTTTATTTGGGGTTTCCAAATGGAAATGCTCCCACACCACAGATGTACGGCATCTCTTCTGTGGAGCCTCCATTTTTATTTATCTATCTATCTCTTAATCTATCTATGTATCTATTTATGTATCTATATATGTGTCACTTTATGTATACTCTGTCTGTCTCTAGCCTATCAGTCAATGTGTAAATTTAAATGTAAGCCTAAATATAACTAAACAAATCGCACTATAAATGTCACTATATCACCAAAAATTCGCTATCTCAAAATCAAATTCCTCTCACAAAAACCCACGAGGTCAAGATGCGTTGACTTCACTTTTATACAGATGTGCGATTGTGTGGTCTGTTCCCGACCCTGTCAATCAAACACTGATTTGGCGGACCATGCCACCTGTCGAAACACTTGTGAAACTCTCCGAAGCTCCATTTAGCCGTAGTCACGTGACATGGGTGTTTTGAATCACGCTTCGGATCAGTGTTTCGAAACATCTGCACTTCGGGATCTCGAAAAGCTTCGGAACGTCAGTTTCGCGTCAGCCATCCCTACCTCTCAGTGTTGTTAGGAAGGTCGTAGAGTGAGTTTGTTGGGAGTTATTACTCAGTTCTGGGTCAATTTATTGGCATAGCCAAAAGTTTTTTGCAATTAACTTTGAACAGTTTATTTTATTTTTCTTTGTCTCTCTTGGATTTTCACTGTAAATACCATTTGCACTCTATTGGAAAACATTTGTTTTTCACTTTTTGGAATAAACACTGAACTTTTTACTTCATCATCACCTCACTTAATTTTTACGCCTCCATCTGCCAGTACATTCAGAGCAGTGGTTTGAAACTGTTCGAAACCTCTTTGGGGCCTCTTTGTGGCATTTGGCACACCCCTGTCTCTGTTACAGTGAACAATGCAGCTTTTAATGAAACCCATGACTCTGAGGAGACACCTTTGCCTTGGTGTCATGGGTTTGCTGCCACTCCCACTCGGTTTTGGTTTCAGCAACCTACAATACTGCGTTCGCAGGGATATTACCCTGGTCTTAACGTCCTCAACTGAAGGAGGAAAACAAGAAATACATTTTATTGTTGTCAGTTGTTAAGCACTCCAGAAATTATTTGTCGGTTTCAAACTGCCTTGAACAATGTGGCCACAAAAATCCAGCAAAATTAATCAGGTACGATTAGGCATAGATGCATATTTCGGGTCTCCATCAGAAGCTAATTTATCTTTTATTTTAACATTTTAATTTAATTGAACCTATATTTATGTTACCATTACAGAGTAAATAGAGATTTTCATCCTCGCCTAGTATAAAATCTCAATTTCAAAGACAATATCACCATTAGAACCACAATCCTACAGATTATAATGCGACTGAATATCTTCTACTACACCTTGACTACAACTTTATCTATACATTTGATGAAAATAAACTAAAGTACAACAATTATGATACAATTTATAAAGTAATAGCCATGTAGTGTCCATTGAATTATTAACCCTTTATGACCTGCCATAGAACAATTCTGCCAGAATATATCTTTGTATTTTTACATGCTGTGCTGTCATTCTTTTGAGCATTTTCATATGCCATACATCAAAATAATCCTTACTCTCCCAATTTGAAGGCTATGTGTGTAATAAATCAATAGTAATTAGATAAATATCTCAAAAGTGCAATAAACAAAAAGAAAAACAATTTTTAATTTTTTTTTCTACATATTTTATTCAATACAGAAATTTGATAAATGCCAACCTCAAACTTGTCAATGTGAAAAACGTGCATAAAACAATTTAAAACTATACAGAATTGATTTGAACTGTTTACATAAATTAGTTTTTAAGATACACTCATTTAATGAGTCTGTATTTTGAATATTTTCTAAGGACCCCCAAGCTTGTGCCAGGCTTCGGCCTTGTCTTTCCATTCACCAAAGATCCTCTGACTCCCACTGGTTCTCTCTCATCAAGACAACATAAGTAAAGATCAACTGGAGCCTCAACAAATTGCATCAGGACAGTTTAATTCAAATTGGGGGTCCTTTGAATATTTTAATTTAAATTGCGTAATATGCGTTTACAAAAACAAAACAAAAACAAACAAACAAAACAAACAAACAAACAAACAAAAAAACACAAAAATGCATTGCACGTCATTTATTTCTTTGGCTGCACACCTGGCTTTCTTCCTGGGACGGATCTATTCCTTCAAGAAAGTCAGCTTCGTCCTTGAAACGGAATCTGGAGCAGACGGAGAGTTCATCGTACGCAATTAGTATTGCCAAAACCTCCGCGTCCGTGTACTTTCGTTTAGACTAGACATAACGTTACGTGCGCGCGCGTGTGTGTGTGTGTGTGTGTGTGTGAATGTGCTTGCATTAGTAAAAGTGTATTTATGAGTGTGTAAAGGAGAAAGAAATGATAAAATGAAGCAATGATAAAAAGACAATAACGAAAAGAAAGAAACATACCGGTACAGCAAATGGGAGTCAAACGCATGGTCAAATGACGCAGCTTGTGACGTCACAACATGTGACAAACCCTGGGGTCATAGTGCACAGAACGTGATATGTCAATGAGCATCGGAAGATGTAACTATCAATCGCAGATCTACAGAACATGTGTGCAAAGACGTGCAAAGACGTGCAATGCATTTTTGTGGGGTTTTTTTGTAAACGCATATTACGCAATTTGTACAGACTCATTAGAGGGTGAAAACAACGCAACAGGAGCATGTTGGAGGCTTGATCTGAACATGTTACATCTCTGGTTTTGTATGCAAAAATAATTATTGAGCTAGCCATTTGGTTTCAGTTTCTATAGGCTCTTAAACAGACACGCAAATGGGAGCGCTGGCGCTCCCTTCGGTCTTAAAGGGTTAATACATACAATGAATATTGTGTTATTACAGCTGCCATGTGAATACATCTACTATTCTATCTCTCATCATGCTAATGAATTAACATATTTAATGTTAGCTCACCTGGCTGTTGAAGAGCATTAGCGACTTCTGTCCACCTCTTCTCTTTCACAGCTCAGTTGTGGTACATCTCGTTTGAAACATCATAGAGGCATTCAAGCTCCTGCCAAAGTTCTATAAAATTTTGCTCCATTTCTTGGTTCCACATTTTTCTTGAAGCCATTGCTGGTGCTGCTACTATTTTTATTTCGGTGAACTCATGCCTTGCTCTCTCATTGGCTGTTGATCGTTGCGACACGTGACACCACAGGCTATCGAGTCGGCCAACAGCTCCAGATATTTAGCATGCTAGATATTTGTCTGCTGTTGCCGAGGCATCGGCGATGTGTCAGCAAGCGTTTTTGATACGTCGCTTAGTATTTCACACATAAAGATTGGAGAGCACGGATCATCCGCAGATTTGCACACGATTACAGACCGACCTGTCGGCGAGCTCGTTAATTTGCAAATCGGGCTCAAATCGGGCTCAAATCGGGCTTAAAATCCTGTAGTGTGAACTAGGCTTTAGAGGGAGGTTCCTTTACGGGAGTATTGTCCATTTCTAGAAGGGTGAAGGGCCTAAAACACAACTCTCTGTTATTGATAGAGAGAGGCCTCTTCTCTATGCAAAGACACATCTGTTTGCATAGAGCTCTGGAGGATGGAGACCTCGGCATGATGACTTTCAGATGAGAGGAAGCCTACAACATTCATACAGCTTAGCAATGCGGCCGCAGGCGACGTACTCAGCATGACGACCCTTCAAATACAGGAGAGTACTAAAGTTTTATCTGGGGCAGCCTGGTCGTCTGAGGGAGGCTTTTAACTTGAAGCCGGTCACCTTAACACGTCCTGTCTGCTGGGAATATAGAGGCCAAAAACCTTGTGAAGGTCTGCTATGGTTCGACCAGAGGTGAAGTATTCTGCATAATGACCTCTTAAAACTAGTGGAGTACTAGGCATACCCGGCAGCTATCGGTGAAACAGAGAATTTCTGTAGAAATAACCGAGGGGAGTATTATCTACGTTTCTTGGAAACAACATCACGGAGGTTCCTGAAGGGCCTCACCACACAGTGCTAAACTCAGAGCCCTAGGGAGCTTCTAACACAATGCTGTTAGGAGGTTTTACACCCGCTCAACCTGAGCCGCTTACTGTACAGGAGGCTCAGAGGGGGCCAACAACTCACAAAAGTGCATACAGCTCTGAAGGGAGGTTAATGAACCAGACTGCTTACATAAACCTTTGCTGGCATTTTTTTCAGCTAGCTTAGCCCAGGGTGACACACTCAGCGGCCAGCCACCTTCTTCAGGGGGGCTGCTGGCATCTGCATTTAGAGCAGCCCGATTCTCAGGAGAATATCTAGGGCATGTGCGCTGGTTTGTGTAGGGGCTTCTAGGGAGCAATGAGAGGAGTAACGTTAGCTCGAACTGAGCATGTCAATGTCAGTAAGCATGTCGTCCAGTTCTATGACCACAGTCTATAATCCAGAGACATATATATGCCTCCACAGGGCTATGGGGAGCAGAGGCCTCAGCAGGAAGACTCTCAAGGAAGAAGAGGAGGCCGGCCACTCTCACACCGATGTGGTCTTTGCACAACAAATCCACGTGGAAAAACAGCTAGGTTTAGATATATCCAACTCAGAGCTCAGGGAGCTAGGGGCCTAAAAACAACTCTCTGTTATTAAGAGAGAGAGGCCTCTTATCAAACTCTACCTGCAAAAAGACAAGGCTGTTCGCATGGAGCTCTGAAGGATGGAGGCCTCAGCATGATGACTCTCCAATGAGAGGAGGCCTACAACATCCATATGGGACTTGCTAAACTATAGTCACTCTGTCAAAACTCTAGAGAGTGGAGGCCTCAAATGATAACTCTCTGAGAGGAAGCCTAACCATGCCTCTGACTACGAGGGACTACGAGCCCCCAGGGAGGCTCAGCCTACTACCTGTGCTACTCTAATATCCTCTGTAAATGTGTATCTATAAATCTCAGTTTTTAAATGAGAGGAGTCCACATACAGCCCTATGTGCAGCTCTGATGAGGCTGGTGAGCCTACAACCTTCCGCCATTATAGCCCATGGGTTAAACTAAAGCCATAACAATTACGGAAAGTTTTCTCTGAGTCAGAAAAAAACCACTTCAGCTATCACTATTCGGCTAATCTATACTTTTATAAAAAAAAAAAATTGGGGGGGGGGGGAACAGAGGCCCACTCTGCTTTTTTTTTAATTTTATTAATTTTATTTTTTTAAAGGGAACGGCCTAACTACGTTCTAATTAACTGACAGTGCATCCTCTCCCAGCAGCTCACCCCCGTCAGCTGCTGAGGGGCACGATAGATTTACACATCTCTCAAACTCCTCAGCAAGCTCCATCTGAGATCCCCATGATCTCAGTCTCCTCTCCGTCTTGGTGCGAGAGGTAGATATTTAATGTAATTTTTGTATAGTAGTAGATTTTTGTAATAGTACATTTTTGATAGAAAAACGCTCACAGTTCGTGCACGCAGACCCCTCAAGGATTGATTGCGCGTGCTACTCACCCAAACAGAAGACGCAGAGGACATGTTACCAGTGTTACCAGGTGTAAGAAATCTCTTACACGGGTCAGCACACTTCCTGAAGTGTTTGTCAGAAGCCATAATTTCTCACAGTATCAGCAAAACAGTCCCTGAAGACGAAAAGAGGATGACATGTTCTCTAGGCGCCTTTTTATACTTCCTGGTTGCACTAGTAGTGTCGTCTTGGCTGTCGCCGGACAATAATAATTGTATAAATAAATTTCATTTGTTTAGTACAAGATGATATTTTTGGTACATTTACTCGTAAGAGAAAGATTGTGCATCTTATAAGTGTATATGTGCTAAAGGTTACACTAGAATATAGATGATTCATTATTCAAAATGATCTTGTATAGATTTTAGATAAATTCACTACTTTTTAAGCTTAATATATTGTCAACTGAACTCATTTTGCTTCTGTTGGTAGCTCAGCAAGTAAAATATTTTTGAGTAGTTTTCCCAACACTTGCTTATGCCAATGAGTAATATTTATAATAATGAGACATCAACGAAACACAGCCACCAGTTTTACAGACAGAATACCCAGTCACTCACTCACTCACTGTCTCTCTCTCTCTCTCTCTCTCTCTCTCTCTCTCTCTCTCTCTCTCTCTCTCTTTCTCTCTCTCTGTTTTTGCTTCTCCACCGCAGTCTTATCTGTTCTGCATGTGCACTAGTCTGATAGAGCCTCAAGCCATGCAGCAAGATAACACAAAATAATTAGTTAACATTCAGCTTACAGAGGGAGAGAGGAGGTTAAGACTTGGATAAGCACCCACAATGTCTGCAGCTAAATTATTTATACATTTTATCCAAATGCATATATGAGATGAAGCTGTGTGGGAGAAAGCTGGTTAGCTCGAGTGTGCATGTGTGTGTGTGTACAGACGCAGGCTTTGAGATAAGTGTGGTGAATAATGAAATCCTGACTTCCTACGTCTGCCTTTAGAAGAAAATTGCACAGAGCCGTCTGCTGTCTGCTAATGCAGATACACCTTTCCCTGCAAAACTCCCTTGCTCTCAGTAACCATCTAAAACACTGTCTGCACGTGAATAATGGTTCATTTAAATGTTGCTGCAAATGTCTGCTGAGATTTGACCTACTGCACAAAAGTGGCCCGATCTTTCCTTAAATGTCTAGTATCTCACTTATTAACGTTATTTCCTGTAGGGCAATCAGATGTGCATGGTTGCATAAATATTTCTGCTGAACAGTTTAAAAAATATGTGAAATAAGGAAGGAAAGAACAATGTAGGCTATATCGAAAAATAAAGGGGCCCAGTACCGAGCCCTGCAATTTTTTTTTAAGACTGAGTTTCTCTTTTTAAATCACATCACACACACTCTTATCAGCCGACAGACTTCCCATCGTCTCTATTCCCAGAATTCCCAGTAAATTTCCCTCAGCACCTGTGCACCGATAACAGGTTTAATCCTGCAAGCGGCAGCCGGAGGCATGTAGTAATGGAACATGTGGATCTGAGATGTGCACTCTACCAAATATAGCCTACGTTTTAGCTAGACACACATGACACAATTATCTTTCTAGGCACAATCATCCTATAAACGCAAAACTGAGATGACAAACTCAACAGTTAACCATGTCATTCTTTTTTTGTGACCGGTAAAACCATGCTGCAGTAGAAACTGTATTTGACTCTGTTGTCTATACTGTATATGCAGTAGGCCTATATATTTGCACTGTGAGAACAATTTCATGACTGTTTTACTCAAGTAAACTTTTAAAAAGTGCACTGTAATAATGTCAAATTAAATGTTTTACTTAAAAGTAGTTCTTTAATCATTGTTTTAATAATCTTGTGCTTTAAAGAAGTACATTTATTTTGACGTGTTGACTAAATTGTAAGTTTATGAATTGTAACTTCACCATTACAGATATAAATGCATGAAATACAAGTCTCAATAGAAATTACATTTAAGTATATTTTAATTTACAATAAATGCGTGTCTGTTATGGTAAGTAGACACAGGAGAGGAATATGGATGGTGAATAATGATTTATTTACAAAGGTGCAGGGATGAGGGGAACAGGGTAGTGGAGTCCAAAGGGTGATCTTGGTGGAGACACAGAGGGAAGGAAAACGCTGGAGACAGGGAGATCACTGGAGACAGGGAATAGTCCACTTAGTGAAAACGAGGTCGGACAAGGAACTGTGGTGAGGAGTGTGCATTTATAGTGGCAGTGATGAGGGTGATGATGAGGTGCAGGTGGGTGCCAAGGAAGGTGATGGGAAATGTAGTGCAGAGGATGGTGACTAGGTTGATATGTAACAGAAACCCCCCCTCCCGTAAGGTAAGTCCTCACGCCCTAGAGGCTGACGAGGGCATGGCCTATTTGGAGCAGGAAGCCTCCAGGGCGGTGTTGGTTCAGGCGGCCAGGGCGTAAATGGCAGCTCAGGAGACCAGGGTTGCGTTTCCCGAAAGCATCGTTGGCCAACTATGGTCGCAAGTTCATCGCAATGTCCATTGAACTCTATTGGTAACGAGGGAACTTGCGACCATAGTTGGCCAACGATGCTTTCGGGAAACGCACCCCAGGGCGGAGTTGGCATCTCGAGAGACCCGTTCAGAGTTGGCAGTTTGGGTATATGGCCCCCCAAACAAAAAATCTTGGAGAGCTCCAGGTGTCTTTGGATTGGACGGGGACAGAGTGGCAATGATGAGGGTGATGATGAAGTGCTGGTGTGAGTGATTGTGAATTATGTGCAGGTGGGAGCCAAGGGTGATGGGAAATGTAGTGCAGAGGATGGTGACTAGGTTGGTATGTGACAGTGTCAGTACATTCGGCAGTAGGCCTACAATTTTAACCATATTTCAAAGACAATAGAAGTAATTATGAAATTAAATATAAAGTTGTATTTAAGTCCCACTTAAGTACATATAAATGCAGACAAAGCATTATAAAGCTAATTTCATTTAATATAATTTTAAACTTTAACACATTTTCATTTAATTGCAATTAATTGAGTGTCCAAAAACATTACTTTCACACTTAAATTAGAATTTTGCCGATTAACTCGCTTTGTATTGTTGCTGTGTCTATAGTATATGTAAATGCACAATGTTTACTCATTCTCCGTTTTACCTGGTCCGGGAAATTCACGTTTGTCAGCAAGAGTCCGCCGGATAATGCAAAATACGTCATTTGCTGCAACCAAAATCGAATACTTCCCTACCCTATAATATGAGAAAAAAAAAAAAAAAAAAAAAAAGTTGTAAAATGGGTTAATTGTAACACTTCCAATTAGTAACAAGTTACAAAACAAATTTTACTTAATTTATTTTTCTCTCGTACTGCGTAGAATACGCTGGGGAAAATCCTTTTCCACTAGAATACTGAAGCCAAAAAATTATCCTTTAATTTTGTATTAATGTAAACCGTGTTGCTGCAGCATACAGGCATAGGCGAGACAGCTCGTGCGCCTATTGGCTGGTCTGCTGGCAACTGCTTGAGCCTATCGAGCGAGACCTAGAGTGACGTCATACCCAATGAGTACCCTCATACCCTCTGCGTCACGTCCCGCTGAAACGGGCGTGGCTTAGGTCTATAAATATCGCTCGCGGGCTCGTATCTCTGATTTTTTATCCTTCAGCGAAGCAACTCACATCGCTGGATTCGAGAAGAAGCCGCGCTGTTCGAAGAAGCATCTCAGCGGGACGAGTCGAGAAGCTGCTGGCCGCGCCGCCTTCATCGCCTTCCTGCTGCGCTATCCGGCGCCTATATCCTTTTTCTCTGCACTGTGTGTGTGTTCGCCGGCGCGACACACACTGACTAAAAGAGCTCGCGTCTTTTTAAAGATGCCTTCCTGCTGCTCGTGCAGAGCCACACTCAGCGACGGGGACCACCACGTGGTTTGAGTTTCCTGCCTGGGTGAAGAACACGCAGCTCTCGCGCTCGCTGACGGCGGCTGCCCTCACTGCGAGCTGTTGCCCATAGCGACTCTGAGGACTCGCTTGGCATTCTTCAACGAGACTGCGCCCACACCTGCTGTAGTGCCGCGCCGTAAAAAGCGCCGCGCTCAACGAATCCGGAACCTTCTCCCAGCCGCCAAAGCTCGCCTGTGCGCCCGCCTGCTTCACCGGCTTCATCAGTTTCGCTTCCTGACGGACAACGGCCGCGGTCTGCCGCCGCTTCTGTCGACGACGCGGATGAGATTGACGCGATGCTGCGAGAAGGGGATTCCTGCTCTCTCCTGACATCAGGCAGTGAAGGCTGGGCGAGCTCTGAGGATCTCGCGCCCCCTGCCCGTGCTTCGACGGGAAAGAGAGCGAGCATTGAGGCGGAGCTAATACGCATACTCACTCAGGCCACGGCGAGCCTCGGCCTCGATTGGATTACGCCTGAGCAGCCCGCTCACAACCGGCTGGACGGCTACTTCCTGCCCGGGGAGCGCACTTCGCCTGCATCCAAGCCAGCGCCCTTTCTTCCTGAGCTTCACGAAGTCGTCGCTAAGTCTTGGAGCTCCCCTTTTTCGGCCAGGACACGATCTTCTGTTTCTCTGGCGTTCTCCGCTGTCGACGACGCCAAGAACAGAGGATACCACTCCCTGCCGCCGGTCGAAGAGGCTATTGCAGCGCACTTATGCCCGCCTTCCGCTGGACGGCATGCTAAGATGGCGCTGCCCTCAAAAGCCTGCCGCACGACGTCATCCCTGCTCCGCTGCGCTTTCTCCGCCGCCGGGCAGGCCGCGTCAGCGTTGCACACCATGGCCACGCTCCAGATTTACCAGGCTGATCTCCTCCGCAAACTAGACGAGAAAGGACCTGACGCAATCTGCGTGCCAGACCTGAGGAGCGCTACAGACCTCGCTCTCTGCGCTACCAAGTCTGCAGCACAGGCCATAGGACAGAGCATGGCCTCGCTCACCGTGTCTGAGAGACATCTCTGGCTAATGCTCTCGGACATGTCTGAGTCGGAGCGCACCGCGTTCCTCGACGCGCCGCTTTCCCCTGCCGGCCTCTTCGGAACCTCGGTCAAAGACTTCACCGACAGGTTCGCTGAGCTACAGAAAGCGACCCAGGCCATGAAGCACTTCCTCCCAGGGCACTCCAGCTCTGCAGCAGGCCGTGCGAAACCGTCTGCTCAGAGCTCACAGCCTAAGCCTCCGCCCACCGCCTCCTCTTCACAACGCCGCCAGACCCAGAGCTCGAGACCGCGCTCTCACTCTTCCAGCCGCCGCCCCGCCTCGCGTGGCCCGCGGCCAAAGATTGCGTTGAAGCCAGAGGCCCCGAAGTCGTCCTAGCACGCCTAGGAAAGCGACGGTGTCCAAGTCCCGCTGCGGCCGGACTTCCACCAAAGCTTGCCGCTCGTCCAGTTCCAAGAAATGTGACTGGTCCAGTGTATTTAGCAACCTACAAGCCGGTTCCATTGCCTGCTTGCCTGCACACAAAAGCCGTTTTTATGGCTACCCAGATAAATCCCTTAAAGAGTGTATTTTCTGGTGGCCCGGCCACGTCCGATGGTGTTTCATGTGTAGAAAAAATGCCCACTACTCAATGCCCATTCCTACACACAAGCACAGCCCCTCGCACAGGGCTTGCACACATAAAATCGACTCAGATCGATTGCGCATTAAACGTAGCAAACGTGCCCACGACCCAGTGCCCACAGACGCTACTTCCTACATGTCTCACGGTTTCTGTAAAAACGAAACCAGTATGCAGGCGCTCTGCTCAGGCGAGCGATGCTATAAAGGTGGTAAATGTGCCCGCTACCCTGCGCCCACGTCCACACACAGACATGACAGTTCCAATGGAACTCGCCCAGCCCTCCCCCTCTCGGTTAACCACCACAGAGGAGTCGAGCGCGCGCATTCTGCCCGCTGTTATCAGCACGCGCCCTGCCTCAGATGTCATGAGCGCGACGCTTATGTCACAGCTCACCGAAGCCGCTGTATCGCGAGCCGATCAGAGCGCGCTTCGCACCCAGCCCCTAGCTACCCGTGCAGATGCGTGGGTGAAGCTTCCCGGGGTTTCGAAATGGGTGCTAAACATCATAAAAGAAGGCTATTCGTTACAGTTTCGCCGACGCCCTCGCCGCCACACGGCGCGCATCGAGACCACGTTAGAATCGAAAGTAGCACATCTACTTCCAGACGAAATTCTGAAACTACTGAGCAAAGGGGATAAACCCTTATCTCAAGCTCAAAGCGAAGGGGGGCTTTACAGCAGATACTTCCTGGTACCCAAGAAAGACGGGGGTCTCAGACCCATACTAGATCTGCGGCAACTGAACAGAGCGCTTATGAAACGTCAGTTCAGGATGCTCACGACCAGAAAAATCCTCGCGCTTGTTCGCCGAGGGGACTGGTTTGTGTCAATAGATCTAAAGGACGCGTATTTTCAAATACAGATAGCATCACGTCACAGGCGATTTTTGAGATTCGCCTTCGAGGGCCAGGCATATCAGTACACAGTCCTGCCTTTCGGCTTGTCCCTGGCACCCCGTAAATTTACGAAGTGCATGGACGCAGCTGAACTATTTGGACGACTGGCTGATTCTAGCCCAATCTCACTCAGAGATCGTGGAGCACAGAACCATTTTACAGTCTCACAGTAAACTGGGAAAAGAGTTTGCTATTCCCCAGACAGATTATATATTTTCTGGGAATAGAACTGAACTCGCCGTCAATGACAGCACGCCTGTCATCTCAGCGCACACTGGACATTCAGCGCGCAGTCGGCTCCTTTCGCTGCGGCGCTGTAGTCCCTCTCAAGAAATTTCAATGGATGCTAGGTCTGATGGCCTCAGCATCATCAGTTCTCCAGTTGGGCCTGCTGCGCATGCGCCCACTGCAGTTCTGGCTCAGAGAGAGTGCCTCACAGAGCGTGGGCCTCCGGTCGGCTTCGCCTCAAGGTCAATCAAGCGTGCATTGCAGCTTTGAACCCTTGGGGGGCAAAAGACTGGTACCATTCAGGTGTAAGCCTGGGGACTTCCTTGAGACTGATGGTGGTGTCCACGGACGCATCCGCCTCAGGATGGGGAGCACTGCTCGAGGGCAGACCGCTCTTTGGCCAATGGTCAAAACGGGAGAAGCTCCTTCATATAAATTGCCTCGAGATGTTAGCAGTGAGCAAAGCGCTCACGCGCTTTCGTCCCCTGATAAAGGGGTACCACGTCCTAGTACGTTCAGACAACGTGTCGGTGGTATCCTACATAAATCGCCAGGGCGGCCTCAGGTCCCTGACCCTGTACAGGCTAACCAGACGCCTCCTGATATGGGCTCGCAGCAACCTGCTCTCGCTGAAAGCAGCGCACGTGCCAGGGCTCCTGAATATAGGACCAGACAGACTGTCCAGGAACCATGTTCCGACAGGAGAATGGTCTTTGCACCCACAGACAGTACAGCTGCTGTGGAAGAAATTCGGCAGAGCGGAAGTAGACCTGTTCGCGTCTCAGGAAAACGCTCACTGTCCAGAATTTTTCTCGAAAAGCAAGGACGCGCTGACCCACATGTGGCCTCGCCGTCCTCTCTACGCTTTTCCCCCTGTCTCCCTCCTGACCCAGGTGGTAGAACGGATCAGGGAAGAAGGATGTTCAGTGCTGCTTGTAGCGCCGCTCTGGACGAGCCAACCTTGGTTCCCAGTTGTGATGCAGTTAGCAAGCACCGCCCCGTGGCCAGTGCCTCTGAGGAAGGATCTTCTTTCTGGCATCCTCACCCGGAGCTGTGGTCCCTTCACGTGTGGACCATCAATGGGTACCCGCTGACCTCCCACAGGGAGTGTTAAACATGATCACGCAGGCCAGAGCTCCGTCTACGCAACGTCTCTACGCCTCCAAATGGTCGGTGTTTTCTGGCTGGTGCACAGCTCGTGGCGTGTCACCCCTGAATTGCGGAGTGACGGAGGTTCTCTCCTTCCTACAGGAGCTGCTGGATAAGGGCAGGTCCCCTTCCACGCTCAAAGTCTATGTGGCGGCCATAGCAGTGTTCTCTACGACAACGCTTGGCCAGTCTATAGGAAGGAACGATTTAGTCATTCGCTTCCTTAGAGGAGCTAAGAGACTGAATCCTCCCAGACCTCCCACAGTCCCTATATGGGACCTTTCTACGGTACTGGAAGCCATGAAAGGTCATCCTTTTGAGCCCTTGCAGAAGATTGATCTTAAACACCTGTCGTTCAAGACGGCATTTCTTCTGGCGTTTCTTCCGGAGCAGCTCTTTGTTCCATTCAGCGGGCGTTCTAAGGGACTAGCCGCTTCGAAACAGAGCCTATCCAGATGGATAGTGGACGCGATAGCGCTAGCTTACACAACCAAGGGCATGCAATGCCCATTGGGTGTCAGGGCGCACTCCACGAGAAGCATGGCTTCATCGTGGGCCTGGTCAAGTGGGATTGCCTTGCAAGATATCTGTATGGCGGCAGGCTGGGCCTCTCCGTCTACATTTATAAGGTTTTACAACCTAGAGGTTCCCGCACTACAAGCCAGGCTACTGTCGGTCTAGTACGGCCAAATCTCTTAAACTGACACTGTCAGTCTTGAGTTATACGGCTATTGTGAATAGCAGTGCTGCTCTAAGCTGCCATATACGGAAGATAGTGGCTAAACCCCTCTTCTTCCAGGATTCCCTGAGTCCCCTAGGTGATTGTGCACTATGTGAACTCCGGGCTGTCGCCCTTTGAGTCTATGGTGTCAGATCCCAGCACACACAGCGTTTTACATTAGGTTCCCCTAGCGTATTCTACGCAGTACGAGAGAATCTCTCGTAAGAGAACGTACTCGGTTACTAATGTAACCTCGGTTCTCTCTAGAGAGAGGAACGAGTACTGCGTATCCTGCCGTGCATGCACGCGCTCTGGTTGCTTCACTGTGAAAAATCAGAGATATGAGCCCGCGAGCCATATTTATAGACCTAAGCCACGCCCGTTTCGGCGGGACGTAACGCAGTCATTGGGTATGACGTCACTCTAGGTCTCGCTCGATAGGCTCAAGCAGTTGCCAGCAGACCAGCCAATAGGCGCGCGAGCTGTCTCGCCTATGCCTGTATGCTGCAGCAACGTGTTTTACATTAATACAAAATTAAAGGATAATTTTTTGGCTTCAGTATTCTTGTGGAAAAGGATTTTCCCCAGCGTATTCTACGCAGTACTCGTTCCTCTCTCTAGAGAGAACCGAGGTTACGTTAGTAACCGAGTACGTTCATGGCTACAAGGGGTTAGGTGTAACAGCAAGACTCTGGGTTAGTTGTAACATAAATTAATCATGTTACAACCTACCCCAAGTAAAATTTTAGTTTTATTTAAATGTTTTCTTTGGACTTTGATTATACCTAGGTCTTGGAAGAGAAGGACAAACTGAGTGGTGTCTCTCAGCATTTTGAAGAGAGCATCAGATGATGTATAAGAGCTGGGAAACTCTGTAAGGTCTGTGGCAACAATTGTGGAATTTTAGCCAATTACTATGACTGACAGTAAGAAACATGCTTACACCCACACACACACAATTCAGTTTTATTATGATGATGCTAATATGCATAGGTCCCAACCACATTCCTGGAACTAACCCGGAATATGGGGTGAATTGTAACATTTCACTCCTCGTGTTTGAAACTAAACCACACACTTTCTGTTTGTGCTGCAAAGGTAACAGCTATGTCATTTAATAGCTGACACTTGTAACTAGTTTTAATCACATTTTGAATGCACTGGCTTAAAAAAAACTCCAAGATATACAGACAGAAATGTCAAACATGTTACAACCATCCCCGGTAAAATGTGAAAATTTTGACGTTGTGCGCCCATTTGGTCGGGCCTCATGAGGAAAACATCTCGGATTATGACTGTAACCCTTGTTCCCTGAGAAGGGTTCGAGACACTGTGTCGTGGCGACACTTAGGGGAACGCTCTTAGCGTAACGCATCTGAAGTATGAATGAAACTAATCTAATCCTGATTGGTGCTGCGTCATGACGTAACGTGACGGCATACACTGAAGCTACATACACTGAAGCTACAAAGGGACACAACAGAGTTAGCTTCTGCGATGAAGCAAGTCGCTCACAGGCAGGGGGAGGCGTGGTGAAGGGACGTAGTGTCTCGTTCCCTTCTCAGGGAACAAGGGTTACAGTTGTAACCCAAGACGTTCCCTTTCGAGGGAACTTGCACTGCGTCGATGACGACACTTTGGGGAACGAGTACCCACTATGCCACAACGAGCCCTGCCTGTCCCAGTGTGAAGCTGCGCACAGGCACACTTAGGACGAGAGCACTAGCGTGCCTGGCATAGAAGGAATGTCCAGGCTATAGAATCTGATAAAAGTATGAGGGGTGGCTCATCCTGCTGCATCGCACACTTCTTGGATCGGGGCCCCTGAAAGGAGGGCTCTAGAGCAGTGGTTCCCAACAGGGGGGTCGCGGCCCACAAGGGGGTCTCGGCGAGCTCTCTGGGGGGTCGCGTCATATTTTGAAAAGTTTTGAGTAATGAGCATTCAAGTCGTCCGTAACTTTTTCTATGTTAAAAATTTACAAAATGTATATAATGAGCGAGTTCATCATGAATCCATCTTCCAAACCGTGTTTTTGTCTTATTCTGAATCACTATGGTACACCTATAATAAGTGTTTATATTGGGACTATTTAACACTGGTTCGGATCGCCGCCGCTGCGGAGTAGTGGTACTTGACCTGCGTGACTCGTCATAGCCAAACACAGAGAAGTAATTCCGGCTCCAAAAGACGCATTATTCTGTTAACAAACGCATGTTTATTAACGATCGCTATAGCGCAAAAAAAAAGGAATGCATGCTTTAAGGAGAACGATCATATTACATTAGCTAATTTTATCCATTCCCTGGCCTGGCTGACCAAAAATGGGATTTTAACCATGACAGCCTTAAAAACCAAATACATATGGGCCAGACTGACCCTTGAGGATGATAAAGATGTCTTACCCTGTTAAAGATCTCTCCACCATTGACCAAATTACTCACGACCAGCAGATCCTCACACTTATTGATAAAGCCTCACAAATAACATGCAAGTATTGGGGTCCCAGACAGCAGTAATTTTGTAATAGCCTATATAGGCTATTCATTCTTTTCTTTTTTTAACCTACACACCAGTGTGAATTCTGATATTTTTTTTATTGCGATTCAAATAGGGCCAATATATAAGCTACTCTTAGGCTTACGTTTTTAAATTACAAATGGCCCACTGATGTTTTTGTTATTGTATTTTCAATATTAGGCTATAGGCTATTATTTGTGCATAAACATATCTGGTTATAGTAATAAACATAGCCTACCGTTTGCTTGAAAACAACATATTTTGTCATCCTTGCTGCTAGCCAACAAGAGCAATAATATCATTAAATGTGAAGGGGGGGCCCTAAAATATTTTCTTGGGAAAAAGGGGGTCTCAGACAATAAAAGGTTGGGAACCACTGCTCTAGAGGACGCCATGCCTCTGGTTGAATGAGCCCTCACGGTCCAAGGTGAAGGCAAGCTATGCACCTGATAGGCCATAGAGATAGCCTGAATGATCCAGTTAGTGATGGTTTATTTGGATGCGGGAAGCCCCTTCTTGGGCGACCCGTAGCACAGCAGCAACTGATCTGACTTCCGCCATAAAGAAGACCTCTGAGCATAAATCTTGAGAGCTCTGACAGGGCAGAGCAAATGAAGTCTTTCTTCATCTGCCGTCACATGAGGTGGGGGATGAAAAGCCTGCAAAAAAGCCGTGCCACATTAGATGGCACTTTAGGCACATAGCCCAGCCAGGGATTCAAGATAGCCTTTATATCACCTGGAGCAAATTCCAGGAACCTGTGAGATATAGAAAGGGCCTGAAGATCTCCTACTCTCCTCAGAGAAGTAATTGCTAATAAAAAAGCTACCTTGAAAGAAAGGTTCTTGGCCTCAGCCGACTCCAAAGGTTCGAAGGGGGCCTCAACCAGCCCTTCAAGAACCACTGCCAGGTCCCATGTGGGAACTCTGGTACGAGCCGCAGGTCTCATCCTCCCAGACCACCCATGACCACGCCCCAGCACGTGAGGCTTTCCGGCGACATGACGCTCCCAGAACAGGACCATGGGACTGGAACCAAGGTTTCTTCCAATCCAATCCAACTTTATTTGTAAAGCACATTTAAAACAACCAAGGTTAACCAAAGTGCTGGACATTGACATGATTTCTGACAGATTATAAACACATGAGTAACAAAAAAAAACAAAAAAAAAACAACAACATTTAAAACAAGGGACAAACTAGAAAATAAAAATGCAGAATACAACTCTCAAGCAGGTTGAAGTTGAAGTTAAAATGAGTTTTAAGTCAGGCTCCCCTATTTTTGAGCCGCGTTCTAGGGACAAAAAAGAGTAGCTGGTCAGCAGACCTTGATGACCTCAGAGGAGCATGCAGCTTCAGTAGTTCAGAGTTGGGGCTTGATCATAAAGAGATTTAAAAACAAATAACAGAATCTTAAAATGTATTCTATAGCAAACCGGCAGCCAATGAAGGGAGGCAAGAACAGGCATAATGTGATCTCGTTTACGAGTTCCGGTCAGGAGTCGAGCAGCAGCATTTTGAACCATTTGTAATCTGGAGAGGGAAGCCTGGTTAATACCTACATATAAAGCATTACAATAATCCAGGCGAGCTGTGATAAAAGCATGTATAACCCTCTCAAAATCAGTGAAAGATAAAAATGGCTTCAGTTTGGTAAGCAGCCTGAGTTGAAAGAAACTTTTTTTCATTCTTCCTGCCTTATGGATTGGTGGGTATGAAGAACAGAGTTGATTGTGCTAAAAAGAACATGAGGTTTATGGCAATTTTTTCAATAACATCAGAGAGGTATTTACCCTTTTCAGCTTTAACAATTCTCTGATAATTACGCCAGCTATCCTTTAGGATATTGTAAAATACCTGCAATTTATGTTTTTTTTTTCCATTAGCGCTCAGAGCTTTCGTACACTTTTGCCTAGCAGCTCGAGTTAAGTCATTGATCCAAGGTTCAGAATTAGGTTTGGAACGCCTGGGTTTTAGTGGTGCAATTATGTTGAGAATTTTTCTACAAGGTGAATGAAAAAGAGGAAATCAACTCATCTGTACCTAGACAAGTGGAGGACCCTATAGTCTCCATAACAATACTAAACGTTTCGGAGAATTGAGCAGCAGTGGCAGGTTTAATTATCCTGCAGATACAAGGTGGAGTGCATTGCTTAACAGTATTGCTGGGAAGAGAAATGTTAAATAAAATAGGTGCATGGTCAGAAAAGACAGCTTCATGTATTTCGATATTTAAAATAGGCAAACTGCAAGGTCTAATGTGTGGCCATGGATCTGTGTCGGACCACTTACAAACTGTGTAAGGTTAAAAGCGTTGATAAGATTTAAAAAATCTTTAGCCAGCAGATTCGTAGGACAGCATACATGAATGTTCATATCTCCTACAATTAAGATTCGGCATATTTCGGCATGATTTCAGACAATAATTCAGAAAAATCCCAGATGAAGTTCTTGTTGTATTTAGGAGGTCGATAGATAAGTGCACACAGAACGGCCTGAGATTTGCCCAATTCAAACATTGTTGATTCAAAACTCGAAAATGTAGTCATTGACAATTGCCTGCAGTTGTACTTATCCTTAAAAATAAAGGCAAGTCCTCCTCCTCGACCAGTAGTCCTCGGGAGTTAAAATGTGCAGTCAAGCGGTAAAAGTTCAGAAAAAAACTTGACTCAAAGTTTCAGTCACGAATAGGAAATCCAAGTTATGCCGGGAAAAGAGGTCCTTTAACCCAAACGCGGCAAACGCGCCGGCACAATAAACTTAAATTACTCCGTCATTCATGGTCATACAGAAAAAATAAATATGAAATAAGAATCTGTGAGATGTCTACTTTTGTATGTGTCCACTTACAATCAAAACATGCTTTTGTAAAATAAAGAAAATAAACAGGGTGTGCTTTCTGCCTATCCGTCTCGTGAACTTTTTTTTTCTTGAGCACGTCTCTAAACTAAAAACAAAACTCAGCGAATACTTGTTGTTACAATTTTTGGATTTAGCTGGATCAGTGTACACTGACCGCCACAGTGTTCTTGTCAGAGAACTCAGAATCATGGATAGATGATAGCCTTTTAATGATTGCTTTGGCATCAACATAGATGGACATGTGCAAGGTTTTTCTAAAACAATGAAAGAATAATAATAATCAACATAAATCACGTAAGTGTTACATTGTAGATTTAAATAAAAAACTCAACATAAAGTATTTGCTTCCTTATACAAGTTATAACGATCGCTATTCAAACTTCAAAGGATTGACGGCATATAATACAGCGTGCAATTCAAGGGTGATTGCTTGCATCACCCTTATAATGCAAGCAATCCCGCGAACTTTCCAGTCAGAACGGCTGATGCAACTCTATGGCGCTATGCTTATTCTCAATCTACTAAATCTGCGTAGGCTCCGCAACTGCACTTGTTGTGCACTATTCAGTGACGTACAGCGCTGATTCTGTGCGCATCTCCGTTATTATGCTAAACATGGAGAATTCAGAACACTTGTCACACATTTATGAGCCATATATCTTTATAAACATTTAAGTGTGTACTTTTAAATGATTGGATTCAAAATGAAAACAAATATTCTCTGTTTAAGTAATTTATATTAAACCAACAAGATGTCCAGTTGCTCAAACCCTTGCTCATTATTTTTAATGTGACCACGCCCACGCGCGCAAAAGAGATTGACATGCAAATCTCCACGTTAAGGAACGCGAACGCGCTCATTAACTCAAAAACAAAGCACCAAACTTCATCAGTCTCTGTTTTTCGTCGCGTTTAGAAGACACGCTGTGAGCTTAGTCAGCTTACATTGGATTTACCTCAGAAGAAGAAGAACGCAATTTGAAGACAAGAAAGATGTAAGGTAAGAAATGTATTCTGAATTATATTAGTTAATGTTATTGTTGAATAAACTTCACATTGCAGTTGAACTGTTGATAGATATATGCTGAATATTATAATGTTTAGACCCGTGTTCAATGTTAAATACTGTGTTTGTGGATATCTGCTCAAACGTAGATATGTATATGGTAACAATAATGTTTCATAGTTTGGAGAGGCTCGATCGCTTCAGTAAATAACGCGCTGTGCGTTTGAAAAGCAAAACGCACCAAACATTAGGCTTCATGTTTTTACTCCAATCTCATTTCATAACGTCATAATGAATGGAAACATTTGAAGTGACATATGATAATCAATATATTTTTCTCTAGTGTAGTGTTACTGAAGTGTTCCTTTTTAACGACTGCCTGCTATAGGTTATTGTTATTATTATTTTATGCAGCACTGCAGCCTATGCCTACAAGGCACAACAAACCTGGTGTTCATTTCATATATATATATATATATATATATATATATATATATATATATATATATATATATATATATATATATAATGTGTGTGTGTGTGTGTGTATGTGTGTGTGTGTGTGTTTTGTGATTTTTAAAAAGCAACCCAGTCAGCAAATTTCCTTTGGCAAAGATGTGGGCCAGATAAACAGCTGAGCTGTGGCCCAGATTAGTTTGTGTTTGCCGGCCCAGATATGGCCCACATCTCCTTTGCCAGAACTGAACCAAAGGACTTCCATAACTCCACCAAGCATGAGCCAAATACTACAAATTCATGTGGCCCATATGTGGGCCTGGTATACAACTTTAGTATGGTTGAGTTCTGTTAAAATCTAACGGCCCTTATGTGGCCCACATGCAGCTGACAGTATTTAAAGTCTTATTAACTCACAGGTCAATTAAACACTCAACAACAAATGTACTCAAAACTATTTATTTTGACAAGCATTTAAATAATTACAGCTAAAGTGTTGTACTTAATTACAGTAGTATTCAGTTGAAACATTTCATAAAAATAAATATAATTACAGCAAAAGTTGAATAATAATTACAGTAGTATTCAGTTGAAAACATTTCATAAAAATAAAAATAATTACAGCAACAGAGTTGAATTTACAGTAGTATTCAGTTGAAAACATTTAAGAATACATAGAATTACAGCTATTCAGTTGTACTTATTTTAAGTAGAATTCAGTTGAAAACATTTAAGAATACAAATTAATAATATAAATAGCATTCAAAGTTAATTTTTTACACCAAAGTTCAAAACACTCGATCAAAGCGTGAATTAATGTTATGTTCAATTAGTCTAATGAGAGTAATACAAATAAATCACAGTAACTTGGTAAAGAGAACTTTAAAGAGAAATTGAGAAAGTTAAAGCAAACTTGAAAGGTAAAGAGTTGAGAAGTGTGTTGATGTGCAGAGAAGTCTCCAATGCGTTGACCTTTTCCAGTAAGGGGATTCTGCCTGACTGCACCTGCAATAAAGAAGAATTTAAATAATGTTAGCAGCAATACAACCTGGAAGCTGCAGGATAATGAAAAAAAAATCATTAATGTAAATTTCCTTTAATATTTTAATTGCAATTAGTAACAAATTAAACACCTCTGAATTACCAGTGTATGAAAGTTTTTTTTCCAGTAAATTTTCAAAAGGAATTGCAAATTGTATTTTTCAATATGTGGGCCAGAATTATACCATAATTCCTTTTGACAAATTATTTAGATTTTTAGAATACTTTTGCACCAACCGGTTAAAATTTACAGCACTGCATGTATTCTGCTTTTTTTTTTTTTTTAAAGACATGCACACTATAATGTAAAAACACACCAACACAGATAGCATTAATGCCATGTTTTAGTCCAAAGACAGAGTCTACAAAAAGAAGTGTTTTTACTAACACAAAATAAACTCAAGATAACTCGCAATGATGCGAGACAATTTGGAAGCAGAAACACACAAACAATAATGGGCCAAGTACTGAATGCAAGGAGGAACATAAAGGGTTAGTTTGCCCAAAAATGAAAATTCTGTCTGCAATTACCCACAAGTTTTTCCAACTTCTGGGTTGTACTTCAGAGCGTAGACTCACTATTGGCCGACGCTGGTCATGTGTGGGATGCTGGCCAATCGTGAGCCTACATTCTGACGTACAACACAGAAGCGCTGCGCTGTTACACTACGTGAACTCACTTAGAGGAACATGAAGAGTTGAATAAAATGAAGAGTTGAATAAAGTCGTTATTTTTGCGCATAAAAGCTATTCTCAACACTTGATAAACTTAAGGTTGAGCCACTGTATTCTTGGACTATTTTAACAATGTCTTTACTAGCTTTTTGGGCTGGCAAGTTTCAATAACAGAGAAGCCTATGGAGAAGTGATCCAGCTCTCAGATTTCATCATAAATATCTTAATTTGTGTTCCGGAGATGAACGAAGGTCTTACGGGGGTGGAACAACATGGGTGAGTAATTACTGACAGAATTTTCATTTTTGGGTGAACTAACCCTTTAAATACACAGTGATAATGAACTAAATACAGATAGTTGTAGGCATGCGCTGGTATGAGACTTTGACAGAATGATAATCTTATATTGTGATTACAGCTTTAAAATGTATGATTGAAACGATATGATTCGCAATATATAAAAAAATAACTTTCTTTAAAAACAAAACATAAAACTTCTAAATAAAAAAATGCAGTCACTTAAGTGAGCCACGGATGTGATCAGGTAATGACAAAAAAAGAGGGAAAACCAGAATAGCTAACCCCATCCCCGTAATTATTATTAATATTTTAATTACTTTTGCAATTATATACTGTAATTATTGTACTATAAATAATTATTTATTTATAATGCATTCATAATAATAACAACATTACAATAATATTTCGATTGCTTCTGATAAACAATAATACACTTCATCCTTACGCATCGCTTTCTGTGAGGACTTTTACATGCTTTTCCCAAATCACTGAAGTGACGTCAACGTCCATGTTAGCAGTAGCATTCGCCGTCAGGCAAGTGTTATTTAAATAAACTCCCGATGTACTTACAAACTTTCCAATGCCTCGTTTTATGAGTACAGAACCTATTTGTACTACTGTAGAAGTTTGGTACCATTCTGGGCTTTATTAGTAGGGTAATTTACGAGATAAACCTGGAGCCGTTAGCGCCTGCACTAAGTCATATGGCATGAATTTGTGACTATTACTATTACTGAGATAACAGAAATAAAAATACAATGTTCTGTAAAGCGGTTTTGAAAAGTTGTGTATTGTGCAAAGTGCTATACAAATAAAAGTGACTTCTAAAAAAGGTCTCACCAATGACAACTTCCTTTACGACCAGGCGTTGGACACCAATCTTCCCTCTGACTTCTCTCCAATTCATAACGTGCCACAGCAGTTGTAAAAGTGGCTTTCAGCACTCTCCACACGGTGTTATCCAGGTCAAAGCCACCAACCAGACCCAGATAGGTAATCTGAAAAAAACAAACATTGTGTAAGTGGTTGAAATATGCATTTAAATAGACCACCCTAAAATGAAAGTGCTTTTACATTCAAAAATGAACTATAAACTATTACTTACTCCATCTGAAACCATATTTTCTAGGTTTTTAATATGGAAATTATTGTCATTGCCCCACCCATACCGCACATTAGGGCTGGGCGGTATGACAGTATACCATAGCATGGTATATAATCTCTATCGTTAGAAATCAGAGTAATTATAAGAATTTCCTGCCTCTTCCAAACTTTATAATGGCAGTGAATGGCCATTCCATTAATTGATAGTCAACAGAAATACAGCAATTCATTGTTTGTTCATGTTAGTTCACAGTGCATACTAAAGTTAACAAGTACCATTTTTTATTTGAATGTGTTAGTAAATGCTGAAATTAACATTAACACATATTAATATATGCTGTAGAAGTGCAGTTCACTATTAGTTCATGTTAACAAGGTATTTTAATCAGGTATTGTATCGAAAGTCATAATTTTGATATTGTGACTTGACACTAATAGCCTAACGTTACAACTTTAATTTTAAAGAGGGAAAAGTCATGAGAGAAAGTCTTGGTTGAATATCATTTCAGAGTTAAATAAAGATACATACAATAATGCACACGTTTGAATGTGTTTATTCTTGGCATTTTTATATTATTATGATTAGTTGAATGATTGTGAACACAAATTAGGATTTAGGTTTTTTGATAAACAGTAACACCGACATTGGACCGCGTCGCCTTAATTCACAAATAGGCTACTACACATGACAAACTATACTATTTTATATGTGTACGACAGTGTGCTGTTGATTTATAAACAAAAACATCTTAATTTAAAACGGCAAACCAGCGAACTGCTATAGCCTACATTAAACTTTATTGTAAGTTATAGCAGTAAACTGAGGAAAATATTAGCTAGTTCAACCCCTTCCTCGATGAAACGAATAACTAAACGCATAATAACATGCAATATTGACACATAATGCTGCATATTTCAATTATATGACTTTAAAATGCCAAAACATCACTTACCTGAATACACAGTCGTGAGGAAAGCAGAGTAAATGGCGTCAGCTGGCCAGCGTCGCAGTCAAACTCGCGCCGTAGTCTCTCTCCACCAATAGGAGGGGAGATGCAGAGCAACCTGAGGTGTGGAACGGCGGATGTTTGCCGCACTTAATTTCAGGATTCCTGCGTTTTTCCACGTATAAGCCAAATGTTTACCACAAGTCGGTGTTTCTCACTGTGTGCCATAGCTCAACCACATATGGTTCTCATGTGCTCGTTGTTATCTGGGCCATATACCTCAAAATCAGTTGTGAACCAAGAGAACATTTCCCGCAGATTTTAAAGTTATGGCAAAACAAATATGGCTACAATTTGGCCCATATCTGTTCAGCCGTGCCACATCTAGGCCATATGTGCCAGATAATACCCACATTTGGCCCAAACGTAATTGCTATCTGGGAATTTTAACCAGAAAAATCAAAAATGTATTCCCAAAATCGTGCAGCCCTATATTCGTGCAGCAAACTATATTTCTCTTGATATCAGCATGTTCACAGCTGTTTGTTGTTGTTGTTGTTGTTGTTGTTGTGTTTTACAGGGACCAGATGCCCCACTGATGAGTCCTGTTGACTTCAACATTCACATGAGTCTCTGTACATGAACATGGGAAAGTGAAAAATCAAACACCTTGGAAATGACAGGTATGTACGTTTCAGGAATGGCACAAAGGTGTGTGACTGTTCAAGCCTGTGTCTTTAGATCAGTGTGTTAAATATAATGTGCTTTTTTGTCATTTGTTGTGTATCTTTGGATTATGTTGTGTTGTAAATAAATCCAAACAATCAAAAAGCCATTATTTTTTAAATCTCCTCATTCTTTGTGCACGGTTTCTCAGAATGATAGGGCCTGATAGCACCTAATAGGGCCATTAGGGGAGGATCTTTGTCTTTCTCAGGTGTGAAATCCATAAATATTAATGATGTGTTCACGCCTCCTCGAATAAAGTTGTCTTACACAAAACATGTCTTACAAATTTAAAATCGAAATATTGTTTTATCTGAATGAGTTGTCTGGATGATTTTCACATAGTTTTGGAGCAAATATTCGATGCTACGTGATACAATTTTCAAAAGTCGTGTGAAAAAAAAATCAGTATGGGTTTTATGGCCTTATTTCAGAGACAATTGTTTTGTTTTTTTTCACAAACCACGCATAAATGTCATCTCAAAACTACAAACTTTTACATACATGCTGCTGATATATTATTGTAGCAGAGTTTGTGCTAAATACAGTGTAATCAGACTTTAGCCATGAAAATGCCACAAGTAACAGAAATAAGCACAAATGTCAGAGGATGTCAGAACACCTCCAGGGCCCAGAAAACACCTCAGACCCCAGAGGGTTTAAATAAAGGTCTTATTCGCCAGCGATCTAACGCTGACCAGGGCAGCTCTGACAGGAGCAGGGGAACTGGCCGTGCAGGTTACATGACTCAACGACCGAAGATAACGCCGCCTCTATGAGGACGAGATGAGCGTTGGCGAGGATACTCCATATCCGAGCTGATAATCGGAACCAGCCAGGTGCCGGCAGGATCGAAGGCACGCCAGGAAACATAGCGATCTTGAAGCGTACCAAAGTTACGACGGGTTCCAAGGGCAGGATAATCTGCTAGGTAAGCTTTCAGCTTCACCAGCTGGCCACTGCACTGTAAGTTCAGCAGGAAGGGGTGGAGAAAACTACAAACTTTTACATACATGCTGCTGATATATTATTGTAGCAGAGTTTGTGCTAAATACAGTGTAATCAGTTCAGCAGGAAGGGGTGGAGAAAAGTGTTCTGGCCACCCCAATCACACTTAGGCGACTTCTCCAATGCGAGATGGTAGTCAAGCAGCGTTTGGTGATCATAAACCAGCAGAGAGTCAATACATTGCATAAACAGTGACACAAACAGTAAAATCACAAACAATTTGCCCTGCACCAGACAGCCGGCCACAAACACTGACGCCATCTTGTTTAACCTGTTAAGCTGCAACCCCACTTTTGAAAAATCCCCAGAAATGACATACCCAAACTGAAACAGATAGAGTTCATGAACCCTTTGCACTAAAAACACAAGTACGATCTCATTTGAAAGCTGACACCTGGCAGTTCATTGTAAATGTAGAATGAATTATTGTCATAATGAAAAAAAAAATTATAAATAGCTTCAAAGTTTTGTAAAGTTATTAGAAATGTATTTTTATGAAATATCTTCATGAAAATAAAATTGAAGTTGGCACTGTAGCAATCTAGAAATGCACTGAAGCTAAAGCCATATGTGTGACCATGTTATATTTAAAATCTGAAGATGTTAAGTCTAAAACTCTGTATTTAGTTAAATGTTTTTCAAGATCATGTCAAATGACTTTATTTTGATTAGACTCTAAAATGCTACTGATGGTTAGTCATCATCTAAGCATCCATTCAGTCTTTTGTCTCTATTGTTTTGTGGTGCAAACGAGCCCCATTCAGTCTCAGTCTCCCCCTGCACACATTCACACCTCTCCAGCCTGGTTATGGCTCTAAATATGCATTTATTTTATAGTTACTAACGACTGGCTATTCATAGGATTTCAATCCCTAATTTATCAAAGTTCTCACTTACATTTGAAACTGTATCAAATGCCCTTCTTGAATAAAGAAACATTACAGTAAGCATTCCTATTTAGAAAAAAATCATAAAAGAATAACTGCTGGTGGCAGGTGCACTTGGGGCTAGCTAGCATGTTAGCTTAGCACACCATCAATACACAACCATTTATGAGATTAAAACCATGTTTTGTGCTCCAAACTTATTTTATAACGCAAGTCGAGTGTTTTAAATAATCTTCTGTGATCTAATTTGGCTTCAGATAAAAAAATCAGACAGAAAATATATTATTTTATAGTATTGTGCACGATGATAAAGTCTATATCGATTAGCATTACATTATAAATATAATCTATTATTATGAAAATACCTGACATGGTTCGAAGAACACAGGAAACTCAAATATCATTGCAATCATGTTTATTGTCTTCAAAACATCTTTATCTGCATGTTACATCCATTACAACGATCTCTGTTAGCTGTGTGTGTATCAGTGACATCCTGGAATGTCACATGATTATGTCACTTCTTCATGTGTTCCATTATGGACTACTATTGTGCATATAGTGCCCTCAGGCTGTTGGTATGGATTGAAAACACATTACATCAGTATCCAGCGCTCATAATGATTACATCGACGCATTTGGGTATAAATTCAATAAATATTATTCCTGTCTATAGAAATCTGATGTAAACCTATGAGAATCTATCAATATTTCTCCAAATCTGCACATTTTTGAGCTAAAAGCCCTGAGGGATGTTGTTTTGTGAAGCACTGTCATGACGACAGCACAGAATTTTTTTTTATGAATGAAAGCAGCTGACACTCATAATTCATATTAAAGGTATTGACTGTAACAACTACGAGAATGAACCAAACAGAATTGAAGCTTTTAGGTGATTTTGTTCATACATAATCCCACAAAGAGTCTTCACATCCCAGACTCATCACCAAACCCAGAGCCATAAATCACCCAGGCTCCAGAGAGTCTGCAACCAAAGACTTTTATTGGTTAACTTTAAGGAAGAACGTTGTCAACATTTGATAGTTTTGCAAGACGGGATCGGTTCAGAGATGGTACTGCTCAGGGCCCTAACAAGAGGTCACATGACCCCTGCGACTAACAGACCCCGTCTTTCTTAAGGACCAAGGTCCCACAGAGATGAACAAAACAGATGTCAGCAGGAACTATACATGACCTCAGATTGGAATTTCTTAAACCCCATAAACTTTACACACCAACACACTTTACATATCAAAATAAATAAAATCATCTCAGAACAAGTTTCGATGAACATCATGCAACTACATAATCCTATGTTGTTTCTACAATATATGTGCATGTTTAATAAGTTTAAATCCCATGTAAGTCATTTAATGGTTATAACTGTTAGATGTTTGAATGAAAGTGTGTTGTGTTTCATATCAGTATGATCGTATGCTCGTGATTCAAAAGATGGCTTGATTGAAATCTGTGTAAAATGTTTCGTATTCTTATAATACTGACAATGTCTAAACTGTGGCCTCTGTTCTCTCTGTTAGTAAGGAGAGCACAGATAAGCATGATTTACGATCAGAACTGAAAAGAACGCCACCTCCTAAATTTAGCCAGTGTCTAATTGGCCAGAACTCATCCTGGAGGTTGGACAAACTTTGAGTTTAAAATCTTAAGACCCGAACAAAGTTTTAGAAGAGCTCTCAACAAGTGCAGAACAAAAATGCAGCGGGAGATGAAGATCTAAACCAGAAGAGTAACCATGTAGACCGCAGAGACAAAGAACCCAAATTAAGATCAGAAGAACGGGTTCAACAGCTTTATTCCAGCCATCTTACTACTCTCGTCTCAATTTTCTTTCTTTTCTAAGTTTTCCTTTATTTTTCGTTGTGAGTCTCGGTTCTAAGTTAAGTTTTGCGGCAAAGTTTCGGTCCACGTTTCTTCTGCAAAGCCAGCTTCAAACAAAGACTTCCATCAACCCGCCAGTACACCACGTGATTGGCCGCTTCAGACCAGGCACGAGGAGACCAGCCAACCAACGAACTCGGGAAACCCCTTTTACACCGAAAGGGAATCCCAAGAGAAAAAAAGGAACGCAAACAAGCAAGTACTGCCTCCAGACTCGTAAACTGAACTGGTGTATTTGATGCAAATTTTGTAACCCACCTAAGAAACGAAGGGTGAAATTAATTATTGATGGTTCGTTCAGGTTATGGGGCCCTATTTTAACGATCTGAAACGCAAGTGTCAAAGCGCAAAGCGCAAGTAATTTTGTGGGCGGGTCTCGGCGCTGTTGCTATTTTCCCGGCGGGATAAATGACTCTTGCGCCAGGCGCAAATCTAAAATGGGTTGGTCTGAAGAGCTTCATTATTCATAGGTGTGGTTTGGGCGTAACGTGAAATAAACCAATCAGAGCGTCATCTCACATTCCCTTTAAGAGCAGGCGCGCTTGTTCTAAAGCGGATTCCTATCATAACGGCGGATTTGCCAGGCGCGCGCCAGGAGCGGTTCACAGCCAAGGAGAGCAACGCTCTCCTCAGGGACGTTGGGGATGGAGAAACCCACCCAAATTAACTTCGGTTAAAAAGGCGTATGATAATTTGGGTAAATGTGTAAGCTAGATGTATGCTTTTATAATAAATTATCTATCAATCAATCTATCTATCTATCTATCTATCTATCTATCTATCTATCTATCTATCTATCGTAATAATGTATGATTTGCAAAAATGAAAACTGCTGCTTCTGTGTATATGAGAGAATCAAAGTGTGCGTTGTGCACACGCTACATTGATTATGGCCAAGCATGCGCCCTTAAAATAGCATATGAATAACATGCGCAACGCGCCACTGACTTTAAACTATTTTTTCCTGGTTAGTGGCGCAAATGTTTTCTAAACCTGCAAAATAGCATGAAGGAACGTTTGCGCCGGAACACGCCTCCTTTTTTGCGCTGAACCGCAAAAGTTCAGCGGTTTCATTTTCAAGTTCATTCCCTAGTTTAGCGACGTGCTTCTGTGGAGGGAAAAGCGCGCTTTGCGCGGGTGCAAAATAGGAATGATACATGCGTCGGTGTACAAAGTCAATTGCGCTGGGTGCAAGATAGGGCCCTATGTCTTATAAGTGCATAGAATCTTGAGATTTCATCATCTCACTCTTAAACTCATTCTTTCCAAACTCTTTCTCACTCTTTCTTTCTTTCGGCAACTTGTATGAATGTGTGCGTATGCTTGTGCGTGTGTTTGTGTTAGATATTAGTTTTAGTGTGTTAGTAGAATATATAATCAATAAAGTATTGTTTGCATTTGAAAAGAGAAGTATTACTTGTGTTATGTGCTTACGAATTTATTGTCTTGAACTTCGATCTAAGTTACCTATGCTTTTGCCCTTGATTTATTTCTTAATTTATTGTTAGCTGGGGATTATTCTTTCTTGGCCAGAAAGACATTATATTCCCTAGAGTTAATAATTGTTTATGTTTTCTGTTCATTGGATGAACTGATGAAATGATCATACTATTGATTCTGCTACAGTAAATTCTGAAATTAATCAAATTATTAATTATTGATCATAATCCGTTATGAATAATAATTAATTATATTTACGTGGGCGTATAAACGCTACATGACTCATTTTTTCATTTCATAACTCCTGACACAAATTAAGAAATAACTGTCGCTATAAGTTTCTCAGAATACAATAGTGGTCAAATACTGAAACTTGAGTCTTATATCTTTTTAATGATGTATAGTTTGTCAAGGTATAACATTAAATGTGATAGTAACTTTGAACTAAATAAAAAAAAAAACGCTTCAGTGCTCGGGCGCACTGGCAACGGTTAACAGGTTAATCAGGTTGTCTTCCACATAGATGGGGAACAATGGCATATGCGCGTAACCCTGATCATGTGGAATGGGTTCCCCCGCCGGGAAAACCCCTTTGTTTTCAACCACCACTGCAGGGCCCTCATGTGCAGCAGGCCGAATGGAATCACGTTGGACACTGCTGCCATGACCCTAAAACTTCTTTTTTTTGAAAATGTTTCACAGTGATAGCCTGACCTAGCTTTACCCTGGTCACCATGGCCAGGATGTGCTCGTTCCGGGCAGGTGACAGTTGTGCCCACATCGTAACCGAGTCCCACACCACCTCAGGAATGTAGTTCTCTGGGCAGGTGCCAACACACTTTCATTTGTGTTGAGTCTCAACCCCAAGCTCTGGATGTGGGCAAGAACTGCCAGCTGTGACTGGGCCATAATAAGCTAGTCGTCGATATAGTTCAGCACCCTGATACCCTGAAGCCTCAGCGGCGCTAGAGCTACATCCATGCATTTGGTAAATGTGTGAGGGGAGAGAGCTAGCCTGGCACAGAAGAACCCAATATTGGAACGCTTCACCACCGAAAGCGAACTTCAGGAACTTCCTGTGAGATGGAAGGATGGATTTGTGGAAGTATGTGTTCTTCAGATCTATTGTGACAAACCAGTCCTCGGATTTAATCTGACTCACGATGGTTTGGAAAAGTGAGCATCTTGAACCTGAATCTTTATAGAGACTGATTCAAGTCTAAATTACCTTAACTCGCTAAAAAAAATGACTTTAAATATTTTTAGTTGTCCCACCAAATTAATTATAGGCAGGACACTGGAAATCTGGCAATTAGATATTTTAGTAATGAAAATGATCTACATAAAAAAATCTTGAGCTCAAACTTGACTTTTTACCACTATTTTACTATTTTACTGTACTCTGCCGTTGTATTGTCAGCAAAAGATGAGAAGTCATGCCAAGGCAAAAGGCAGTAACTTCCACATTATCAATATTTCGCTGCTGATCACCATTAACATAATCATTATAGTAACACCTGTATAAAATCTAGTGATCATGGCATTTATTTTGTATGATTTACAATTACTTATAGCCATCTACTTACTGCTATCCTGTGCTTTGGTTGCATTCTGATGGCATTATTAATACATTAGACATGACACAATACCTCCATAGCGGTAAAGAGCATCTTCAATTGGTACCGAGTGGCATAAGACTTGTTAAGCGCGCGTTCAAAATGATCACAATAAAACAGATCCTCGCACACAGTCGACAAGGGGACTGGTTTATAACGGTGGATCTGAAAGACGCATACTTTCACATTCAGATAGCCCTCATCACATGCGCTTCCTGAGATTCGTGTTCGAAGGTGTCACGCTCCTTGTACGTTCACGAAAAATGCAGCGCTTTCCCCTTTGAGACTCAGTGGGGAACGGGTTCTGGACTACCTAGACGACTAATGCATTTATTGCACAACCTTCTGTGTTCTGCTTCTTTTCAGTATGCTGTGGTTTCAGCTGTCTGCCCTATTATTGTGCTTGTGCACTTCACTCATCCCGCGGATTTATTCCGGACGCTGTGATTGTAGGTAAAACCCGCTTGTAACAGCTGGTCTGATGTTTTATGCACCAGTACACTTGTTGCTTCATTATGTTGTATGCACCAATATACTTCGCTGGCGCCTTCAGCACCTTATGAAGCAACACGGGTTGCTTCATAAGGAGGTGCTGAAGGCGCCAGCGAAGTTTTGGCACTGTCAGCTAGATGCATGAGTGTTTGAGTGTTTCAACCAGGTCCGATACCCAAACTGGGTGAGGCGGGACTTTATTTCTTTGTTGTATTCATCTGCTATGGCATGTGTAACATTTTTCTGTCAACTCTGCACGTCCTTCGCGATCGATATCACACGTTTGTCGATGGAGCGGGTTCAGACCATACTAAATGTTCTGACCGCGTTTGTGCAGGACAAAGCTCTGGGGACATCATAAGTTACAGGGACTGATGGCAGCTGTACAAAGTACACAGGCTACACCGTAATTTCAATTTTAATGGATAGTAAAACAAAGGCAGAACACCGTACAATCTGATAGGTAGCATTATTTGATAGAACAAAAAAAGCGCCACTAGTTTTGCCACCTTCCAGTGCCTAGACAGAAGCCTCCTAATCCCCCCGCAAATTAAGTTGGAGAAGGGCCAGGGCTTTAGGCCAGGGAAGTCACTGCTGTTCCTACAGGACCACTGGGAAAGTGTTCCCTGTACATGGAAGGAAGGAATGCTGCGGAAGCCACATCCTGCTCACAAGGAGATACATGTGGAGAATACACATATGGACTGGGCAAATTGACGGGCAGTACAACATATGGAATGTCACTGGGGAGGCTCCAGCCTATAACCGGGAGGAGCTACTCACCGGACAGTGACGGCAAAAAACTCTGCCATGGGAAGACACGGGCTCGCTGTAGGGAGTCGTATCATGGAAGAATACACATATGGGATAACCGTGGGGATTGCAACATATGGACCCAGCCTAGCACAAGTTCCACTAGTGCATACGAGTGGTAGGCCTGGAGGGTATGGAGGAACTCGACAGGGTTCGGTTAAAGGGAACTCAACTGGAGCAAAAATGGCGCATGTATCCAGTCCATAGGAGGGGAATGGCGCAGCAAGCCGACACTTCGAACCGGGCTCGAATGAAACTGGCTTCATGAGAAGGGAGCCCACGAGAAGCAGCGGTGTCGCCCAGTCCCCAACTCTAGAATATCTGTCAGCGAAGCACACTGTGTCAACATCTAGGCAGGAGCACCACTCACTTCAGAGGAGCTCACCACGTAAGTGGACACGTGCATCTCGGGATTTAACACCAAGATGAAGGCAGACACCTTTATCAGTGGGCCAACGTCGCTTGGAAACAGCCTTCCCTTTCTGCTGATTTCCTTAACAGACAAGAGCTGGTCTGAGGTCCTAAGGCTTGCATTCTGTGCACATATAACCGCAATGAAGCAGACGGACAGAGAAGCCAGGGCTGGGTCTGCCTCCTCCGGGGGCAGCGCTTGCAGGTTCACCACCTGGTCCCACCTTTTAGGGAGAGGTAGGAACCTTGGGCACACATCCAGGCAAGTCCCTACCCTCTAGTAGAGATCATGCGAGCAGGAGAACTGTTTCTTTAACCCTCTGGGGACCAAGCTGTTTTTGGGGTCCTTGAGATGTTCTGACATGCCTTGACATTTGTGCTTTTTTCAGTTAATTATAAACATGTTAATGGCAAAGGTGTAAATTCACTCTATATAGCACAAACAGGGCTACCATAATATGCGAGCAACGTGTATGTAGATGTTTGTATTTTTAAGAGAATAATGTTTATGCGTGGTTATTGGAAAAAATTAAAATGAAAGTTGCTGAATTAAGAACACAAAACACATATTAAATATGTGTCCACAAGACTTTTGACTAATGGATGTTGTCCCTTTTAGTTCTAGCTTTAAAATGATGTAAAAATAGTCTTGCTTTATCGTTCACAAAAAAAAATACATTGATTTAAATGGTGTAAAACAGGTTTTGCTTGGAAAGGCAATATGCGAGGGGGAGGAGTAGTTTACACCTTAGATTAAGGTGTCCCACCCACTCTGAATAATGACTCTGCATAATTAGCCATTCATTCAGGTGTGACACTGACTGAGCCACAATGGAAGGACAAAAGATGTATTTAGAAGACTTATATTGACCATTTAAGATTTCGCTTACATCTCTCTTGTAAATATGTTTTACTATTTTATTAAAAATGTTACAATTACAACAATAATTACAATTTCAACAATATTTCAACTGTACTCTTTCTTTATATATATATAGCCTATATATAAAAAAAAAAGATTATAGGCCTACATTTTATCATATGTATTCATTAGTTTGAATATAGCCAACATTGGAACATCTAACATCTTAGTCTATGAATTTATTTTTGACAAAAATAGTATTTTTTTTTGCAGTTTAATACGTTGATTATACAAATACATTTTATTTCCACATAACAATATTATTCCATTCGATTTTTACTCATCTCAGTAGGCTATAGCAAAGCAGTTTATTCTTTCACACACAGACGCGCGATTCATATTTAGGCTAAACAGTCTTTACAAATATGTGCCCTTCATTCATCTCACAGAAAGGCGAGTCATATTATAGAAATGCGATTCATCTTTTTGCGGTTTGCATAGGCCTACACTAACGTTATTCCATAACGTTATTCCACACGTGAGAAAAGAAAACAGCCTACCTCACTCCTCAGCGGGATCTGCTCCTCATATCAGGAGATATTGCTCCTCATATCAGCACTGTTCTGAGGAATCTTTTCTCCATAAGGTAGGCTATATTATGCCTCACTCGATCGCGACGCGCTTTGTTTACAGCTGATGTGGGCGTTTCACACCCCTCAGAATTTGCGTTTGAATAGCACGCGCTCTCCGGGGAGTGGTCACATTACTGTGAATGATCTCGTAATGAGCTCGACTGGAGTCGCTCTCTTTTTATACAGATTACAGAAGCTGAGAATATTTGTTTTTTATATAAATGACTTCATTTAACAGATGCGATCTCAAGCTTTATGCCCGTGGGTCTGTTTGCCTGTTTGACTGAATTTTCGCGGAGTTATAGATCATTTTCGAACGCGTTTCAAATGGGAGTTTACTGACAGAGAGAAGGGAGAAATCGCATCATGTTAATTTTTCTTTATTTGTCAAAAAGCAAAACACTTTATTTTTATTGTGAGTATACAGAAAAAAAATAGAAACTGAACAGGATCGATTGATGTATTACACGAAAATGAAAGATCAAAATTAACAGAGCATTTAGTGTTTATTTTCATTGCTAAAAAAAAAAAACGAGCAAAACGCGCCGGCGCGTTCTTGGTCCCCAGAGGGTTAAAAACAGAATTTTTAACTCACTGCCTGCAGTGGCTCAGGGGCTGTCTCTGCAGTGCAATAGCACCAGAGATAAGGCCCAAGAGGATAAGGAGGGGCACAAGGCTTTTAGTTACCTTGCTCCCTCAGGAACCTGGCGATCAGGACGTGCTTCCCAGCTACTGCATCATGATGTATAGAAAAATAGAGTGGGCTGGGCAGCCCTCCTGCGGCCGGCTCCACGCCGAGACCTGGGTGGAGGCTGCTGCTGTGATGGTCCGACGGGAGCGGAGGCAGCCGCAGGGGGACGCCCTCGGCCACATTGTTTAATGTTTTCAACTAAATGAATCTCAAGATGAATGCTTGTGTAAGCTTGTTGTGTAGCCTGTATTTGTTAATCATTAGCTTTTTCAGAAATGGTGACAAAAACGTAAATAAATAAATTGTTTAAATAAATGAATATTCAAATATTTGTTTTTTTTATGAGCTCAAATTTTAGAATACAATATTTTTGAAAAATGCCCATCCCTTATGTAAAGATATAAAAACAAGTGTGTGTGTACAGGTTTGGCTATACTTGTGAGGGCCAAATGGCCTCACTTATATAGTGAAATATTACAACAACCGACTAGAAATTTTTCTAATTCTTGCTAGTTAAAAAGGCTTATAAATCGCCAAAAACTTGTTTTTATTTAAATATAGTGTTTTGCATGTTTCTGTGAGGTTAAGGTTTAGGGTAGATGTTGGTTAGGCCTTAGAAAATACCATTAACCTGATATAAAATCAATGAAAGTCTATGCATTGTCCTCACTAATATAGTGAAACAAACGTGTGTGTGTGTGTGTGTATGATGGTTTGGCAGAGTCACTGTGCACCATCAGCACCATCAGCCTAATGAAGCCTTAAAATCACAGATGAGCAAGAGAGCAGGAAGAAATGTGACAGAGACTGACCATGAGTAAAGGCAGATGGGGGAAGAATTGCATTCAAATGAACACACGATGCCCTTGGGTTCTGCCGACGCAGCAGTTTCTCCTGTCCAGAAATCCAGGGGAGAATCACATAAAAGGTGGTTTGGGGTTCATCTCTCTCATGACGAAGGGCAGAAGATTAATCATTTTCCATTTGATTGACAACACTCGATAAATGTGGCAGACAGCAGTGTCATTGGTCTACGTGTAAGTCAGGGGTGTCCAATCTTTTTTTAACCCTCTGGGGTCTGAGGTGTTTTCTGGGCCCTGGAGGTGTTTTTACATGCCCTGACATTTGTGATTATTTCTGTTATTTATAACATTTTCTTGGCTAAAGTCTTATTGCACTGTATTTAGCACAAACTCTGCTACAATAATATGTGAGCAGCATGTATGTCAAATGTTGTAGTTTTGAGAAAATGCGTGGTTTGTGAAAGAAATAATCATAATAAAAATATATTTTAAGTCACTGAAATAAGGCCATAAAACCCATAATGAATATATGTTCACAAGTCTTTTGAAAACTGTATCTTGTAGCCTTGATTTTTTGCTTCAAAACGATATGAAAATCATCCTGCCAACACATTCACATAAAACAATATTGTGGCAAGCAGGGCAGGGCCGAAAACCGTGAGAGAACGGCGTGAGGCCGCTGGCGTGAATGATAATGAGCGACACTCGTATCTCTCATGGAGGAGCTTCGAAAGCATAAAAGGAAGAGCGACGACAGTGAAGGACGAGAGAGGACCAGGCCTGGACATTTACGTTATGTTTTGTTTATGTGTTGTTCTGTTGTTTAATAGGTACAATGATACTAAATATGTGTGCGGCAGTCGTCAGTGAGGGGCTGCTGCCTTTAATTTCGTTTTGTGTTTGTTTATTTTGGAATTAAAGTTTGTGAAATGTTCTCCTTCCCACAACAACTGGTTGTGGCACTGGTTGTGGCACAAGGCACATGGTTTCTCCTACCACTGCTATGCTGATGACACACAGCTCTTCCTCTCATTTCAACCAGATGATCCCACAGTAGCTGCACAGATCTCAAGCTGTCTGGCGGACATCTCGACATGGATGAAGGAACATCAGCTGCAGCTCAACCTGGCAAAGACTGAGCTTCTCGTCCTCCCTGCCAATCCATCTCTACAGCACGACTTCACTATCCAGCTAGATTCATCATCAATCACCCCATCAAGGTCGGTCAGAAATCTTGGAGTGATACTGGATGACCAGCTGACCTTCACAGATCACATTTCAAAGACAGCTCGATCATGCAGGTTTGCACTGCACAACATCAGGAAGATCAGGCCTTTCCTAACTGAGCATGCAACACAACTTCTCGTCCAGGCCCTGGTCATCTCTAGGCTTGATTATTGCAATGCTCTTCTGGCTGGACTTCCATCATGTGCAACTAAACCTCTACAAATGATTCAGAATGCTGCAGCTCATCTTGTCTTCAACAAGCCCAAAAGGGCCCACGTCACTCCTCTCTTCATCACTTTGCACTGGCTACCTCTCGCTGCTCGCATCAAGTTCAAGGCATTGACGCTTGCTTACAGATCTATCACAGGCTCAGCTCCCTCCTACTTTCACTCACTCCTACAAGTCTACATCCCTACCAGAAACCTACGATCGGTCAACGAGTGATGTCTCATGGTTCCATCACAGAGAGCCACAAAATCACTTTCCAGAACATTCTCATTCACAGTTCCATGCTGGTGGAATGCTCTCCTCACCCTCGTCCGGAATGCAGAATCCCTGGCAACATTCAAAAGACAACTGAAAAGCCTTCTCTTCCGTGAGCACTTAACCTCATAAAAAAAAAAAAAAAACTTTCCTTTCCCTTTATATCCTACCTTTCCTTTTCCTTTATGTTCTCGCTTATCGGCCTTTGCTACTCTGAACAATGACTGAACTTCGTATTTTGAGCACTTCATACGTTGTTTTTTGCCTCTTCACGATGTCTCGCTTAATTTAGTCCTAATTTGTAAGTCGCTTTGGACAAAAGCGTCTGCTAAATGACTAAATGTAAATGTAATGTAAATGTAAACAACTAACCTCATTACATTGTAGCTAAAACCCGGGAGGAAGGAGGAACCTGCTGTCAAAGAGCCCTCACCACTGTGGGGAATCTGCAGTGCCATCGAGCATGGCTGTACAGAGTCTGCCGCCATGGACGCTCAAGGCGGTGGGCTAGAGTGAGTTGCCGGGAGAATGGACAAACTCGCTGCCTGCTCCCTGGGTTCTGGAGGGGCAGCTGCCGTCCGTGAAGGAGCGGAGGAGTCGCCGCCATGGGCTGGAGCGTGCTGCAGTCCACCATGATGGGGAGGAGCAGGGAACGGGGTACTCCTGCCGGCTGCCCAAACCACGAGGTATTCGTGAGTACCCCTCAGCCTGCGAGAGGTAATGGCGGTATGTGGCAAGCAGGGCGGGGCCAAGAGCCATGAGAGAACAGTGCGAGGCCGGTGGCTTGATTGATAATGAGCGTCACTTGTGCGAGGTATGCCTAGGAAGATTAAGATCCCTCCCCTTATGGCCCTTATTAGGTGAATGGGACTGTGAGAGAACTAGAAGAAAGAGTGAGGATATTAAAAGAATGGCTTTTTGGTTTTTTGTGTTTTATTTACAACACAACACAATCCAAATATACATAACGAAGGACAAAAGGGACATTATTGAGCACACTGATCTAAACACAGAGATTTGAACAGTCACACACCTGCTGTTCAACATCCCTGTCATTTCCAAAGTGTTGCGATTTCATTTTACCATGTTCATGGTAAACTCAAGGTTTATGTTTCTCGTGTGAATCGTGTGAATGTTTAAGTCAGAGGGACTCATCAGTGGCATCTGGTAAAAAAAAAAAAAATTAAAAAAATTAAAAAAATTTAGTAGTTCCTTCTGATGGATGTAGTAACACTTAATACATTACTATCCAATACTTTACAAAAAGCTTACAATGATTTCAGTCATTACTAGAAAATTATCATGTTTTTCACTTTACTGATCCAAATAATTGATAATTCCTTATAAAGGATTTGATAATACTTGAGTCATTACTAGTGGGTTACCATGATCTTTAATTTAGAATTAATTATCTATTATCCATTATTTAAGTTAATTATTAACCTGTATATAGTAGTTATCATTAGTCCTCTGGGAGGTATGAAAAAATAGTAGTTATTGATTAGCTAATAGTGAACTACCATCTTCAACTGAGCACTATTAATTACTGATTCGTAAATCTGAGTTACTAGAGTGTTATTTTTGCATTACTCATTTGCTCCTGTGTAGTTATTCATTAATGATGGAATAGTATTCTAAAGTGTTACCCAAGTTTATGTAACAATAACACGTTAACTAATGTAAGTGGGAATAAATTACTTACCCCTGTTGGATCTTCTTCTAAGGCAAATCCAAGGTAAACTCACAGTGCGTCTTCCAAACTCAATGAAAAGCAGACGAATGATGAAGCTTGATATTTGTTTATCGAGATGATGGGGGTGTTTACAGGTTAGCGTTTACACATGGACGATGTGGTGGATTTTTTCCCTAACCTAACTACCTGGCTCTATCTTTTGGGTCTCGTCCTCAACGTCCCCACTTTATAGATCACCTGTAACTGACTACCTGGCTCTATCTTTTGGGTCTCATTCCTGACGTCCCCACTTTATAGATCACCTGTAACTGACTCGGTTTCCCTAAACTAGTTTTCTTGCTGCGCAGCATAAATGACAGACAAACTCTGGCAATTGTCCCTTAAATGCTTTAATCACGGCCGGGAGAGTTTCTCGAGCAGTTCTCAAAGAAATCTCACCCAAGAAGCAAGGCCGGAGGATCTCAGACAAATTCCATTGAGAATCCCACCGAAAAACACATATACAACAATTTTTATAGTATAGAGGTATGGCATAAATTTCATGCTGCATTACATAATTTCCCCACTATTTGATTGGTTCTTCATATGCAAACCCCTCTGTTACTAGGTAAAGCAAACTTTGATCTTGTGATTACTTATCACAAGGTTCTAACGATGACTTAATTTGTTCTAACAGACTGTCTAGGTTTACTTCCCCTTTTTGTTATTAATACACAGACACATACACTCAAAGTCACAAGGTTTTCCCCAAAGAGTTTGGAAACATTAAAAGCATATGAATGTCATTCCTGCAAGAAAGACAAATGTTAGTTGATTAATTAAAGTTGATTAATTAAAATTCATTCACAACAATTAGCATGTGAATGCTGCACAGCGCGTGGGTATGGTCACAATACTGATAATGAGCAGACGCCTGTGAAACTGTACCTCTCGTTGGTTTCATATGGATTATATAAACAGAGAATATTGAAGAGTTTGGTTCCAAAACGCGATAAATCCATTTTGATTAATTTGAATAAAAATGTGTTCCCTTTCGTCCTGGGAACTCCAACGTGTCGTCGGGGAGTTCCCTGACGAATTGGGATCATGCTAGGGAGCCAATTGTCTTCGAGAGAATAAAAACAAGCCAATGAATATTGGCATGCAAGATTTGCATTCCGTGACCCGCCTACTAGCGCGGGTATAAAAGGAGGAAGTAAACATTGCGCAATGCTTTTCGCTTCGGAGCCTCCAGTGTGTCTGTGTGAGCTGCAGTGTTTGCCTGAAGAGGAATTATTGGAGAGAGAAAGGAAGAAGTTCCTCTGTCGCTGGTGTGATGGCACTTCAAGCGATCACCGCGTCCTGCTGCCGGTCGAGTCCTTTTTTGAAAAAAGAAAAAAAAAAGTCCGTTTTCACGGCTGGTATTGGGTGAGTGCAGCACACGGGCTTGCAGTTTCCCCGTTGTGTCTGCCGCGGTGGTCCCTCGGCGCTTCGGCGCATATTGAGCATTTTTCTCTTTCTCTCTCTCTCTCTCTCTCTCTCTCTCTCTCTCTCTCTCTCTCTCTCTCTCTTTCTATTTTCTTTCTTTTTCTAAAAGAGCAGCACGGGCGTTTCGCGTCCTTTTCAGGATGTCGTTTCACCCGTGTGTTTCTGGATGCGGTCGACTTCTCCCTCAGGAAGATGGTCATAAACACTGCCTCTCGTGTTTGGGCTTAGGGCACGCTGAGGCAGCGTTTGTGAATGAGTTGTGTTCTCATTGCGGGAACATGACTCTGGCGATGCTGCGTTCAAGACTGCGAACCCTGAAACATGGGGGAGTCCCTTCAGAGAATCCCCGATCTAGTTCGTCTGCCGGTTCAGTTCGGCAGACGGCTACTTCGGTGATTCCTGCTGGTGAGCGTATGAGGATTACAGTGGCGAATGCTCCGACTGGTGAAAGATCCTATCGGGCTTCTCACTCCTCTAGTAGCTCGTTGCCATTGGTTGTCCCGGCGGAGCCTCCGGGGCCGTCTCGTGCGGTCCCGGTTGTTTCCTTCGGGGCGCCGCCTGAGGATCAGATGTCGATCGCGGCATCGGAGGAAGAGCGGTCATCCTCTGGTGATGACTCAGCGGGTCTACCCCCTTCGGGTGTGGTGGCTGCGGCTGAGCCGGATCCAGAAATGGCCGCTATGCTCGAAAGGGCGGCCGCGAATGTCGGGCTTGTGTGGAACCCTCCAACGGGTCCCGAACATTCGCGGCTGGATGATTGGTGTCTCGGAGGGCGCCGTGCTGTTGCCCCGCGGCCCGCTCCAGTACCATTCTTCCCTGAAGTGCATGAGGAGTTGAGGAAGTCTTGGCTGGCCCCTCTGGCGACCAGGCGTAGGCAACCTCGCTCCTCCTTCCTCACCACCCTTGACGGCGGGGCGGCGCACGGGTACGAGGGAATCCCTCCGGTGGAGCGGTCGGTTGCGATGCAGCTGTGTCCAAAGACCGCTTCCGCTTGCAGGGTGCCCCTTCACTCCCCTCCCGCGCCTGTAAGTTTTCCTCTGGCTTGACCAGGGATGCTTACATGGCGTGTGGAGACGCCGCCTCCGCCCTGCATGCCATGGCGTTGCTCCAAGTCCATCAGGCTAAAGCACTCCATGACTTGCCGGCGGGTGGTCCCGACCCAGCCCTGCTGCAGGAGCTGCGTGCGGCGACGGACTTCGCCCTCCGGGCGACGAAAGTCACCGCACGTTCGGTGGGTTGGGCGATGTCCACCTTGGTGGTCCAGGAGCGCCACCTGTGGCTTACCCTTGCGGATATGCGCGATTTTGAGAAGAACAAACTTCTCAACTTCCCCATATCCCAAGGCGGCCTATTCGGCGACGCGGTGGAGAGCTTTGCCCAAGAGTTCTCCGCTGCCCAGAAGCAGTCTGAGGCAATACGGCATGTCCTGCACAGGAAACAGGCTGCTGCTGGCCCGTCTACTGTTGCTGTAGAGCCTCCGGCTGCTTCCCGTCGCCGAGGGCATCCTTCTGCGCCAGCTCCTCCTTCAGGGCAGCAGTCCAACCCTTGAGGCCGGAAGTCTGGTCGCAAGAGGACGGCCCAGCCCGCTCAGGCGCCCCCGGCCCCTTCCCGTAAAAAGAAGGGAGGGAAGCGTTCCTGAGACGGGCGACCTGAGGGAGGTTCGGACTGCTGCTCTTTGGGAGGGTGCCTCTGCACACCTCCTTCCCCCGGGGGAGGGCCGGGCGGAGAATTTTTCGTTTCCTTTTGTTTCTGTTCCCAAAGTTTCAGTAAAAGAGTAGTTTCTACCTCCTCCTTCAGGTCATCCATGGTCGAGACTGGTGGGCACACAGTCTCCTCCACCCAAGAGGGCCAGAATGGCAGTGGATGCCATCTCCGAGCTGCATCGCTCCCGTTCCCCTCTTCCCAGTCTGCGGTTGGGCCCGGAGGCACAGAGACCAGTTTACGAGGAGGCAGGGCCTCGTTCCTCGTCTCTTCCCCTCCCCTCGCCACTGGGCAGCCCGCAGCAGAATGTCCACGGGCCTTCTCTGCCGTCTGCCCACCGGGGGAAACAGGTTGGCGTCAAGTTCCACGCCCAGACCCCGCTCTCGGTCGCTACAATGCCTCCGGAGCCGGGTCCCTGTCTTCCCCCTCGCTGCCCCTCCGTGGGTACGCCGGTGGGTCGGGTGGGCTCGTTGGGACGGTTTCTGGAGGCCTGGCTAGAGCTCCCAACTCCGTCCCGATGGCTCATCCGTACCATCCGGTTCGGCTATGCAATTCAATTTGCACACCGGCCTCCCAAGTTCAGGGGCGTCCACTTCACCCGTGTGCGGTCAGTGGATGCCCCTGTCTTGCGGAAAGAGATCGACATCCTGCTGGCGAAGGACGCGATCGAGCCGGTCCCTCCTGCCGAGATGAGGTCCGGGTTTTACAGCCCATACTTCATTGTACCCAAGAAAGGCAGTGGGTTACGGCCAATCCTGGACCTGCGAGTTTTGAATCGGGCCCTGCACAAACTCCCGTTCAAAATGCACGCAGAAGCGCATTTTCGAATGCATCCGTCCCCAGGATTGGTTTGCAGCGATCGACCTGAAGGACGCGTACTTTCATGTCTCGATTCTTCCTCGACACAGACCGTTTCTACGGTTTGCGTTCGAGGGTCGAGCGTATCAGTACAAAGTCCTACCCTTCGGGCTGGCCCTGTCGCCTCGTGTCTTCACGAAAGTCGCGGAGGCGGCTATTGTTCCCATGAGAGAACAAGGCGTTCGCATTCTCAACTATCTCGACGACTGGCTTATTCTAGCTCACTCGCGAGATGTGTTGTGCGATCACAGGGACATGGTGCTCCGGCACCTCAGTCGCTTGGGGCTTCAGGTCAACTGGGACAAGAGCAAACTCTGCCCCGTGCAGAGGATCTCTTATCTCGGTATGGAACTGGACTCGGTCACCCAGACTGCGCGCCTCACAGAGGAGCGCGTCCAGTCAGTGCTCACCTGCCTCAAGTCCTTTCGAGGCAGGACAGCGGTTCCACTGAAACAGTTTCAGAGGCTCCTGGGGCATATGGCAGCCGCAGCCGCAGTAACGCCGCTCGGCCTGTTACATATGAGACCGCTTCAGCGCTGGCTTCACGATCGAGTCCCGAGGTGGGCGTGGCAGAGCGGTATGCTCCGGGTCAAAGTTACCCCGCGCTGCCACCAAACCTTCTTCCCATGGTCGGACCCTGGGTTTCTACGGGCTGGAGTGCCCCTAGTCCAGGTTTCCAGGCATGCTGTGGTGTTCACGGATGCCTCTGCCATGGGTTGGGGGGGCACGTACAAAGGGCATGCAGTCTCGGGTCTGTGGACGGGGCCCCAGCTGCATTGGCACATCAACTGCCTAGAGTTGCAAGCAGTACGTTTAGCTTTGTGTCGCCTCAAGGGGTTTCTCAGACACAAGCATGTACTGGTCCGTACGGACAGCACTGCGACCGTTGCGTACATCAACCATCAAGGTGGTCTACGCTCCCGTCGTATGTCGCGACTCGCCTCCCACCTCCTTCTATGGAGTCAGAAGCATCTGAGGTCGCTTCGTGCCGTTCATGTTCCAGGGGAGCTCAACCGTGTGGCAGACGAGCTCTCACGGTTGCCTCCCCTGCCAGGAGAATGGCGACTCCATCCCCAGACGGTCCAGCTGATTTGGAGTGTCTTCGGAGTCGCACAGGTAGACCTGTTTGCCTCTCCAGACACGACCCATTGCCAGTTGTTTTACTCCCTGACCGAGGGGACCCTTGGCATGGATGCCCTGGCTCACAGCTGGCCTCGGGACCTACGCAAGTATGCGTTTCCCCCAGTGAGCCTTCTTGCACAGACACTGTGCAAGGTCAGGGAGGACGAGGAGCAGGTCTTGTTAGTGGCACCATATTGGCCCACCAGGACTTGGTTCACGGAACTCATGCTCCTCGCGACAGCCCCTCCTTGGCCGATTCCTCTGAGGAAGGACCTCCTTTCTCAGAGACGGGGCACTCTGTGGCACCCGCGTCCAGACCTCTGGAAACTCCATGTCTGGTCCCTGGACGGGACGCGGAGGTTCTAGATGGCCTGCCACAGGCAGTGGTAGATACCATCACTTCCGCTAGAGCCCCCTCTACGAGGCGCCTCTATGCGTTGAAGTGGAACCTGTTCGTCGATTGGTGTTCCTCCCGTCAGGAGGACCCCCGAAACTTGCCCGATCAGAGTCGTGCTTTCCTTCCTGCAAGATGGGTTGGAGCGAAGGCTGTCTCCCTCCACCCTCAAAGTGTATGTCGCTGCAATAGCAGCGCATCACGATGCAGTAGAAGGTAAGTCCTTGGGGAAGCACGACCTGATCATCAGATTCCTTAAGGATGCTAGGAGGTTAAATCCACCTCGTGTTTTGCACTCTGTACCCTCTTGGGACCTAGCTCTGGTTCTTAGAGCTCTTCAAAGTCCTCCTTTTGAGCCCTTGCCAACAGTTGAGTTGAATATTCTGTCCATTAAGACAGCGCTCCTGTTGGCATTGGCTTCTTTCAAGAGGGTCGGGGATCTGCAGGCTTTTTCGGTCGACGAATCGTGCCTAGAGTTCGGGCCAGGCCTTTCTCATGTTGTGTTGAGACCCCGGCTCGGATATGTGCCCAAGGTTCCTACCACTCCCTTCGTGGACCAGGTAGTGAACCTGCAAGCGCTGCCCCAGGAGGAGGCAGACCCAGCCCTTGCTTTTCTCTGTCCCGTCCGCGCCCTGCGGGTTTATATTGACAGAACGCAAAGCTTCAGAACCTCAGATCAGCTCTTTGTCTGTTACGGAGGCCAGCAGAAGGGGAAGGCTGTCTCCAAGCAGGCGTGGCGGACCGCCTGGCGCCAGGTCTGCTACCTCTAGTAGGGAGTTGCTAGTAGACTGGGTGTTCCAGTGGTCTCTACGGTGACCCATAATGCCACGTGCAGTTCAGCCGTGTCTTCCCCTTGACAGACTCTTTCTGTCGTCCCTGTTGAGTACGCTCCCACTTCCCTCGGATTAGGACTACCTCAGGGACTGCCATGTGTTTCACTACCCCAAATGGGTTAGTACACATGTGTATTCCTGGCCTTCTTCAGGCAGGCTGGGCTTCCGCAGCGTCCCCCCCCCCCTGGGGGTTAGGGCACGCTTTCCCAGTGTTATCCAAAATCCACTGTGCGGGTCTTGCGGAACAGCAGTGTGATTCCCTAGCTAGCTCCCGCAACTTATTCAAGAAACTGCTGCAGGGTAGCTTAGCTGGGCGCTGGAAGGGGCCAGCACCATGGCGTTTTACTTGGGATCCCAATTCGTCAGGGAACTCCCCGACGACACGTTGGAGTTCCCAGGACGAAAGGGAACGTCTCGGTTACATATGTAACCCTCGTTCCCTGAGTACAGGGAACGGAGACGTGTCGTCCCGTCGCCATGTTGCTGTACCTTCGCGGAGGACTAGACACTGTTCGGCTCCTCAGCGAAAAGCATTGCGCAATGTTTACTTCCGCCTTTTATACCCGCGCTAGTAGGCGGGTCGCGGAATGCAAATCTTGCATGCCAATATTCATTGGCTTGTTTTTATTCTCTCGAAGGCAATTGGCTCCCTAGAGTGATCCCAATTCGTCAGGGAAATCCCCGACGACACGTCTCCGTTCCCTGTACTCAGGGAACGAGGGTTACATATGTAACCGAGACGTTTTCTTTACCAAGAAAGTGGCAAGATGAAAAAAACTATTTTCTGTTTCAAACTTTCACATACCATCTTTAGGTTATAATAACACAAAAAATTCAAATCCAGATTTTGATTTTCAAAGATTTATTATAAAAACTGATATTTTTTTCCCCAAAATGCAATAAACTCATGACACTTTTTTTTCAAAATGCAATTAATCCATTGAATCAATATAAAAATTATTTTTCATATTGAAACTGTTGAAAATACACAACAAATTAAGTTCCACATCTGACAGCCTCAGAACTCGGTCAATACTAATCTTATATATAGGCACTGGACTAAAAATACATTCAATCAGCCATCACTTGGAAATACCTCCTGAACTTTTTTGACGGCGATCAGCTGTAAAATGGCTTGGTCCTGCTCGGTTTTCGTTGACTTTGAGTGAAAGTTTTTCATAAGATCCCCTGGGGTCAACGTGTCAGCGTGACAGAAGTTTGTTGCTGTCATGTGAGAACAAGCAACAGCCAGCATTTTTCCTCCTCCCGAGTGCCTCTTCTTCTTAATCTCCTCATGTAAATGATTAGATTTCGATGGCTTACATTTCTTCCCTACCGCAGAAACCAGCACAGGTTCATCAATGCCGTCAAAATTATTCTTTTTTTTGTTTGTTTGTTGATCTAAAAGTATAAGGTAGATAAAGAAAACTAGGATGCCGGGTGTATTCAAAGCGCCGCCGTTACTGTTTACGATGCGTGGAATGGTGCGCTGTGATTGGTTGAGCGAATTTATCGCATTCTGCAGAGAAGGGGGTTGTCATGATCGGACAAAACTGGAAACAGTTGCAGGTTCTCAAAAGTGTTTATTAAGCTCAAAAGGGTAAGACAAACAGTTCAGAACAACGGGGGGCGGCGACTCAGGCTCGTGCAGGGACTTGATGGTCTGGGGTGCGCTGGTGCTGTGACGGTGATGAATCCCGATCCCGGTGCTGGAGTGCGGTGAGTCCAATGACAAGGAACAGAAACGGCAGGAAGACACGGCAGGCGAACAAAGACACGGCAACTCCAAGGGAAACACAGACACGGCAAACACAGGACCTCGACAAACAATCCGACACTGGAACAGAGAATGGTGTGAGTATATATAGGGAATGGAATGAACAGCAGCTGTGAACAGTGATTGAAGATGATGATGATCAGCTGGAGCGCTGACAGATACGTGAGCGGGACAACGCCCACTCACACATAAACAACAACGACACGAGGCAAGAAGGAAACAATGCATTCAACAACCGTGACAGTACCCCCTCCTCTAGGAACGCCTCACGGCGTTCCCAGACTCCCTTACCTGTCGATTGTAATCATCGATAAGAGAGTGATCCAGGATGTCACGAGCCGGAACCCAACTTCTCTCCTCCGGACCGTAACCTTCCCAGTCCACCAGGTACTGGAATCCGCGTCCCCTCCGCCTAGAGTCCATAATGCGACGGACCGAATAGGATGGTTCCCCATCTACGAGTCGCGGCGGTGGGGGAACCGGGGCAGGCGGATTAATGCGGGAAAAAAAAACGGGTTTAATTTTGGACACGTGGAATACCGGATGAATTCTCCTGTACACTGGAGGGAGGTTGAGACGGACTGCCACCGGACTAACAATTTTGGTGACAGAAAACGGGCCAATGAATTTAGGAGCCAGTTTATTGGATACGGAGCGGAGCGGAATGTTCTTAGTAGAAAGCCACACTTTGGAACCGACGACGTATACGGGAGGCCTAGACCGGTGGCGATCGGCCTTGGCCTTGATGCGCGCCCGCACACGGAGGAGAGTCTCACGGGCTCTTGTCCATGTGCGGTGACACCTCTGGACAAAGGCGTGAGCGGAGGGGACCGCGACTTCGGATTCCAGACTGGGAAAGACCGGTGGCTGGTATCCTATACTACACTCAAAAGGAGATAGGCCCGTAGCTGACACTGGCAACGAATTGTGGGCGTACTCCACCATAGGCAGTTGCTGACTCCAGGAGGAAGGATTCCTGGCAGCCGTACATCGCAAGGTTCTCTCCAGGTCTTGGTTGGCTCTCTCAGTTTGACCATTGCTCTGAGGGTGAAACCCGGAAGACAGACTGACCGTCGCCCCCAGTAACTTACAAAACTCTCGCCAAAATTTGGACACAAATTGGGGACCCCTGTCGGAAACCACGTCTGTCGGGAGGCCATGTAACCGAAAGACGTGATTAACGACTGCAACCGCTGTCTCCTTGGTTGAGGGTAATTTGGGCAAGGGAACAAAGTGGGCTGCCTTCGAGAATCGGTCCACCACGGTTAAAACTACCGTGTTACCCTGGGAGGGTGGGAGGGCGGTAACAAAATCTAGAGCGATATGGGACCAGGGTCTCGAAGGCACCGACAGCGGTTGGAGTAACCCATCTGGGGGTCGATTAGACGACTTACCAATAGCACAAACTGAGCAAGCCAAAACAAAATCGTGAACGTCGCGAGCCATAAGCGGCCACCAGAATCGTTGTTTGACCAAATAGAGGGTGCGACTAACTCCTGGATGACAGGCTAGACTAGAACAATGACCCCACCGAATAACGTCTGGACGTAGTTCCTCCGGCACAAATAAGCGGTTCGGTGGGCACCGGATCGGGGGCGTTACCCCTTCTAGAGCCTTCTTGACTCTCGATTCGACCTCCCAAGTGAGCGTAGAGATAATTAGGGTCTCAGGAAAAATACGCTCGGGAGTAGGTGCGTGTTCGGATCGATCAAAAATACGCGACAAAGAATCGGGTTTGATGTTTTTGGAACCCGGACGATACGAGAGGGTAAAATCAAAACGGCCGAAAAAAAGTGCCCACCGCGCCTGCCTGGAGTTCAACCTTTTAGCGGATCTAATGTACTCCAGATTCTTATGATCCGTCCAGACAATAAAGGGTACCCCGGACCCCTCTAACCAATGACGCCATTCTTCCAAGGCTAACTTGACCGCCAACAACTCCCTGTTGCCAATGTCGTAATTTTGTTCAGCTGGTGATAAGCGATGGGATAAAAACGCGCATGGATGCATCTTGTTGTCTGAGGGTGAGCGTTGTGAAAGAACTGCGCCTACCCCCACCTCTGACGCGTCGACCTCCACCACAAACTGACGTGAGGAATCAGGGGCGATTAAGATGGGAGCCGAAACAAAGCGGCTCTTGAGGTTGGAAAAAGCAGTCTCGGCTGCTTCCGACCACCTGAACGCAGTTCTGGGGGAGGTCAAGGCAGTCAGAGGTGCGGCTAGTTGGCTAAAGTTGCGAATAAAACGCCGGTAGAAATTGGCGAACCCCAGAAACCTCTGTAGGGCCTTACGGGAATCTGGGTTTGGCCACTCTACCACAGCCTTAACTTTGTCAGGATCCATACACATACCCTCAGCCGACACGATGTGTCCTAAGAAAGGAACCGACTGTGCATGAAAAGCGCATTTCTCCGCCTTGACAAAAAGCCCATTCTCTAGCAACCTCTGGAGTACTCGTCGGACGTGCTGCACGTGTTCCTGGAGAGACGAGGAAAAAATCAGAATGTCATCCAGGTAGACATAAATAAACTGATCGATCATGTCTCGCAGCACGTCATTGACGAGTGCCTAGAAGACTGCGGGACTGTTGGACAAACCGAAAGGCATGACCAAGTATTCAAAGTGCCCCCTAGGGGTGTTAAAGGCAGTCTTCCATTCATCCCCCTTCCTGATACGGACCAAATGATAAGCATTACGTAAGTCCAGCTTTGTGAAGATGGATGCTCCCTGCAACCTCTCGAAGGCTGAAGACATCAGCGGCAAAGGATAAGTATTCTTTACCGTGATGTTGTTCAACCCCCGGTAATCAATACAAGGTCGCAGCGATCCATCCTTCTTACCCACAAAAAAGAACCCCGCCCCCGCTGGAGATGAGGAAGGTTGGATGAACCCGGATGCTAGAGAATCAGAAATATATTTCTCCATAGCCTCCCTCTCCGGAACCGAGAGTGAATAAATCTTGCCCTTAGGCGGAGACTTACCTGACAGTAAATCTATAGCACAGTCGTAGGGACGGTGCGGAGGGAGAGAAGCAGCCCTTGACTTACTGAACACTTCCCTCAGGTCACGGTACTCCGCGGGCACGTTTGATAAATCCACTGCTTCCTCCTGCAACACAGGAACAGAGACAACAGAACAGGCAGACACAAGACAAGAACTATGACATTCAGCGCTCCAGGCTGATATGGTTCTCTGTTTCCAGTCAATGCGGGGGTTATGTTGATGGAGCCAGGGGTGACCCAAGACAATGGGGGTGTGATGGGAGTCCGTGATGTAGAATGATATTGTCTCTGCATGGTTTCCTGAGGTGATGAGTGTAATGTTCTCGGTGGCCTGGGAGATGGTGGGTAGTGACTGTCCATTGAGTGCATGTACAGTGATTCTCTGGGGAAGTGTTCTGAGTGGGACTTGAAACTGTAGTGCAAAGGTGCGATCCATAAAATTACCTTCGGCCCCAGAGTCCACCAGTGCGGTGCAGTGATGATCGTGGACAGACCATCTAAGTCTTCCCGGGAGGATGGTGGATGTGGATGAGGACTTTTCGGCGGAGATCCCACCCGATAGTAGCCTCATACTTACTATCGGGCTTGACCTTTTACCGGGCAGTTGTTAGCAAAGTGTCCCGCTCTCCCGCAGTACAGGCAAAGGCCAAGGGATCTCCGCCTCTCCCTCTCCTCCCGGGAAAGTCGAGCTCGACCCACCTGCATGGGCTCGGGATCGGAGGGACCGGCCGCGTCCATGCCACTGGACCACTGATGTTCCACCCCCCCACGAGGCAGGCTGGGTGGAGCGCGTGGTCCGACCCGGGCTAGTCGGGCGTCCACCCTCAGCGCCAGATCAATGAGTCCATTCAGTGAGGGGGGTAGGTCCAGGGCGTAGATCTCCCTCTGGACGCGGTCGGCCAGCCCATGCAGGAACCTATCCCACTGCGCTTCCTCGTTCCAGCGACACTCGGCCGCCAGGGTCTTGAACTCAATGGCATAATCTGAAACAGATCGTTCTCCTTGGCGTAGATCAGACAAGACCCTGGCAGCCTCTCTTCCCGCGACCGCGCGGTCGAAAACTCTTCTCATCTCCGAAGAGAGTGCCTGGAACGAGGAACAGCATGGTTCTTGATTCTCCCACACCGCCGTCCCCCATAGTGCCGCTTTCCCTCAGTCAGTAGAGTGAGTACGAATGCCACCTTCGTCTCCTCTTTCTCAAAAGTCCGGGGCTGAAGTGCAAAATGCATGCCGCATCGAGTCAAAAACGGCCGGCAAAAGTTAGGCTCACCAGAGTATGGCTCAGGAGTCGGAAGGCGAGGTTCCGACTGGGAGGCGGGCATCGGTGGTGTGGGAGGGACGGGCGGTGCGGCTGGCGCAGCGGGAGGTTGCAGCTGTTGAAAACGCTGGGTCAGCTCAGACACCTGCGTGACGAGAGCCTGAATCGCGCGCGCCGCTTCCCCTTGATGACGGTCCTGAGCGTCCATCCTTTGAATACTTGCACGAACAAAGTCATCCATTGTTGCGGCGGCGGTACCTGCTGCTTCCATGGATCGGTCGGATTGTTCTATCATGATCGGACAAAACTGGAAACAGTTGCAGGTTCTCAAAAGTGTTTATTAAGCTCAAAAGGGTAAGACAAACAGTTCAGAACAACGGGGGGCGGCGACTCAGGCTCGTGCAGGGACTTGATGGTCTGGGGTGTGCTGGTGCTGTGACGGTGATGAATCCCGATCCCGGTGCTGGAGTGCGGTGAGTCCAATGACAAGGAACAGAAACGGCAGGAAGACACGGCAGGCGAACAAAGACACGGCAACTCCAAGGGAAACACAGACACGGCAAACACAGGACCTCGACAAACAATCCGACACTGGAACAGAGAATGGTGTGAGTATATATAGGGAATGGAATGAACAGCAGCTGTGAACAGTGATTGAAGATGATGATGATCAGCTGGAGCGCTGACAGACACGTGAGCGGGACAACGCCCACTCACACATAAACAACAACGACACGAGGCAAGAAGGAAACAATGCATTCAACAACCGTGACAGGGGTGCTCAAGCCATTTTCAAAATTAATCAAAAGCTCCCTTCTCAATCAATGATCAATGATAATATTGTGGTCAATAAAACAAAATGCATTTGATTATAATTAACATGACAATCACTGCATGAAAAGACTCAAATCCGGCAATATCCGGGCATGGTAAACTCCTGTGTAATTTGATGTTTGCCGGATGTATGTGGGAGAAAGCGGTTCAGAGTAACACGGAACAGTATATTTCCAGACAAACCCGGAAACCTCACATATGCGGACATATACAGGAATCCGTGAAATTTCACGGACATATACAGCTGAAACACTGCTGGGTGTGAGAGGACTGACAACTGTTAGGTGTGAAGACCTTTCGTTAATGACTGACACTAAAGGTGCTGGGTGTTCTCAGATGGTGGGGTGGCAGGGGAGGACTTCAGGATTGAGAATTCAGAAATAAATAAATTAAGGTCCTGAAACAAAAAAAACAACGTCAAAGAACTAGCAATGATTAAAGCCTACTCTAGGGTTGGTTCAAGTCGCCTGTGTCAGGGCCTTAAAACAACTGCATGAAGAAAGTATATCTTAAATATTTATATATATATATATATATATATATATATATATATATATATATATATATATTAAAACAGACTAAAGACTAAAATAAACACCCTGTCTGAACATACAGTCACAAAAACATCTGAATATTTAATTAAATAAATTTAATTTAATAAACCAAGGAAATGAATAGAACAAATAAAGGAAAATGAGCCAAACATTTCAGAATATCAAATTTTATTGTGAAGTTTTACAAATCGTTATCGTTATTACAAATCGACACCATTATATGAGATCTGAACTGAGATGGACAATGACATCACGGTTTTCTCCAAAGTGGCGCTAATATATATGAAGAGTTCAGATGCAAAAGCCTCTAAGTGCCATCTGAAATTTTCTTCTAGAATGATAATTTTAATCAAGCTCATATATTTAAGTTCAGTAATTTCACTTAAATGACAATTAATAGGTCATTTTCATTACCATTTAAGTGAATTTACTGAATTTAAATATGCAAGCTTGATAAAAATGATTATTCTAGAAGAAAATTTCAGATGGCACTTAGAGGCTTTTGCGTCTGAACTCTTCATATATATATACATATATATATATTTTTATTTTATTTTATTTAATTTTTTTAAAACATTAATCACCACTGAGCCTACTTAAGCTGGACTTGTGACGCTATTTTCTTCTGGAAACAACTTTGTTGCATTATCTTCCTGTTATCTCTGTAAAGCTGCTCTGAAACGCTGTATAAATAAAGGGGACTTGATATTTATTAAAAAGGTAGAAGGAACCTGAGCTTTTCTACTCCACTCTGAATTGACCTATGGCTAAGCCACGCCCCCAAACGCGATGAGCCAATCACAGTGCGCATAGCTAACCCATACACTCGGACATTCTCTGCTTCCACGTCCATTGAAATGCATTGCAGTTAGTCAGTTTTCATTCGTTTTTATATGTTTTTTCTTGTCATTTTAAGTTTAAAATGGTCAAACGGTGTGCATGGGGTACATTCAACTCCAACACTAGGTATCCTGAGAGGCTGTGCGACGGTGTGTATTTTTTACCCTTTCCCAAGCCACATTTCAACCGAGATAAGTGTCTGCTCTGGATTAAGTTATGCGGTAGACCACAACACCAACTAAACGCAATTAAACGAGAATGTCTACATCTGTTCTAAGGTAAGTCAACAACGTATTTGAACGTTATCTTTAACATCTCTAACATAACGTTAGCCTAGCTTCTAGCTGCGTTGTAGCTGCGTAGTTAGACACAATGTTGTGTTTTACACAAATATAAGTAACGTTAGGCTAAACACTTTGCAGTTGTAATGATGTCCTGTATGAACAAAATGGAGTATGTTTTTATGTTTCCACTGTTCGATCGCGCCCGCGCCTCTCTCTCTCTGATACACACACTCATCCAGCATTGCAATCTTGACATCGCAGCCTGTTCATTATGCTGCGTTCACACCAAACGCAAATAGAGCGTCAAATTCGCGCGTATCGCGTCTAGTTCGACGCTTGAACATTTTGAATCCATTCACGCATCCAAAGCGAATAGGACGCGCGTATAAAGCAAGCGTTTGAAGCGAAATAGCACCAAACTATAACGTGTAAGTTACACTGTGACCTGTAAATCTTTGTCTGGAGCTGAAGCTTTTCATCGACCTTCTCAACAATGAAATTATTAATATAACCCTCCAATGTATAGTTAAGGCCCTTTTTGTGAATTCGAGATGATATATAATCTTTCTGTCTCCAAAAATCATCAGTTGCCTCCTGTGAAATATCTCCTACTGTGACAGCTACCGCTATAGCGCCTGTTACCGAATGTTGACTGTTTGTCCGAGTGAGTGGAGGGGGCGTGGCTTAGCCATAGGTCGCAAGCAGGCTTACTCGTCTCGGCACACTGTGTCCGAACAGCACTATTACTATTAGCTTATAAAGACTGAGGCCACTACAGTTAAAATCTCTTGCTGAGTTAAATACACCTTTAAACTATTAATGTCTATGAACAAATATGTATTTTTATGTTTGTGTGCCTCAGCATTTCACAACACCGCTGGTTCACTCACTATTTTTAAGTGTACTGTCGATCACGTGATATTACGTCATGACGTGCGGCCCTAACTGACGTTACCTGAAAAATCTATCCAAGATGGCTACCCTCTCGAGCGACATGGTATCCAGCATGAAACAACTTGTAAGTAAACCAAAACACTTCAAAACTACTTTGCTTGTTGTAATATTGTAAGAATATCATATTACACGTGATATTTGACTGTTAGACGAGGCTATTTTTAAGTTGCAAGCGCGGTGTCGCGGGCGCGATTGCCGTCAGTCCGCCTGCTAGTGACATAATATCCTGTGTAAGTTACTGTTAATGTCGTGGCAGGGCAATAATGTTAACGTTAGTCAATAACTCTTTTTAGCAAGCGATAGTCCTTCTGTTTTTGAGTGTGTTACTGCTGTTTGTGTTAAGCGCCCTGCTCTGGTAAGTTGCAATGTGATGTTATTCCTACATGCACCCAAATGAGCTAGTGGCTAACGTTAGCAGTTACGTTAACTTTTACTCAAACAAAGTTAAGGTTATGGACATAATAGTTACCGAGTAACTATGCAAGTTTTTATTAAACCTTTACAAAAGTCTTTTCATTATAGGTTTAAGTGGAAGGAGTGCAGTGAGCATCCCCCAAAATCAAGGTGAGTCAAATGTTAATTTAGGCTGTAACTATTTTTAACCATTTCTTTTATTTGGAGCCTAATTCATTAGCATCAATCAAAAGTCTCTTAAAAATTAAATATCTTGTTGTCTGTTTTTGTGTGCATGTGCAGACCTACATTGTCACCAGAGAGCAACTTTATCGGTAAGTTACATTCACTTGAAATTTTGTATCATTAATTTGTCATTAAAGAGGTTGATTGCATAATTTGACTGGTTTCATATTGATTGTTTTATCTGTGCAGGTGAAGGACTTCTTGGGGAAATGGCCGGCTCTTCGGATTGAATCACAGGTAAAACAGACTCACTTCTCTTTTCTGCCACTCTTCACACATATTTCTATGCCAAATTTTTTAATATGTATCACATTCAAATGGAACAGCAAATGCCACTATTCACTGTGTGTAAGAACTATCACTTTGCATGTGACCATGTTGCTCAACAATGTATTTTAATGGAACATGTTGCATCACCAATGTGTTTTCTGTTGCAAATCGAGTATTAGTCTTTTTATATAATTATTTTTGTTTGTTTTTGTTTTTGTAGCTTTGTGCTGAGTTCCAACGCATTACAAACGTCAACATACAGAACCAGTTCTATGCTGTGCTTGACCAACTTACACCTGCACTGGTGGCCTTGTATAGGCAGAAGGCGGCACGAACCGGTAAGATATCAGAGGTGCTGCGTGACATCTTAAAGATTTATGAACTGATATGTTTTGTCTCTTATGTTTACTGTGATGGCCAACTTATTCAAACTGAAAATTCAGTTTTGTGGTTCTTGCAGATTGTGAATCCACTTAAACGCTTTTTAATTTCAAACTTTACAGGAATCTGTAAGGTGCCTCCATAATTCAGAGAACAACCCACACAAATACGATCCACAAACCGGGTAAGACTGCGTATTGTATGCTGTAAATGTTAGTTTAATCTACTACTATATGGATTTGAAATACCAAAACTGAATTTCATTAATGATGCCTGCAACTTTTCCCTCTAGAATAAATTCATCACATAACCTGGCTGTGAGCACTTACCTCTTCAAAGAATTAAGGACAACTTTTACAGACGTTGACCCTGAATGTGCAAAAGGTAATCTTAAAGATGTTGTAATCATTTTAATGTCCTCTGTTTTACTTAGTTTTATTGACATAACATTTATTTATGATTTATTTAACAGGTTGCAAGACGTATTTTGAGACTTTGCGGAGGAAGTATTCTTTGGCTCAGCCTGAAAAGGACCAGAAAAGAAACACTATGAGGAACATTGCAAAGAACTGTCAACGAAAGAGACGGGTAAGTTAAGAAACTGGTTAAGCAGGGTTTTTTTTTTTTTTTTCAGAATGTAACTATCCTCCTCTCTGTGTTTTAGTGGTTAAATTACTGTCATGTTTTGCAGTTGCTGGAGACCAGGGGCCTCATTTATAAAACTTTGCGTAGGATTTGCGTCAGAAGTGGCGTACGGATGAAACATAGGACGTGCGTACGCACAGAAATATTCGGATTTATAAAACCGTGCGCACGCACATCCTACGCATTTTTCCCTTAATAAATCACAATCAATTCTAAATGTAGCGCAGCTTTTGCGGCTTCATGAAACGCCCATAGTTGCCCATAAATAGTCCGTGAAACGCCCACAAGTTAATATTCATTGATTGCGAAATCATGGCAAACACAGAGAGGAAATCAAAAAAACGTAACTTCACTCAATGTGAAGTAGAAGTTATCGTTGGTGAGGTGGAAAAGAGGAGAAAAATGTTGTTTGGAGGGTACAGTGTGGGCATTACTAATGCCAAAAAGGCACTTGAGTGGCAAACGGTGGCAGACGCCGTAAATGCTGTAGCCTCACAACCTCGGACCGTGGCCGAAATAAAAAAGAAATGGTCGGACATCAAAGTCGAGGCAAAAAAGCGTCTAGCGCTCCATCGCCAGAGTGTGTCTGCCACGGGTGGGGGAAAGGGGACACCGGAGCTGACCCCTCTTGATGAGAGACTGGCGGCAATTATTGGGGAATCCCTATTAACCCTCAGGGGACCACGGTGTTTTTGGGGCCTTTGAGATGTTCTGACATGCCTTGACATTTGTGCTTTTTTCAGTTATTTATAAACATGTTAATGGCAAAGGTGTAAATTCACTCTATATAGCACAAACAGGGCTACCATAATATGCGAGCAACGTGTATGTAGATGTTTGTATTTTTAAGAGAATAATGTTTATGCGTGGTTATTGGAAAAAATTAAAATGAAAGTTGCTGAATTAAGACCACACAACACATATTAAATATGTGTCCACAAGACTTTTGACTAATGGATGTTGTCCCTTTGTGTTCTAGCTTCAAAATTATGCGAAAATAGTTTTGCTTTATCGTTCACAAAAAAAATACATTGATTTAAATGGTGTAAAACAGGTTTTGCTTGGAAAGCCAATATGCAAGGGGGAGGAGTAGTTTACACCTTAGATTGCATAATCTCTGCATAATCTCCCCACCCACTCTGCATAATGACTCTGCCTAATGAGCCATTCATTCAGGTGTGACACTGACTGAGCCACAATGCACGGACAAAAGATGTATTTAGAAGACTTATATTGACCATTTAAGATTTCGCTTACATTTCTCTTGTAAATATGTTTTGCTATTTTATTAAAAATGTTACAATTACAACAATAATTACAATTTCAACAATATTTCAAGTGTACTCTTTCTTTGTAAAAAAGAAAAAAGAAAAAAGATTATAGGCCTACATTTTATCATATGTATTCATTAGTTTGAATATAGCCAACATTGGAACATCTAACATCTTAGTCTATGAATTTATTTTTGACAAAAATAGTATTTTTTTTGCAGTTTAATACGTTGCTTATACAAATACATTTTTTTCAACATATTCCAGTGGATTTTTACTCATCTCAGTAGGCTATAGCAAAGCAGTTTATTCTTTCACACACAGACGCGCGATTCATATTTAGGCTAAACAGTCTTTACAAATATGTACCCTTCATTCATCTCACAGAAAGGCGAGTCATATTATAGAAATGCGATTCATCTTTTTGCGGTTTGCATAGGCCTACACTAACGTTATTCCATAACGTTATTCCACACGTGAGAAAAGAAAACAGCCTACCTCACTCCTCAGCGGGATCTGCTCCTCAAATCAGGAGATATTGCTCCTCATATCAGCACTGTTCTAAGGAATCTTTTCTCCATAAGGTAGGCTATATTATGCCTCACTCGATTGCGACGCGCTGTGTTTACAGCTGATGGGCGTTTCACAGATCTTCAATAGTTCTCAGAATTTGCGTTTGAATAGCACGCGCTCTCCGGGGAGTGGTCACATTACTGTGAATGAGCTCGTAATGAGCTCGACTGGAGTCGCTCTCTTTTTATACAGATTACAGAAGCTGAGAATATTTGTTTTTTATATAAGTTACTTCATTTAACAGATGCGATCTCAAGCTTTATGCCCGTGGGTCTGTTTGCCTGTTTGACTGAATTTTCGCGGAGTTATAGATCATTTTCGAGCGCGTTTCAAATGGGAGTTCACGGACAGAGAGAAGGCAGAAATCGCATCATGTTCATTTTTCTTTATTTGTCAAAGCAAAACACTTTATTTTTATTGTGAGTATACAGAAAAAAAATAGAAACTGAACAGGATCGATTGATGTATTACACGAAAATGAAAGATCAAAATTAACAGAGCATTTGGTGTTTATTTTCATTGCTACAAAAAAAAAACGAGCAAAACGCGCGGGCGCGTTTGTGGTCCCCTGAGGGTTAAGTGGAGTGGTAACTGAGGCGGAGGGGGACACTGACGCGCCAGATGCACCGGGTGACACAGGTAAGAGAAATAAGTAAAATGAATGCAGTCAAGTCCACATGTATGCAGGCTACACAATTAAAGTTTATTAATATAGAACAATTTTATTTCAGTTGCTGGGTGTTCCAGCGGGGCCAGTGGTTACGATGCTGCAGCTGAGCAGCCGTCTGGACCCAGCGTCTCCACGGCACGCGGCTCTCAACCCTCCAGCAGTGGACGTGTCCTCACCGATGCAGTCCTTGAAATGCAGAGGGAAGTCATTAGTTCAATCAGAGAGGTGGCCAAGGAGTTGGGCGAAATCAAGACTGTCCTGACTGAAATAAACTGCACAATGAGGGAATTCTTGAATAAATAATATTTTCCACACCTTTTGTTGTTCTTTACAAGCGACGCATCACTTCCAAACGCTGGCGCACAGCAGCAGCATTTGGCTCAAATGCCTGGGGATGGGGGGGGTCAGGGTCGGGGCCAACACAGCAATCGGCGCCAGGGGGTAGAGGCACGTTTTTAAGCTGTGCCACATTATGTAGCACAGCACATGCCAGCACGATTTGGCACACCTTTTCAGGCGTGTACAATAACCTCCCTCCAGTGCAGTCGAGGCAGCGCCATCTGCCCTTAAACAGGCCGATGGTGCGCTCCACTATAGCGCGAGCTCGGCTGTGGCACATGTTGTAGTGCCTTTCCTCTGCACTATGTGGGTTGAGGAAAGGCGTAAGCAGCCACTGTTTGAGGGGATATCCACTGTCCCCTGCAAGGATAGTGAAAGGGTTAAGACATTGAAGTACATTAAAATGAGAATGTCTATAATCAAACGTACCTAGAAGCCAGCCATCGCGCACAGCACCAGCCTCGAGTCTGCGTCCAACACTGCTGTGTCTTAAAATAAATGAGTCATGGGTTGACCCAGGCCACCGAGCTACTACATTAGTGAGCAACATGTCTGCATCACAAATAATTTGGACATTGATTGAATGAAAATGCTTTCTATTAATGAAAGCATATTCATTGACATTCGGTGCCCTTATGGCAACATGAGTGCAGTCAATAGCACCGATGACATTTGGGAAACCGTACATAGCTGCAAATTGAGCTTTCTTGTTTGCCTGTTCACCCGCAGTGTATGGAAACTTTATGGAATCATGGGACGAAGCTATTATGCCTTTTAACACGTCTGGCATTACCCGGCTAAGGGTCGGCTGAGATATTCCTGACCTGTCAGCCAATTCCCTCTGAAAAGTGCCAGTCGCCATGAATCCTAGCGTTGTAAGGACTTGAAGTGGGACTGGCACGGCGTGGTTCCTCCGAGTGCTCCTCTGTAACGCCGGGCCCAAAAGCCCGCAGAGGTCCAACAGGACGGCTCGAGGAAGTCGGAACCGGCTCATAAGCCACTCGTCCTCGTTTGCCAGCAAGTCTTCTTGCTGTCTAAAGATGCGTTCACTCCGAATCCTTCCATTTGCCACATCTTCTAAGAGCGCAAGATCAGCCTGTTGCTGTTTCCTGTTTCGAATGCGCATGCGTCGCGTCTGAACGCGTTGTTGTCTTTGGAGCTCCCGATTGATTTATAATTCTTGATTTCTCTTTAAACTCACTTACAACGAACATTTTCTATTTTTCCTCACCTCATAGTTACAACGCGGACTGTTGAGCAGACGCGTCTCAAGCCTATTAGTGATCCAACGTCGGATACTCTTATAGGTTACTCCTGTGGATCACGGCTGAACGCGTCTTCTCCACACTCACTTACGGTACAAACAAACATTTTTTTCGCCTATCGTGCGTCTACTCTACACCTGTACCACTAAAAAGACGGATTATATCCAAGACTTCAGTCATAAATTAGTATTAATATTGATAGCATCACTGGTAGCGTCGTTGCTAACTTAACTTACTGTCCATCTGTTAAAATGGCGAATATATCAGATGTAAGTAGTCTACCTTTTGGTGCAGGTGAGGACACATTTGAGCTACACGCGTTGCAGTCTGAGCTGGAAGCTGTTGAGAAACAGATCCACGACCTTTTAGTGAGAAAAGCCGAGCTGATAGACCGGCGGTTAGCTCTTGAAACATCACGCGCCGATGCAATTGCACATAAATCAGTGATCAACGTTACTAACCCGCTGACTCCGACCTCGTCTACTCCGTGCGTTATTCAGCATCGGTCACGAGCGTCGAGGCCGCGATCAGCTATGGTCTCGTTTACGCCGGCTCCAACATGCCACCACGAAGCCTGGATATTTCCGCAGCGGAAGACGCGAGTCAGGTCTAGACCAAGAAAACTCTCTCCGACCCTCCCGGTTTTCGAGATATCCACACAAAACCGCTTCTCCCCTCTTCGCGAAACAGAACGCGATGCTGTGATCATCGGTGATTCCATCGTTCGACACGTACAAGCTACGTTAAATAAAAGTAAGGTGCATAGTCACTGCTTTCCTGGTGCTCGTGTTTCTGAAATCGCTGCTCACGTTCCCGAGATTCTGAACGAGCGCGTCGGAACTGTGGTCCTGCACGCGGGAGGGACCGACATCAGGCTGCGACAGACAGAGGTTCTGAAGAAAGACTTCAGGAATCTGATCGATACGGTACGCAGCACATCGCCTGATATAACGATCATTGTGTCAGGACCGCTTCCCACGTACCGACTAGGTCATGAAAAGTTTAGTAGATTATTCGCGCTAAATGAATGGTTAATATCATGGTGCAATGAGCAGAAACTGCTCTTTGTAAATAATTGGAATCTGTTCTGGGAGCGTCCTAGGCTTTACCGTGCTGATGGCTTACACCCAAGCAGATTCGGATCGGATCTTCTGTCAGATAACATCTCCAAAATGTTAAATACCTTTTGACTAGTAACCAAAAGTTCAAATCATAGTCTCTGCTGCACCAAATTAACTGATATAAATAGTGTAGAACATTGCATAGAAACTGTGTCTATTCCTCGTTTAGTGAGATCAAATAATAAATCTACTGCAGGATCTAGAAAAAATCTAATTGTTATTAAACCAGAAAATGTTGCTATTAGTAACCAAAAACAATTTCTAAAGCTAGGTCTTCTAAACATTAGATCACTCACACCTAAGGCAGTTATTGTAAATGAAATAGTCACGGATAATAGCTTCGATGTACTTTGCCTTACTGAAACTTGGCTTAAACCTAATGATTATTTCGGTCTAAATGAGTCTACTCCATTAGGATACTCCTATAAGCACGAACCCCGTCTGATTGGTCGTGGCGGTGGTGTTGCAGCGGTCTATAGAGATATTCTCAATGTTACTCAGAAAACGGGTTATAAGTTTATTTCGTTTGAAATACTTGTACTAAATGTTACGCTCTTAGATGTTAGAAAAAAAATCCATATTATCTCTAGCCTTGGCTACCGTATATAGACCGCCTGGGCCTTACGCTGATTTCCTAAAAGAGTTTGCAGATTTTCTCTCAGATCTATTGGTCAATGTAGATAAAGCATTAATTGTTGGAGATTTTAACATACACGTAGATAATCCAAATGATGCTTTAGGGGCTGCGTTTATAGATTTATTAAATTCCTTTGGGGTCAAACAAAACGTCACAGGACCAACTCATCGTCTTAATCACACACTCGATTTAATTATATCATATGGAACCGATCCAACCGATATAGATATCATTCCACAAAGTGATGATGTCACTGACCATTACTTGGTAACTTGCATATTACGTACTGCTGTAATATGTCATGCGGCGCCGCGTTTTCGACCAGGCAGAACAATCCTTCCATCCACTATAGATAATTTCTCGAGTTGCTTGTCTGATCTGTCTCAGCTGCTGCCTGAACCCAAACAAACAGATGAACTAGAAGAACTAACTAGCACTATGAGCACCATTCTCTCTAGAACATTGGATGTTGTTGCACCCGTTAGATTAAAAAAAGGTTACAGAGAAAATTAAAGCACCATGGTACAATAATACTATGCATGTTCTAAAGAGAGAAACCCGTAATTTGGAGCGTAAATGGAAACAAACTAATTTAGAGGTCTTTAGAATCGCGTGGAAAGACAGTATGTCACGTTATAAAAAGGCCCTAAAAGCGGCCAGGGCTGAGCATCTCCGCAAACTAATAGAAAACAACCAAAACAATCCTAGGTTTTTATTTAACACCGTGGCTAGACTAACAAATAAACAGACGTCACCCGAACAAAATATCCCGTTACAGTTTAGTAGTAATGATTTCATGAACTTCTTCACTGAGAAAATAGAAAACATCAGGACCACAATTGTAAACGTTCAATCCTCAATCGCACCTTATAATTCAGCCTCAATTATCCCCCCGCAAGAACAATTACAGTGCTTTACAACTATAGAACAAAAAGAGTTAAATAAACTTATCACTTCATCTAAAACAACAACATGTTTATTAGATCCTATACCAACTAAACTACTGAAAGAAGTGTTACCTGTAGTGGAAGAGCCTCTCCTCAATATTATTAACTCGTCTTTATCTTTAGGTCATGTTCCAAGAACATTTAAACTGGCAATGATAAAACCTCTCATTAAGAAACCACAATTAGACCCGCATAATCTAGCAAATTATAGACCCATTTCAAATCTACCTTTTATGTCTAAAATACTAGAAAAAGTTGTGTCCACTCAACTGGGCTCTTTCTTGCAAGAAAATGATATCTATGAAAAGTTTCAGTCAGGATTCAGGCCGCATCATAGTGTCACGGTGTGACTAAAGCCAGATAAAGAGAGAGAGTAAAGTCCTCGTGAAGGCAGTACTAGTTGGAGACCTCTTGTGGATGTGGATGGCATCACACCGCGAAATCTGTTGCCATGGCAGCGAGGCCAATTGCCTGATTGACAACAGGTGAGGAGAATTACAGAGAGTGTTGTGAGAGGAACGCACATTAAGATGGGGCTTTAAAAAGAGAGAGGAAACAGACGGTCGGCGCGGTTCTCCTCCCTGCCTGGCGGTTCTCCTCCCCGCCTGGCGGTTCTCCTCCCCGCCTGGGGGTTCTCCTCCCTGCCGGGTGGTTCTCCTCCCGTGAGATACTGTGTTTTGTTGGCGGGTTGTTCATATTTGAAGCTGGACTGTGCAGCAGGGCGAAGATTGAAGCTGAGGAATGGAAAGGAGAGAGTGAAGTTTTGTCAACGAAAACCCAAGGGATATCGTCAGCAGTGGGAGAGACGCAAAGTGATGAGTATTTGATCCGTGGTTTATATGCACTGACACTGAAGTGGTGTGGAGCGTTTGGAAAGCGTGTGGCACGAGTGGATTATTACACCAAGTGAATTAATGATCTGTCTTCAACCTTTGTTCTTCCTTCACTGAATGTGACGATTACTACATCCGTTTGACTGTCTCTGAGAGAAGTGGAGCGCCTTGCTCAAAGCGTCCTCCTCGCCTGGTGGTCTCCACACTCTCCTAATGAAAGCCGCTGCCCTGTTCAGAACGAGAAAAGGTATTGCAACTGAATGTTTCATCTACTGTTGAATGGTTAAAGCCTGTTGCATTGTTACAGTGTACAGCTGAAGTGGAGTGACTTGCTTAAAGCATCCTTCCGCCTGGTGGTTTCCACACGCTCCTATTGGAAGCCGTTGGCCTGTTCGAAACGAGAGAAGGTATTGCGGCTGAAGGTTTCATGTGCCGTTGGATAGTTAAACCCAGTTATCCGGTTACAGCGCACAGCCGAAGTGGAATGTCTTGCTCAAAGTGTCCTCCCCGCCTGGTGGTCTCCACATGCCCTATTGAAGGCCTCTGCCCTGTTCAGGATGAGAGAAGGTATTTTAACTGAATGTTTTCATGTGCTGTTGAACAGTTAAACCCGGTTATCCGGTTACAGCGCACAGCCGAAGTGGAATGTCTTGCTCAAAGTGTCCTCCCCGCCTGGTGGTCTCCACATGCCCTATTGAAGGCCTCTGCCCTGTTCAGAATGAGAGAAGGTATTTTAACTGAATGTTTTCATGTGCTGTTGAACAGTTAAACTCGGTTACCCTGTTACAGTGCACAGCCGAAGTGGAGCGCCTTGCTCAAAGCGTCCTCCCCGCCTGGTGGTCTCCACACGCCCTAATCGAAAGCCTCTGCCCTGTTCAGGAAGAGAGAAGGTACTTTAACGGAATGTTTCATATACTGTCGAACAGTTAAATCCTTGCTGTATCGTCACAGTGACCTACCTTCGGAGCAGCATCAGTGACTCGCTTCATCCTCGCACCTGAATACCTACTTGGTTCCAGTCCGAATGGGGTCCGTGTAGCCAAGACTTCCTTGAGAGCCTTGTAAAGAGTACTTACCCAGTGGCTTACCTGAGTGGTGTGCGTCCTCCTCTGATCCCTCTCCGACGAGCCGCAGGGTGTCCACGAACGTCCATCCCGCCCCGGTCCAGGGGGCCCATCGAATTGCTTCTGGTGAAAGAAGAGATTTTAATTAGGACTTTTCAAATTTATCTGTTTTTAACTGAATAAAGAAATTGTTATTCCTTGATCCTCTGTGTCCTGCTTGGTCCCTTGACACGCTCCTCGGGGCGGTACCCGGTCCCCAGGGGTGGGCGCAGTCTGGCTCGGCCCACCCCGACCTGTGACAATAGCACTGAAACTGCGCTCGTTAAAATCACAAATGATTTACTTTTAGCTTCTGACCAAGGCTGTATCTCAATACTAGTTTTGCTTGATCTAAGTGCTGCGTTCGATACTATAGATCATACAATACTCTTAGATCGACTACAAAATTATACTGGTGTTCAAGGACAAGCATTAAGCTGGTTTAGATCATACTTATCAGACCGCTACCATTTTGTCTATTTAAATGGAGAAAAATCTATCATAATTCCAGTAAACTATGGAGTGCCACAGGGATCTGTGTTGGGCCCTCTGTTATTCTCAATATATATGCTGCCACTTGGAAATATTATAAGGAAACATGGAATTAGTTTCCATTGTTATGCTGATGACACTCAAATATATATTTCATCACGGCCGGATGAAAACGCTAAATTATCCAAATTGACAGAGTGTGTTAAAGATATAAAAGATTGGATGACGCGTAATTTTCTTTTATTAAATCCAGACAAGACAGAGGTAATACTTATCGGTTCAAAAAACCGCCCACAGAACCTCTCACAATACAACTTTGACATCGTAGGATGTCCTGTTACTTTATCCTCTACAGTAAAAGACCTGGGTGTTATACTCGACGGTAACCTGTCTTTTGAAAATCATATTTCGTATGTTACAAAAACAGCCTTTTTCCACCTTATAAACATTGCTAAGCTACGTAATATGCTATCAGTTTCTGATGCAGAAAAGTTAGTTCATGCATTCATGACCTCGAGACTAGATTACTGTAATGCCTTATTAGCCGGTTGTCCTGCATCCTCAATAAACAAGCTACAGTTAGTCCAAAATGCAGCCGCTAGAGTTCTTACTAGATCAAGAAAATATGATCATATAACACCGATTTTATCATCACTACATTGGCTACCTATAAAGTTCCGTATTAATTATAAGGTATTGCTACTGACTTATAAAGCCCTAAACGGCTTAGCTCCAGTCTATTTAACGGATCTTCTATCACCCTATAATCCATCGCGCTCTTTAAGATCAATAAATTTGAGGCTTTTGGTCATACCTAGGATATCCAGATCAACCAAAGGAGGGAGAGCATTTTCACATTTGGCTCCAAAACTCTGGAATAGTCTTCCTGATACTGTTCGTTGCTCGGATTCACTCTCCCAGTTTAAAACTAGATTAAAGACGCATCTTTTCAGCCAGGCATTCATATAATATTGTTAATCTCACAGTTTCAAACTACAATCCGGCCTCTAGTTCATAAATGCCAGAGGAGAACTGGCCCCCGACTGAGCCTGGGTTCTCCCAAGGTTTTTTTTTCTCCATTAGGTCACCTGATGGAGTTTTAGGACACCATTAGGTCACTTGATGGAGTTTTTCGGTTCCTTGCCACTGTTGCCTTTGGCTTGCTCAGTTGGGGATATTTTGGGGATATTTAATTTTATTCTATCAATCAATAAATTCCACTAGAAACAAACTTTGTTGTATTATTTTATTATACTGTGAAGCTGCTTTGATACAATCTGTATTGTGAAAAGCGCTATACAAATATACTTGATTTGATTTGATTTGATTTGATCAGCCATTGTGCGTCATTACGCATTGTGATGGGGCATTTTATGTCCATCCATTTAATTGCATCTGACAAGCTACAGATGTCGGTAATAATCGACGTGGAAATGGGAAATTGTTCAGCGCAAATGTAATTTCTTGTAGCTTTCTGAATGGTTGAGACATACGCCATACATTATTTTATCAAAAATAAAACAAACTAAAGGCATATGCATGAATACCATAATTCCGTAGCTTATGAAGAAATGTTTTACTATGAAAACAACTTTCCCCAGTGGACAATTAATACATCTATCTATCTATCTATCTATCTATCTATCTATCTATCTATCTATCTATCTATCTATCTATCTATCTCCCTAATTATCTGTCTATCTAATTGCATCTATATCTGCTCCGCCAGATGGACACATTGACGAGAATATCAGTTTTGTACATTATTTTGTTCTGTTAACTATATTATTTATGAGGATGAATTGCACAACATGCCAATATTATTGCAGAACATATTTCACTTTTCTTTTTGCAAATATGTGTTCATTTGCATTTCTGTTGTCATTTTCGTTTGATTTTGTTTGTTTACACTGCAGATCGATCAAACAGGTGTTCGTGTAGGCTGTTAATTGTAAGACTTGCTTTGTAAAGTCTTCATGTTATTTATGATAGGCAGTATTGTCATTTTCACTTTCACTTTCACGTGTTTCTTCCATCTGCCGACGGTGTCGCCATTTCTCATTTCACCCGTTTTTGTGCGTACGCCTGGGTCAGAGTTTGCGTGAAGGACCGCACATTTTCCCGTCAAGTTTGCTTTTTATAAATACCAATTATTGCGTAGAGAGCGGCGTACGCCTTCTTTTGTGCGTACGCAACGTTTATAAATGAGGCCCCAGGTCCAGTGTTGTACAAACCAACACAGAAAGGGAACTGTGGCAGACTGCAACAATAGAACTGATGTCTGATGAAGATGCTATTGTTGATGGAAGGCCAGTGTGGATGGTGAGGTCTCCACCAAACAGAACCACAGAGTTATCTGCTCTCTGCCAGATACTACAAACCAGACTAGAGGCTGACCCACGCTACGTCACACCACCAGTGCATCATGGCAGTTTGAAAAATTAATATTTACATATATTTAATATACACTTTAATTTCTATATTTCTTATTTATTGATCTCTGATATTGATTTGTATATTTGTTCCTTTTTGATGTGCATGTTGCTTATCTCCACGTTTTGTATTTTATTCCTTTACACCTTTGTTCACATTTCTTTTTCCCCATTCATTTTAATGTATGTTTATAATGTTCTTTGGAATGTTCATGTTATATTTGTTTTGTTCCTTAACATTTTCATCCCTTCAAATATTTTTGTTCCCCCATTCCTTTTTAATGCTTGTTTATAATGCTCTTTGGAATGTTTTATTTACCTTAATAAAAAATGTCAGACTTTCTCATTGTTCTTTGTGTGTGTTTTTAAAATTATATTTGAATGTATTAAAATTGGGGTAAGGGGGGGCTAGTGTATACTGAGCAATATCTGCATAGCTGGCCTATAACCAATCAAATCACTGTGCGATAAGGCCTAGGGTGGGCTATGTTCTAAAAGTAACCAATCAAATCACTTTCCTGGGTTTTCAATGTGTCCTGTCCTCCAATAGTGGTCTGGGTAATGGGAGTGGTTTTAAAAGAAAAGGACCAATAGGGGGAAGGCCAAAAGGTGCACAAAGGTGTGAAAATGTTCTCTTGAAAAAACCTTTGATGGGATTACTTGCCATGGCAACAAATGGCTGTAGCACCGAAGTACACGTCCACAACATACATCCGATTTGGTATCATTTCGGATGTATACGGATATATACCGACCCATGGAATTTGAGCTATCCGGCCAGTATACTCCTGGATTCTTCCAAATTTCAGCAGTGTATACAGGAGTATACTGGTCCGGATACACCTCTTTTCATGCAGTGAATGTGTACAAAACTAAAGTAGCCTAAATTCACGTTTATTTTTACGTTTCTGTCAATCTGAGGTCGGTGTCGTTGCCACAGCGCGTTGCTATAGGTTGCGTCACTTGCGTCAAGTTGAGTGTCTTGCTTTGGACGAGGGTCTAAAACTCCGGAGTAGTGTGTGTGGATGGCAGGCGTAACCGTAGCAAAAGTTATGCATTTTAAAATGAAAATGCTCTAGTGTAAACGTAGGTATTCCACAGTCTGCTCGGGAACCGATGCTCTCGAGCCAAACATTTATTTCAGTGAGTATATGGCTCGACGGCAGGAAGGAATAAACCAAACAATTTTTAAACATTTTTTTCAATAATGAAAGGTAGTGTGTCAATTCAATAAAAAATCCACATATCACATAAAATATTACATAATTCATGGAAGCCTGTTTGTCATTTATAATACACCGACAAATCCTTATTTGGCACAAGAAGTTCAAATTTCATTGGACAATATAAAGTGGAGCAGTAATTTTCCAGTTATTCATAAATCTTTTGAAAATTAGATGGACAGACAAATTTACATTTATGAAGTGATCTGAATCTGCGTCGTTTAAAGAATGGATGCTAATTGACTACAAAGCACTGCACAAAACTAGCACCAAAAGTCGCATTAAAGGGTAATTCTCGCCAAAATTGAACCTAGGCTCTTTTTGTTAATCTATATGAGTCAAACTTTCGTGTAAAAGCATAATTAGAATGGAAATGCCACTTTTAAGATTCACCATATTTTCATTTTAGGTCAGAATGCCTTTTGGATGCCACTTCTATGATAGCATCAAAATCGCTATTTTTAAAACACTAAGAAGGCTCGACACAACATAAAACTGTGCTCGAAGTATCACCAGGGGCTCTACACATGAACTTGAGCATTGAATACATTGTTTGTGTACACAAAGTTTACTTAAAAGAAAGGTTTTGTACATCTCACTTTATCAGTTAGTGTTTCCAGTGGCTGGAATTTTGTCAGTCAAAAGTAGTCGATCTCCGAATGCAACGTAACATGAGGAGAGTAAAGATGGAAAGCTCCTAAAGCTTGTTTCCATATAAATTCACGGATAATTTTTTATCTAAGTTATCATGCTTTTCATTGAAATTACAATTTCATGACATTTCCTCATATGGAGTCAGTTCATTACATTGCATTGGAGATCGACTACTTTTGACTGACAAAATTCCAGCCACCGGAAACACTAACTGATAAAGTTGTCTTTCTTTGTTCTTTTCTCAAAGAAAAGCTTAACTTCAAGTCTTCCAGTGTCGTGGTCAAAGCCGATTCAAAAGACCGCTGTTCGCCAGCAGCAACAGCCATCTTCTTTGTAGTAGCAGGGAATTCACACGGAAGCATCACAACTCAGCTGTCATTATGTTAAGCCCGCCCACCGACTCTATACACAATGTGATTGGCCTGACTAGAGTTTGTTTTTTTCAGCTCGCAAGCCAACAGAGAGTTGGTAGACGACCCTGGGATGCGATTTCTAGGGCTTCTTTCAAACATTAAAATAGTGTTCAAACTTTTGGCTGGTATATATATATATATATATATATATATATATATATATATATATATATATATGTGCCCCTTTTTTACATTTAAGCCCCTGCCCCTGATGAACTCTCTGCACCTCCCTGGTATTAATAATAATAATAATAATAATAATAATAATAAACATAATAATAATTAACATAATAATAATAATAACAACAATAACAATATGTGACCCTGGATCACAAAACCAGTCACAAGTCACATGGGTATATTTGTGGCAATAGCCAACAATACATTGTATGGGTCAAAATTATCAGATTTTTTTTATACCAAAAATCATTTTTTTGCATCCTCAGATTCCAGATTTTCAAATAGTTGTATCTCGGCCAAATATTGTCCTATTCTAACAAACATACATCAATGAAAAGCTTTTTTTTTTCAGCTTTCAGATGATGCATAATAATAATCATGCTCAATTTCAACAAACTGACCCATGTGACTGGTTTTGTGGTCCAGGGTCACATATGGTGTCTATAGTGTCATGATTCCTGTCTTGTGTTCTCCTTATCTTGTGTGGACTTTTGTTATTTCCTGTTCTGTGCCATGTTTTGTAGTCCTTTGTAGTTTTTCTTGTTTATTAGTCTCTCCAGGTGTTTCTAATTAGCCCCGTCCCCTTGTTATCTTGTTTAGCTTGTTTGCCTGTGTATTTAAACCTCTGTGCTTCAGTTGTTGTTTGTCGGTCGTTGTTTGCTTTAGCTGTTGCTTGTTGCTATTTCATGTCCTTGTCCTTGTCCTTGTCCTTGTCCTTGTCCTGAGTTCTGTTGTTTGCCCTGGATTACCTGTTTGTTTTATTAAAGTAGTGCTTGCATGTGGATTCTCTCTCCGCTTTGTTCTTGCCTCATCGTTACAGAACGACCAACCACCATGAATCCAGCAGCACAGATCATGCGTCTCCGTCGGGTAGGGATGGGGAAATGAAGCCTCATGAATCACTGAGGCTTTCCCCTGACTGTTCCGGGAAAAGATTCAAAGCTTCGAGAGTGTCGAGAACAGCGCCGAGAACAGCGTCATCTGGTGCTTATTTAAAATAAAGCAGCCAGAAGCCTGTGTTAGAAGCTCTGGCAGATGAAGCAACCACAACACAATCCATAGTTTCAATGTTATGTGTACTAATAAAAGCCTTACATGTTTGTGTTTGATTTGTTCATTAAATAAATTCATTTTCTCATTAAAGTGACAAAATATAATAGCTTATGCTTATATGATTCAATAAGATTTAATGTCTCTAAATGTCTACACACACACACACACACAATGAATAAGGACATTGTCTGATAGGATCATCTGTTATTAAATGTCAATATCAATAATTGTAAATATCAACCAGACTGAGCTGAGGCAACAATGACTCGTTAAATACGATCTGAAGTTCGAGCCTTCTGACACCCAAAGCGAAACGTGCACGTGACTTGACAGAAAGTGAGGCTTCGTTTGTCATCGATCACGTGACTCTAGTAAACCAATACACGCCTCGATACGGGGCTTCACTACAAATTGTGTCGCTTATGTGATACGCGCATCGAAGCTTCAGTGTCATATGTAACATCACTACCGTCGGGGAATAGGAATACATCATGGACTTTATTGAGCTGGCACATTTAACATTTTTTGATGAACTATGCCTAATGATATTTTTCCGTGGAGGGCTATCCGAGCCGTTCAGCTCCCTTATGCCACTTCATCAAACAATATATTATCCATGCTCTTTTGCTGGCTGGTTCACCTCTTACTGTGGATTTTGCAGAAGCCTCACTAAGGCTTATCCACTAAGCCTCAGTCACTTCATGTCAGCCCTGCCGAGCCTGAGCCTCTTTACGTCACGCCTGCCGAACCTGAGCCTCTTCACTTCACGTCACGCCTGCCGATCTAGAGACTGTTCACGTCACGCCTGCCGATCCAGAGACTGTTCACGTCACACCTGCCGAGCCAGTGTCTCTGGACAAGATGGCTGAGCCATTGTCTCCGGACAAGATGGCCGGCGCCGAGCCAGTGTCTCCGGACAAGATGGCCGCCACCACGCTGTCTGTTCCTGTTCCCGGGCCGGTGCCCGTTCCTGAGCAGAATCCCATAGCTGCCCTCAAGAAAAATTTTTTTTTGGGGGGCAGTGTGTCACTTGATAGGACCATGGAGGCTGCGCCGCCATGGTCCCCCGAACTGTCTGGTCCACCCTGGCCACCTGAACTGCCTGGTCCGCCCTGGCCACCTGAACTGCCTGGTCTGCCCTGGCCGCCTTCACTGCCTGCTCTGCCCTGGCCGCCTTCACTGCCTGCTCCGCCCTGGCCTCCTGTCCTACCGCAGTCTCCAGGCCCTCTTCCACTCCACGGGCCTGGCCCTCCATCCCGCCCCTGTTTTCCTGAGGAGCATCTGGAATCCGCTCCTTGTCTTGTGTGGACTTTTGTTATTTCCTGTTCTGTGCCATGTTTTGTAGTCCTTTGTAGTTTTTTCTTGTTTATTTTCTTGTTTTTCTTGTTTCTAATTAGCCCCGCCCCCTTGTTATCTTGTTTAGCTTGTTTGCCTGTGTATTTAAACCTCTGTGCTTCAGTTGTTGTTTGTCGGTAGTTGTTTGCTGTAGCTGTTGCTTGTTGCTATTTCATGTTCTTGTCCTGAGTTCCATTGTTTGCCCTGGATTACCTGTTTGTTTTATTAAAGTAGTGCTTGCATGTGGATTCTCTCTCCGCTTTGTTCCTGCCTCATCGTTACATATAGTATCTAGAATGGCTTTATGGTATTTATGGCGCTTTTCCACTGCATGGTACGGTACGGCTCGGTTCGGTACGGCACGCTTTAGCGCTTTTCCACTGCATGGTATGGTACGGCTCGGTTCGGTACAGCTCACTTATGGCGCATTTCCACTGCATGGTACGGTACGGTACGGCTCGCTTCGGCTTGCTTTAAATGGTACCACCTCTGTTGAGGTTCCAAGCGTACCGTACCGATACTAAAATGTGACGTGAAAACACTGCAGATCACTGATTGGTCAGACAGAATCATCTCTACCAGCGTCATTGTATACGACACGAGACACTAAACCCGCTAGATTTAAATAGCCAGTAGACAACAGCCAATGCTGTAGCACCTGTTTTAAAAGTATTTGCTTCAAAAAAAGAGTATAAACTTCCAAAAAAGAAATGGCTGAATCGTGGTCAGTGGACGAGGTGCACATTCCTCTCGTTGGTTGCCGAGGAGCGGATGGGGAAACACGGAATGAAAAATTTGCATTTAATATGATGATGTCATGGTAGTAGAGACGGCAACTATAACGATCAGTCCCTCCCACTTTGAAGCGGTACCAACTGCTGTGGAAAAGCAACCGAACTAAAGCAAGCTGAACCGTGCCGTACTGAGTCGAGTCGTACCACGCAGTGGAAAAGCGAAGCGAGCCGAACCGTTCCGCACTGAGTCGAACCGTACCGAACCGAACCGAGCCGTACCATGCAGTGGAAAAGCGCCATTAGTCTAACAACACATTTAGTATAAATACAAATGCACAAAACTAGCTTATAACAAAAGTTTGTGTAATTTGCCCTATATTTAATTTAGTATTTAATATGTCTACATTATAATATAAAATTCTGTATGAATATCCCACATTTTTATCACTATACCATGGTTACATTTTCAGATACAAAAGATTTCTATTTAAAATAAATGCTGTTTATTTGAACTTTCTATTCATCAAAGTATCACAGTTTCATGTGACAGAGAAGAACATTCAAAAAATTCTGCTTTCTGAAAAAATCAGCTTTGCATCACATGAGTAAATTTAATTCATGATATTTACAAGATATTCATTATGAGTGTAGCAAATTAGCACAAATTAAATGTGAATAATCTATTATATAATAATAATAAATAATTATACATATTTGGATCAGTTAATAGAATTAACTTGACGTAAAAAAATTATTAAAATCAACCTGTTCCTCAAGCAAACATTCAGTATTAATTGTCCAACTCTCAGAAATTTTATATAACTCTCAAAAAATAACTCTTTCTTACTACATGCTATACGCTTTCTAGGAACATTTTTTTCTTCGTGGAAGTTTTGCATTTGGTGAGCTAATAAAATATTAAAATTAAATGCAATAAAATTAATTATAAATAAAATTAAATTCACACAAACGCAGCTGCTGCCATTTTGTGGCTATTGTTTTGTATACTGTTGGATTATAAAATACAAACAGGTATGATTTTAAAACAGTTTAATCTGAAAGCAATATCTCTTTTCTCCATCATTATTTATGTGGCGAAACACTGTGTAATAAGTAATAAAATATTTAAACTCAGATCAATATTTCGTGTCTAATTATTTACTTGTGGCAAGTAGCCATGTAATAAGAGGGATAATATACATCCAGCCTTCACAATAAATTATTTATTCATACATTATCCCGCTTATTGCATGGCTACTTGCCACACAAGTAAATAATAACTGGCTGGATGTACATTATCCCTTACATATTACAGTTTTTACTATATTTTTGATCCAACAAATGCCGCCATGGTGAAATTAAGAGACTTCTTTCAAAATCATTAAAAAAATCTGAGACCCAAAACCTTTAAAATTTAGTGTATATAACAGTTCTCACAAAACAACAAAAATATGGAATACCAAAGTGTATCATATTCATGCAAAGTGCTTTGATCAAACTTGTTGTTGTCATTTTCTTAAAGACAGAAGCAAAAACTATCAGTCTCTCAAAGTTGCAGGTTTTTTCCCATCAGGACAAATGGGTATTAACGCAACGCCACCACTAATCCACTGGATTTTGAACACATTTCACATAAATAATCCTGGCTTTACAAATCCTCCTCCTATAACATCTTACAATCAAACACTGGTGCCCTCGACTGAACCAGAAGGACAATCGCACATAATTCCTCTTTCAAGGGCGGATGTTAAGCTGATATTCCCTAGACTTCATCCATGATTATACAACAACATGATCACGTGTGGCGCTTAAAAGGGATTCTTGTGTAAACCCACATTTTTAAAACTCTTGTTAACTGAGAAAAACCATGAGAGAGACACAACACAATAAAGGACAGACAATCGATATTAGAAGGGAAGAGATGAAAATGCATTTAAAAATATACATATATAACTGAGATGTTAAGGGGGTTATTTACCTTTATGTTATATTTTAAAGAGGCCATATCATGCCCTTTTTCAAAGTCTTGATTGTGTTTTTGCGCTCTACTAGAAGTTTTCATTCTTGAATGTTAAAAAAACACATTATTTCCCCCATATTTTACATTGCTGCAGCATCTCTCTTCCCAGTCTGTCAGTAACACTCTGGGGTGTTTCCTAAACATTGTTAGCCAACTATAGTAGCAATTAAGTTATGTTGTTATCACGCAGAACATATTTGAACGATTTGGCTTTTCCCGAAAACATAGTTCTAACAGACATTCGCAAACAGTGTTGCAGTGTTGGAACTACAGCTCTCAAGCTGTGGTTAGAAGCATAGTTTTGCGTTAAAATTACATGTGGTCTTAAATAGATTGTGCTCTTGGGCACAATAAGCAAGCCAACATTCATTACAATCTATATATTTCATTCCATTTAAATATTATGCATTTATACATTGAATGAACCTCATGTATATGTAGCAATATACATGTGGGAGTAAGCTTTATATGGGAGTAAAGTGTATGCCTAATACAGCATGGTAACGTGAATAAAAAATGAATGTCCTTCTGTTGTTTGTTTAAATTAACTATAATCCCAGTCAACAATTTGATCTCTATCGCAAAAAAAAAAAAAAAAAAAAAAATCAGTTTCCTTGTTTATTTTGTATTCTTTTCATCCTGGTGTTGGCATTTGACACAAATATTTCTATTTGATGGATGCATTCAGATTCTGGTGTTGTTTTGGTGACTCCTTTTCACTTCTTAACCTCTATTTCTTTTTGCTATTGAAAATACTTGACACATCCTAAAACACAGAGCAATTATGTCAATGTAATCAGTTTGATTACTGATGTGATTACTGAAGCTATGGCGTTATTTTCCTGTCAAATGTCGAGAGCGCATTATTGTAGCGCGAAAGTACATTAATATAATGCGCGAGCGTGAATCTCTCTGCTCGCGCGCGGGAACTGGGCGCGCGCTCTCAGATACACGCTGCTCTTGTAAGAATTTTCTCTGGGCTCACTCAGAGAATATGCCTGCACTTAAAACGTGTTCAGTGCAATTGCGAATCTCTCCTCTTCGCTTAAAGTAAGCGTGTATGTGCTTAGACTGTGTCCCGTGCGTTCGCGCATGCTTAAGTACTCTTCTCTTCAATTTTTTTTTATTTTTTTTTATTTTTTTTATTAATGCCAAGGTATCAAAAATATAACTTAAATAGCAAAAATGTACAAATTACATACAACGGAATAAAGAAAGCAAAGCAGCATATATATATATATATATATATATATATATATATATATATATATATATATATATATATACATACATACAAAAAAAAAAAAAAAAAACAGAACAGAAAGCTTTAATAAAATAAATTAAAAAGTTGAAACAAGTTTATTATAGGGCTGTCAAAAGATTAATCACGATTAATCCATCCAAAATAAAAGTTTGTGTTTACATAATATGTGTGTGTGTACTGTGTATAATAATTTTGTATATATCAATACACACACATGCTTGTATTTATATTTAAGAAAAATGTGTAATTTATATATAAAAAAAATTATATTTATATATAATATAAATTAGATATAAATATACAGTATATGTATGCAAATATTTCTTAAATATATACATGCATGTGTGTGTATTTATATATACAAAATTATTATACACAGTACACACACATATATTATGTAAACACAAACTTTTATTTTGGATGGATTAATCGCGATTAATCTTTTGACAGCCCTAGTTTATTATCTTAAGAGCTTTAAGATTCTTAGATAACGAAATGCTTTGGATGTATTGTTGGACCTCTCTTCTAAAAACAATGAATAAGGGATTCTGCTGAGTGAATTTACTACGGTGAATGTGAAATTTTGCAAGGAACAATAATAGATTAATAATAAAATACTCATTAAATGTAGCTTTTGAAAAGGTTTAAATCAGATATAAACACAAGTTGTTCTTTTTGTGGTGCCCCTGATGAAACTGCTCTTCATATCTTCTGGAATTGTCCTCACACACAGTTATTTTGGGTTGAATTTTCTAATTTTAAGCGCAATGTGCTTCCGGATTTCTCTTTGATTTTTAAGGATGTACTGTTTGGTTTCTTTACAAAAAGCTAAATTTAATGAGTATTTTATTATTAATCTATTATTGTTCCTTGCAAAATTTCACTTCAATTTCAAAGTTTCAACTTTTTAATTTATTTCATTACAGCTTTCTGTTCTGTTTTTTTTTTCTTTTCTTTTTTTTATGAGCATATGTACAGGCTATATGTATATATATGCTGCTTTGCTTTCTTTATTCCGTTGTATGTAATGTGTTCATTTTTGCTATGTAAGTTATATTTTTGATACCTTGGTATTAATACAAAAAAATAAATAAATAAAAAGAAATTGAAGAGAAGAGTACTTAGGCATGCGCGAACGCACGGGACACAGTCTAAGCACATACACGCTTACTTTAAGCGAAGAGGAGAGATTTGCGATTGCACTGAACACGTTTTAAGTGCAGGCATATTCTCTGAGTGAGCCCAGAGAAAATTCTTACAAGAGCAGCGTGTATCTGAGAGCGCGCGCCCAGTTCCCGTGCGCGAGCAGAGAGATTTGCACTCGGCACATTATATTCCACGCTATTAATATACTTTCGCGCTACAATAATGCGCTCTCGACATTTGACAGGAAAATAACGCCATATGAAGCCAGGTGATTCTACACCCGAGCTGGCAAGATGGCTGGTTTACATGTGCCAGTACCCTGCTTACACAGGGCCAGGCCACAGTGCATATTGGAATTAAAATATCATATGAGCTTATGTGAATAGCAATTAAAGAGACCACTCACCATTTCTCCAGTGTAACAATTCCATGTTGAGTCCAGAACACAACTGTACAGCACAAACTGTTTGCTAACAATTCCTGCAGTATCCACATTTTTCCAGTGTTGAGAACTGGAAAACACTGTTTTTGCGCATTACTGTCTTTTCTCATGGCAAAGTAATTTGATTAAATGAAATACATTTTCTCATATGTATTTTCTCATTATTTCTCGTATATTGTTTATCATTAAATGTGAGCGAATGTTTGACTATTCCTTTTTACTCTTTACTGAAAATAATGTCAGAGCCGATTAGCATAAAATCAAATGTTTACAATTTATTATGTCAGGTAAATGCATCATGCCAATTTCATAATCAGTTCAAAGATAATAGATACAAAACATCAAATGCTCTGGAATAAAGAGAGAAGATGCAATACCTTGACATTATAAAATACATGATGCAAAGTGTTTTGCTTACACTTCGCATCACGGGCTGATCTGGGTTACAGAATCGCGCTGATCCTCTTGTTGCATTTCATTATATAAACAGAAACTTCTTTCACATGGAAACATCTGCTAACAATGGGAATTTACATTCAGAGTTTACACCTTTTGGGAGCAGGAGGCCATTTGCCTGGAAGACCCACCCTCCTTTGTGTGCCAGTTATCTCTTAACTCTTAAAAACCTTATCACCTTTTGTTTTACTTCTTTGGGAATGAGACCTTTGTACCAGTCACACTGAGACATTTCAAACGATACTAAACATGTGTAATACTGTATGATAATTATTCACATTAAACCATATATATTTTGGGGTGAATTTCAGGTGATCTCAGCATGATTGAAAGAGGGAACAGGGGAATGGGGGATCAAGGGAAAAATATGTAGATTATGATTGCTTAAGTGAGACTTGCCGCTCGAATGATGGTGCTAGTTTCACAAGAGAGAGTTCAAATGTTAATTTCCAGAAAGGTCCTTTGTCTCATCAGGGAGTGGTCGTTCCTCAAGTAGACTGCCTGGCATTTATCTAATTTCTTAAGTCTTACACATTGACGTGTTACACACATATTTCACAGCTAGTTACACAAAAAGTGTTTCCATAGCGCTGAATCAAGCACAGAATCTCGTTCCAGCTTTTTCAGGGAACAGGGTTACTGTCAAGTAACCCGAGACGTTATGGAAATACTTCCATTATTTGTGACAATTATACAGAATTACACCAGAAGGATCTGGAACAGGGTTATTAAAGGGCACCTATTATGCAAAATTCACTTTTACATGATGTTTTGGCATAAATATGTTTTGGCAGTGTGTGTACACTACCACTCTATAATGATAAAATTTCCACCAAGTGTTTTTTTTAAAAAATCCCCATAAATCATAAGCACTGTCTCAGAACAAGGTTGTTTTTTTTTTGTTTTTTTTTTATTGAATTGCTAAGAACATACAAAATCAATGCCAGGGGTAAGTACAATTGCGAGTACAGCTACAAATTATATAGTCAGGAGAATATTATGCAAATGACACAGTGAGACAGTTTTAAGGGCTTTGGAATTGCTGGATGTACTGAGAGTGTCCAGGTAGGATTTAAGTTCCTTATAGAAAATAAAAAAGTATGGCTTAGCATCCTGAAATTTACATTTGTGTAAAAAAAATTTTGCTAGAAAAATAAATAGGTTTATCAAAAAATATTGGTCCTTTACATCTTTATCAAAGTTGTGCTGACCAAATAAAACATCTTTGTATAACAAAGAAAAGTTCTGTGATGAAAATGTGCGAACAAAGATACAAAAATCCTTCCAGAACAGACTTGTATATGTGCATTCCCAGAAGAGATGAGAAATGGATTCGTGTTCAGCACCACAAAAAGAACATAAAGTGTCAATATCAGGAAACATCTTTTATAAGTAAAGCATCACAGGATAAAAAAATGAAGTAATTTGTAAGACACATCCTTAACCTTATTGGTTATTAAATATTTAGATGACAAAGTCCTTACTTTCTTCCATGGAATATTGACAAACTGGCCATTCCAGTACGACACAATGTATGGGAGAGAAAGAATCTCATTTTGAAATAGCTGTCTAATTTTTCTGTTCTGACTACAAGAGTTAGATAAAAAACAAATATTTCCAATCGTTGTATAAAAAGGATGAGCAACTGATAAAGAAATCTGGGATCTAGCTGAATCTCTGAGAAGAGTTATTGCTCCATAAGGGATGGCATCCATTACAATAGCAAACTCTCGTGGAGTGACAGGTATATTGTTCTTGTTCAAAAACTCTGAATATGAATACAGGTATCCATCAGAATTGATTAATTGAGAAACCAAAATAAAATTATTCTTAACCCAGTTTGGGAAAAACAACGACTTATTTTTATAGATAATATCACAATTATTCCAAATAAAGTACCGGTGAGGACTAAAATTGTGTTTATAAATTAGGTGCCAGGCCAAAAGCGCTTGTTTATGAACATTTGACAATTTAAGGGGCAATTTGGTGATATTGTAATTACATAACAATAGGAAAGGGAGAACACCCACCCATTCTTGAGATACCCTCAGCTTTAGCAATAAGAGTTCGTCCTCTCAGAGATAAATCTCTCTGTAACCATGAATTGAATTTCCTTTTAGCTTTCTCAACAACTCGGTCAAAGTTCAGTCTGCATCTGACTTTGTCATCCTTACATATGGATATACCCAGATAGGTCACCTGTGACTTAACTGGAATACCGTAAAGAGAGAAAGAAGGACAGGTTTTAATAGCTAACAACTCACATTTATTAAGATTTAAGTTTAAACCGGAAGCTTTAGAGAAAAATTTAATGTGTTGTATTGCAATCGGAATCTGTAATTCGTCTTTTAAGAACAGGGTAGTGTCGTCAGCAAGTTTACTAATAAGAAAATGTTTGTTGGCAATAGTAATACCTTGCAGATGAGTACTCAGAAGAAAGGAAGAAAGAAGTTGTGCAGCCACAAGAAATAAATAAGGGGATACAGGGCAGCCCTGACAAACTCCTCTTGACAATTGAAATCTAGGCGAGGTACCCGATTTAAGGTTGATGGAACAGTTGGCATTATTATAAAGAGTTCTTATAAACTTGCAGAATGGATCACCAAACCCAAGCTTTTGGAGAGCTAGAAAAATAAACTTGTGTTCAAGAGAGTCAAAAGCTTTGTAAAAATCTACAAAAAGAATAAGACTGTCATCATCAACTATTTCGCTATAGTCTAATAAATCTAGAACAAGTCGGATATTGTTTGCTATATGTCTTTTTGGCATAAATCCTGATTGAGTCTCATCAATAACTGAACTCACAGAATACACTTAAGTCTTTTGGCCAAAGCCCAAGCTAATATTTTATGATCGTTATTAAGAAGACAGATGGGTCGCCAATTATCTATCAATGTTGTATCTTTTTTAGGTTTAGGTATCAGAGTTAAAAGCCCTTGAGTTAAGCTAGAAGGCAAAGTTTCTGACTGAATACTCTCCAAAAACATCTTTAGCAGGAACGGTGCCATTTCTTCAGCAAAGCAAAACTCGGCCGTTAGGTCATCGGTTCCAGGAGATTTGTTATTTTTAAGGCCCTCAATCCCCTCAATTACTTCAGTGATAGTTATAGTTTTATCACAGGCAAGCTGCTCATCTTTAGATATAGATTTAACCTCCTTTAATGACTGAAAAAAAGGGAGGCTGAGTCCTTACAGTAATTAGATTTATATAGTTTTGAATAGAAGTTACTACAAAAAGATGCAATATCCTTAGAATTATCTGTCAAAATGCCATTGATTTGCAGAGAACTAATAGAAAGATTCCTAGAGTTGTGTTTTTCCATTCTAAAAAAATAATCAGAGCTCTGTTCACCTTGTTCTAGCCATTTCCTCCTTGAACGAACATAAGAGCCTTCAGCTTTGTATTTATAAATATTGTCTAATTTAGATTGGAGCTCTGCAAGTTCTGATAGATCAGTTTCCAATAAGCTTACCTGAATTTTGCTCTGAAGTGTTATGATCTTTGATATGACCTTCTTTTCTTCATACCTTCTCTGTTTTGCCAAATTGCTGCTAAAATGTCTAATACACATTCCTACTTCATATTTTAACAAATCCCAATTTAAGCTAAAAAAATTTTCAGAAGAAGCTTTCACCCAGTAATATCGAATCAGAAAGGAAATTCTTTTTTTCAAATCATCATGCTTAAGTACAGATGAATTCATTTTCCAATAAGAGGCTCTGGAATTTATATTTGAGTGTCCTGTGGATAGAGGAGTAGACAGAAGAATAGTGTGGTGATCCGTTAAGGGAGAGGGTAGAATACTAACCGAAACATTATAATCTTTGAAAGAGTATGGTACAAGCCAATAATCTAAACGAGAAAGTCTTGAGCGATTCTTGTTACCCCATGTATAAGATTTAGTATTTGGAAACTTCTCCCTCCAAATTTCAACTAAATCCAACTTCTCCATGAACATTTTCAATTTTAAATTAGGAGAAGTAGACTGCCTAGGAGGAAATCTATCAAGATTATTATCAGGAGTGATATTAAAATCTCCACCAATACAAATTACAGCATCAGGAAATTTATTAGACCATAATAAAATTTTGTCTCCTATCTCATCAAGTAACAAGTCATTTTCTCTAAAGGTATTATACCCATAAATGTTTACCAATAAAACAAATATATTATTAATACAAATTACCAAAATAAGAAAGTATTCCATAGGATCTCTATAACTCTGTAACACTGCACCTGCAAAATGGTTTTTCACTATCATAACACCAACAGAATGTTCTGAACCATGAGCCATCCAAACCTCATTGCCCCATTGGCTTTTCCAAAAAGAAATGTCATTGGAAACAGAGTGAGACTCCTGGAAAAAACAAAAGTCAGTTTTAAAAGACTTAGCATACAAAAACAACGCTTTGCGCTTTACATTGTCACGCAACCCCCTGGCATTGAGAGAAACAATTGAAATAGACATTCAAAAGAACAGAACAAGAGATAGAACAAAAATACCAGTAGTAGAACCCTCAAGGAAAAAAAAAGTGCATCAGTTGCTGACTAACAGTGTCGGGTAAATCTTCGGCATGAACTCAGTCAATCAAGTTAGTGAGCTTTCTTAAAATGAAATGTTACACCCACTAAAAATAAACTGGTTAACCATGCTTAAGGTGGATAAATTTCAGATCCATCAACAAAGGCGCGACTTCCAATGAAGTGAGCTTTCTTTCCCTCCTTTCGAGCCTTATCTACAGCAGGCCAAAGCAGCTGTCTTCTTTCTAGATCAGTCGCGATGAGATCCTCAGTGAAGCGAAGTTGATTGTCACGAAGAAACTCCGATGTCCTCGCTGCCTTCCACACACCGTCTCTCGTAACTCGTGAAGAAATTTGAATGATGATCGATCGCGGTCGTGAACTATTCTGGAGCCTCCTTCCAATGCGTTGAACTGTATCGATTTTGTCTGCTAGACTGCTTCTTCCTTCAGGGAAAGTGGCTTCACAGATACGGATGGATTCCGCTCTTACATCCTCTCTTTCCTTCTCAGTAACACAGTGTAAACGTAGATTCCAGCGACGGGAGTATCTTTCCAAGTCAGTGAGACGTTGTTCACAGAATCCCATCTTCTTCTCTTCAGTGTTCAATCTTTTCTCAACGTGACTGACTTGGCCTTTGATGTCGTTTAGTTCAGCACATACTAAGTCCACTGTTTTTTTTTAAACCTTCAATCTTTAGGGCATTTTCACTCACCATTTTTTCTAAGGTGTCAGAGCGGATGTTAATCAAGTTGGAGAGCGTCGATTTTACGTAAAATGCGATATCCGCCGTGTTATTCTGTCATGTTTTCTCCCTTTCTTTCCAAACCGCAACAAACGCCAGTCTCCTTTCTCTGCAGAATGAGATAAATCCGCTCAACCAATCACAGTGCACCATTCCACGCATTGTAAACAGTAACGGCGGCGCTCTGAATACACCCGGCATCCTAGATTTTCCTATCTATTTTGTACTTTTTGATCAACAATCAAACAAAATCTTTTATAATTTTGACGGCATTGATGAACCTGTGGTGGTTTTTGCGGTAGGGAAGAAACGTAAGCCATCGAAATATAATCATTTACGTCAGGAGATTAAGAAGACGAGGCACACGAGAGGAGGAAAAATGCCGGCTGTTGCTTGTTCTCACACGACGGCATCAAACTTCTGTCACGCTGACACGTTGACCCCAGGGGATCTTTCGAAAAACTTTCAGTTGTTTTACTCAGTCAACGAAAACCGAGCAGGACCAAGCCATTTTACAGATGATCGCTGTCAAAAAAGTTCAGGAGGTATTTCCTAGCGATGGCTGATTGAATGTATTTTTAGTCCAGTGCCTGTAATAAGATATTGACCGAGTTCAGAGGCTGTCATATGTGGATCAACTTATTTAGTTGTGTATTTTCAACAGTTTCAATATGAAAAATAACTTTTATATTGATTCAATGGATTAATTGCATTTTGAAAAAAAAGTGTCATGAATTTATTGCATTTTGGGGAAAAAAATATCAGTTTTTATAATAAATCTTTGAAAATCAAAATCTGGATTTGAATTTGGTTTGTTATTATAACCTAAAGATGCTATGTGAAAGTTTGAAACAGAAAATAGTGGTTTTCATCTTGCCACATTCTTGGTAAAGAAATCAAAATGGATTTATCGCGTTTTGGAACCAAACTCTTCATATCATCATCTGCTTTGCCCTTCTTGGATGGAGGTTTAGCTGGGCTATCTGGAAGTGGTGTTCTGGCCCCAGGCAGAGTTTCTTCCACAGACACATAGTTGTGAAAGTCCATCTTGTCAGATTGCCGCGAAACACGCAACATATCTTTCCTTTTGTCAGCCGACGACTTCATATTTCGAGTGTCAGAGAAAGCAGAAATATAGATGTGGGTGATTTTGCATAAAAGTAACTTTAAGGAGTGATATTTATGCCGTTATTAAAGATTTTCAGCAGAGCTCGGCGAACGCCCACTGTCGCGAATTTGCAACAAACCCCTTCCATTCAGACTGCAGGCGAGATCGCGTGTGTTTTCCCCCAATGCCTGTTTGTGCACATTCGATACATACCTAGGAACATTTTGCACGCACTGGTTTCTCATAGGAGCGGTCGGAGTGGGAACTACATCCGGTTCACCGAAGCTAATATTTTGGTTTGCAAAATCCGCACATCAAGGGCGCAAATATGGAGAAATTGCCCAAAATGAGTTAAGTTGTGCTAAAATAAAAAATATGTACCAGCTTGTTGATTGCTTCTATAGCTATGTATATTCATATAGACTTCATGTGACGAATATTTTTTACGTACTTTGTAGATTTCTGTTTGTAGCAAATTTGCGACATTGGGCCATAACGGCTGGATTGGGCTAATGGCTACATATTATAATAATGCTGTATTTAGATGGTTTCAGCCAAAAAAAAATTTTTTTTTCTTTTTTTTTTTTTTTCACAAAAAATAGCATGTTAGGATATAACACTATAAGAATATATAATGTATGCACTGGAGAAACAAGGAAAGAGTTAAACAGAGTGTAACATGGAATGTATAAAAACTACTGTCATACTGTCAATGTTAGGGAGTAGGAGAGTGTTTTGTTTCTTGCTGTTGTCAAGATTCATTAATTTGTCAATTAAAGTTTATAAGTTCTAACAACTTTGTGCCATGAATAAAATCTACATACCTGAGATGGGAAAATGTGTTTTATTAATTTTACCATTTTGTAAAAAAAATTACCCTAAATGCCTGTTGTCGCAAATTTGCAACATACCAAAATTTCTATTTATTTGTTGTGCAAAAGTGAAATTGATAATCTCAACATTATTTACCATCTACTTAAAGGCAAAAACACACATAATTTTTTTTTTTATATACAGCTATATAAATTCGGGCGTTAAGGGGTTAAGTTAGCAGGATGCCATCTTGGACTCCTCCCCTCACCAGAACAAGCCATATGCAGATTCTGGGCAAAGTGACATCACTTTGCACAGGCCCCTCCCATGACTGTTGATGGACACTGCCATTTTAGCATAGACCTGCCCTGAGCGAGTTGTACACAGTCTGCCATTGTTTAGATACCAGAGCAGCTGTAGCGACAAGAATGTCTCGTAATCAACTCAGGTGTTTTGTTGTTGGATGTAAGAGTGAACATAGCAGTCTTCATGTACTCTGACATCATAGATGCTGAAGATACAAAATACTTTTGTTTTTGAAGGGAATGTACCTAAATGCGGTTATGTTGGCGCAAATCATTTTACACCAGATTGCTTTTTGAACAAGGGTCAATACAAAGGGACAATACAAAACAGGTTTTGCTAAAAAATTGTTACTCAAGGATGGATTAGTTCAAAATGTTTGTGATCCAGCTTACAGTCTCTGGATCGATACTGGTCACGGCAGTAATGAAAGGGTAAATAACTTTATTTAGTTCATCAGAGTTGTTTTATGTTTATTAAGCACCCGAAAAGGCATAACATCTCTACTATATATTTGTTTACTGTTAGTTGTAATGATTGTTTTTGTGTAATTCGCTGTGTATATTGATGATGCAAGGGAGAGAGAGAGTTTATGGATAAGACTTTAATGCACACTTCTTGTACTGTTTTATTCAGCTCTTACTTTGATTGGAGTGATAACGGACGCTTCATCTTTTGAGTGATGTACAATACACTTCATAAAACTCATCAGTTAAGTTTCGGCCATCATTCGGACGCGGTCCGCTACAGCAGGCTTGCTGCAAAACAAGATGACAACATAATTTATTAACCGTAATTAAACTATATAAACTATAATAGTAAAATATAAACTAAAATATAAACTATACCTGTTCTATCTCCATACATCATATATTATCTGGCTCTGTAGGCATTATTGTGTCACGATTAGGGCTGAACGATATATCGTTATCGTATCTATATCGAGTTATGAACTTTCAAGATATTACTATCGAAAAAAGCAACGATATAGACGATAGAGATTTCCCCTCTCCGCGCTCGCCCTGCATACAACTCTGGCAGTCACAACAAATATCAGTTTTACGAGTGCCCTTGAATGCACCGCTAAAGCCAGCGCACACACACTACCAGGGACGTGGAGGGGGGCGGCGTTTCCATGGTGACGCGTCATTGCTTGTCACGTGACACACCGCAGCAGCAACAGCGCTGAATGAATGATGATCTGCTTTTATGTAATTTTTCCTTTTTTATTCAGAATATTCACAAATGTGTTAGCTATGGCATGAAATATCTGATATTCCGATTGTCAAATACATGCAAGTGGAAGTATATTGTTGTTTAAACACCTTTATAATGATCGCGTTAGTTGAGCTGTATGCGCGATGGGCGCCGCCGCGTTTGTGCCGCAGACGCAGGTCAGAGAATCGGATCTGTTGGATTTACAACCTCTATGTTTACAACACGTGAATTCATCCACTTCTCCCGAAATACTTAAAAGTAAGTGGCTGGTGAACTGGGAATAGAATAGAGTAAACATTGAAGTTACACACAATGTGTATCTGATATGAATAAAACGTGTCGAATTATAATGGAAAGGTTTATTATTACCTCTTCCATAGACATCAGTGTGTATTTTACAAACTCTAAATGTATTGTTTTTTTTAGTACTTACGTAGTCATATCGTATTGTATCGATATCGAGATATCTGGCATGAAAATCGAGATATGAAATTTTGTCCATATCGTTCAGCCCTAGTCACGATCCACACTCAAGGAGACAGGTAGATCCAATAATGCAGTATTTATTTGGGAAAATCCATACTCACAAACAGTCCAGGCAAGGGTCAAAACCAAAGAAGCAATCCAAAACATAAAACAATACAAAACAGGCAACAAAGCAAAACTCAGAAGTGGTGTGATAATAGACAAGGACTCCGTGACAATCACTGAAACAACCAGGGTATATATACACACACAGAACTAACAATGAAACAGGGAACAGCTGGGAACAATGATGACGGGGAACAGCTGAGTGCAATGAACAGTGATTGGTACAGACAAGGATTGTGGGGAATGCAGTTCATAATGTGGATGACACCGTGGGGAAGAAGACTTCTAGTGGACACCAGGAATACACAAACCAGACACTGTGACATAACCCCCCTCTACGGAGCGGCTACCAGACGCTCCAAGACGAAAAAGACAAAACAAAAGTCCAGGCGGGAGGTGGAATGGTGGAGGATTAGGGGGAGGGATGGGGGGCCAGGTCCATGAAGGGGAACAGGAACAGTGAGTGACGGCTTAGCCGACGACCAGAGTGAAACAAACAGTCCATCGGGTGGCCAGGGCGGAGCAGACTTTCCCTCGGGTGGCCACGGCGGAGACGACCCTTCAGGAGGCCCGGGGCGAAGACGACCCTTCAGGAGGCCAGTGAGGAGACGACCCTTCAGGAGGCCATGGCACAGGAACAGGCTCAGGTGGCCATGGCTCAGGAACAGGAGCTGACACCGGCTCGGCGGCAGCCATCTTATCCGGAGACACAGGCTCGGCGGCGGCCATCTTGTCCGGAGACACAGGCTCGGCAGACGTGACCTGAACAGTCTCTGGATCGGCAGACGTGACCTGAACAGTCTCTGGATCGTCAGACGTGACCTGAACAGTCTCTGGATCGGCAGACGTGCCAGGTCGCTGGGGTGGCGCTGGCAGGGCGAGCAGTTTGGGCAGGGCGAGCAGCTCGGACGAGGCCGGCAGAGCAGGGCGCCTGGGCGGCGCGGGCAGAGCAGGGCGCCTGAGCGGGACCACCAGAACTGGGACCACCGGACTCGGGACCACCGGACTCGGGACCACCGGAACAGGGACCACCGGAACAGTCATGGAGGGAGTCTTCCTTCTCCTCCTCCGTTTCCGGTGGCGATGTGCAGGCTCTGGGCTGGACGGAAACCGCGGCGAACAGAGCTCTGGGCTGGACGGAAACCGCGGCGAACAGAGCTCTGGGCTGGGTGGAATCAGCGGCGGATGGAGCTCTGGGCTGGACATCACCAGCCCAGGGTCGAAGAGGGGCCAGAGTGGAGAATGGTGTCGGGATTCCTCTCGACCACCTCCTCCACTGCGGCCTCCACGGGTCCCGTGAAATCTGACCAACCGGGTGCCCTCAAAAAATTGTCTTTTCTCCCGCTCAGTGGCTGGGGAAGAGACTGGATCTCGTGTTGACGGAGTCCTTCTGTCACGATCCACACTCAAGGAGACAGGTAGATCCAATAATGCAGTATTTATTTGGGAAAATCCATACTCACAAACAGTCCAGGCAAGGGTCAAAACCAAAGAAGCAATCCAAAACATAAAACAATACAAAACAGGCAACAAAGCAAAACTCAGAAGTGGTGTGATAATAGACAAGGACTCCGTGACAAACACTGAAACAACCAGGGTATATATACACACACAGAACTAACAATGAAACAGGGAACAGCTGGGAACAATGATGACGGGGAACAGCTGAGTGCAATGAACAGTGATTGGTACAGACAAGGATTGTGGGGAATGCAGTTCATAATGTGGATGACACCGTGGGGAAGAAGACTTCTAGTTGACACCAGGAATACACAAACCAGACACTGTGACATATTGTCCGACTCAGGTTCAAACAGAACACCGCTGACATTTCAGTGCATGTGATTATCCTTTGTTTGTTTGTTGCATGAGCTCTTGAAGCCCCGCCCTCTTCTTGAGAGGGGGCCGGGAGCACCAGCTCATTTGCATTTAAAGGGACAGACACAAAAAGTGGCAATTTTAACACGCTATAAAAATTATCTGTGATTTTGTGCTAAAACTTCATATACACACTCTGGGGACCTCAGAGACTTATTTTACATATTGTAAAAAGGGGCATAATAGATGCCATTTAAAGTAACCTTAAACTAAAAAAAAAAAAAAAAGAAAAATCACTGTTAAAAAAACTTTGTAGTTATACTTTTTTTTTTTTTTGTAAGTTAACAAAGATTACTGGAGTGTGTTTAACAAGAAAATACTATTATACAGTCTTCTACTTAAACATGTAATGTTTAATTCAATGTGATACTTTAATTTTCTTTGTAATAATTAATCTTTTTTTTCACCAACGTGATGCTAAGTTTGTTAGTTGTTATGCAGTTGCTAGGATATTTCTTTATGGTTTAAATAAATTCCCAACACTTAGAATGAGCAATAGTAATATCAAACAAATGTAATAATGGTGGGAACATCTCGTTTGATCCACACTGATGCTCCAGAGTGAAGAAAAACTCGTTCCTGCTTAGAGATGCAAGATCATGGAAAGAGGATGCCTGACCCTCGACTCGCTGTGAGTTCAACAGAGGTCAAAGTGAACATCCCACATTAACTCCAGCTCCAAGATCTGTGCTCTTATATCACATCCCATTACAGGCCTGCCAGATCTCAGAGAGGCCAAAGCCATCATCACACCTTCAGAGAGCGACAGAGAGGGGGGTTTAATAACCTAGAGTATGATATGATCTGAAGAGAGCTGTTTTCCATCTCTTGTATGAAAATAGTCTCTACTTGAACAGCTCTTCATTTCCTGCTGAACGCTGGAGAGATGCTTCACACCGGCCTCTCTGCATTCTGCCCTCGTCAACTGAGACCATGGCCTCTCAGGAGGCTTTTAGTTCGCTCTTGTGCAAAAGATGAAGAGGGGGTGGGGCTTTCTCCTCAATAACCTTCTGTAATTGGTCACAGCTGTGGGTCATCTGTCAATAAAACTCCATGATTGGATAACCAGACCTCTGGATAATAAAAGACTCCTGACATAAACATTATAGACAGAGATAAAGAAGCAAGGGTTAAGCCTGTGTTTAAACGTTCAGAATATCAAAGTGATTTCGGTTGGTTTCAGTGTTATCAACAATCAGGACATGTGCTGTCCCTATTATCATAAGTAACATACAGCATGTTTCCCTGTGGACGTACATCTGATAGAAGGCCAGACTGTGAGGCACATTAGAAAACAAATTCAGTCCAACATCTGGCAGCCGTTAACCTGGATGGCACCTTCTACTGATGAGATCTGACCTCAGGTCTGGAGAGACGGTCCCTCTCCTGTCCTTCACCAACAGTAGTGTCCCTGAAAAGCGGGGTGAATTTAGTGATTTGGGGGCCCCAGGCATAATATAGGAATGGGGCCCTATACAATTTCACACATTTACCTGGATCATCCTTAAGGTTACTTTCTCCATTGTGATGCTTGCTGCTGCACTGTCCAATTTATCCATACATTTTTCCTCTACATGTTATAATGGCTTTTATTCTTTTGGACACTAGGTGGTGCTTTGGGGTAATTTTCACTGCGCAATAAGGCAAGGCTGTAATTTTAACTTTAAAAGTACATTTATTTGTATTTATTTTAACTACAAATTTAAATGAAATGAAAAAAAAAATATTAATAATGAAAAGGAAATTATACATTTACACACTTAAATGATTTAAACCAAAAATGAAGTACATATGTGCAGTGCATTCGGTGCCAGAGTTGATTGCCTGTGTGGAAAGTAATTGCACGTGTCCTCAACTTGGGTCCTTCACAGAAACGAGTGAGCGCCATTTAAAACAATAAAAATACAATACACACTGTTGCTCAGTAGTTATAGCTACAGATGCATTATTTTTTCATTTGCAGCAAGCAGGACACAAAAAAAGCATGTTCAACGCAGGTAACACTTTTTTACAGTGATTTCAATACAGCGTAACAGATGTTGCGTCATCGGGAAGGAGTGGCCTATTGGAGAATCTGCATAGGTCAACGATCATGCGCAGTTTGGTTCAGATACCTGTCCGTGATCGCAGGTGTTTTGTGTCAGATTACATTCATACTGTTATAATTACATTCACACTGTTATAACTTTAGATAGCCTACCTGTCCTGATCTCAGGAGTTTCGAGTCAGATTACATTCATACTGTTATAATTGCATTCATACTGTTATAACTTCAGATACCTGTCCTGATCTCAGGAGTTTCGTGTCAGATTACATTCATACTGTTATAATTAAATTCATACCGTTATAACTTCAGATACCTGTCCTGATCGCAGGGGTTTCATGTCAGATTACATTCATGCTGTTATAACTTCAGATAACTGTCCTGATCTCAGGGGTTTCAAGTCAGATTACATTCCTACTGTAATAATTACATTCATACTGTTATAACTTCAGATACCTGTCCTGATCTCAGGGGTTTCGAGTCAGATTACATTCAGACTGTAATAACTTCAGATACCTGTCCTGATCTCAGGGGTTTCGAGTCAGATTACATTTGTTATAATTACATACATACTGTTATAACTTCAGATACCTGTCCTGATCTCAGGGGTTTCATGTCAGATTACATTCATGCTGTTATAACTTCAGATAACGGTCCTGATCTCAGGGGTTTCAAGTCAGATTACATTCCTACTGTAATAATTACATTCATACTGTTATAACTTCAGATACCTGTCCTGATCTCAGGGGTTTCGAGTCAGATTACATTCAGACTGTAATAACTTCAGATACCTGTCCTGATCTCAGGGGTTTCGAGTCAGATTACATTCATACTGTAATAATTATATTCATACTGTTATAACTTCAGATACCTGTCCTAATCTCAGGGGTTTCGAATCAGATTACATTCATACTGTAATAATAACATTCATACTGTTATAACTTCAGATACCTGTCCTGATCTCAGGTTTTTTCGAGTCAGATTACATTCATGCTGTTATAACTTCAGATAACTGTCCTGATCTCAGGGGTTTCAAGTCAGATTACATTCCTACTGTAATAATTACATTCATACTGTTATAACTTCAGATACCCGTCTTGATCTCAGGGGTTTCGAATCAGATTACATTCATACTGTAATAATAACATTCATACTGTTATAACTTCAGATACCTGTCCTGATCTCAGGAGTTTCGTGTCAGATTACATTCATACTGTTATAATTAAATTCATACCGTTATAACTTCAGATACCTGTCCTGATCGCAGGGGTTTCATGTCAGATTACATTCATGCTGTTATAACTTCAGATAACTGTCCTGATCTCAGGGGTTTCAAGTCAGATTACATTCCTACTGTAATAATTACATTCATACTGTTATAACTTCAGATACCTGTCCTGATCTCAGGGGTTTCGAGTCAGATTACATTCAGACTGTAATAACTTCAGATACCTGTCCTGATCTCAGGGGTTTCGAGTCAGATTACATTCAGACTGTAATAACTTCAGATACCTGTCCTGATCTCAGGGGTTTCGAGTCAGATTACATTCATACTGTAATAATTATATTCATACTGTTATAACTTCAGATACCTGTCCTAATCTCAGGGGTTTCGAGTCAGATTACATTTGTTATAATTACATTCATACTGTTATAACTTCAGATACCTGTCCTGATCTCAGGTTTTTTCGAGTCAGATTACATTCCTACTGTAATAATTACATTCATACTGTTATAACTTCAGATACCCGTCTCGATCTCAGGGGTTTCGAATCAGATTACATTCATACTGTAATAATAACATTCATACTGTTATAACTTCAGATACCTGTCCTGATCTCAGGAGTTTCGTGTCAGATTACATTCATACTGTTATAATTAAATTCATACCGTTATAACTTCAGATACCTGTCCTGATCGCAGGGGTTTCATGTCAGATTACATTCATGCTGTTATAACTTCAGATACCTGTCCTGATCTCAGGGGTTTCAAGTCAGATTACATTCCTACTGTAATAATTACATTCATACTGTTATAACTTCAGATACCTGTCCTGATCTCAGGGGTTTCGAGTCAGATTACATTCAGACTGTAATAACTTCAGATACCTGTCCTGATCTCAGGGGTTTCGAGTCAGATTACATTCATACTGTAATAATTATATTCATACTGTTATAACTTCAGATACCTGTCCTAATCTCAGGGGTTTCGAGTCAGATTACATTTGTTATAATTACATTCATACTGTTATAACTTCAGATACCTGTCCTGATCTCAGTTTTTTTCGAGTCAGATTACATTCATGCTGTTATAACTTCAGATAACTGTCCTGATCTCAGGGGTTTCAAGTCAGATTACATTCCTACTGTAATAATTACATTCATACTGTTATAACTTCAGATACCCGTCTTGATCTCAGGGGTTTCGAATCAGATTACATTCATACTGTAATAATAACATTCATACTGTTATAACTTCAGATACCTGTCCTAATCTCAGGGGTTTCGAGTCAGATTACATTCATACTGTAATAATAACATTCATACTGTTATAACTTCAGATACCTGTCCTGATCTCAGGGTTTTTCGAGTCAGATTACATTCAAACTGTTATTACATTCATACTATAATAACTTCAGATACCTGTCCTGATCTCAGGGGTATCATGTCAGATTACATTCATACTGTTATAATTACATCCATACTGTAATAACTTCAGATACCTGTCCTGATCTCAGGGGTATCGTGTCGGATTACATTCATACTGTTATAATTACATCCATACTGTAATAACTTCAGATTCCTGTCCTGATCTCTGGGGTTTTGTGTCAGATTACATTCATACTGTTATAATTACATTCATACTGTAATAACTTCAGATACCTGTCCTGATCGCAGAGGTTTCTCATGTATCTCAAAAAAGAGGAATTGAATTATTTGTATATGTCCAAAGTTCAGATAGCTTTACTGCTTGAAAGTCCTTGTAAAGTTTAAAATAAACTGTTGTCTTCCCCTGTATGAGTGAGCATCAGTAGCCATGAGTCGCACTGGAGTGACGTCAACCAGGGCTGGACTGGCCATCGGGCATACCGGGCACTTTCCCGGTGGGCCGACGTGCTTTTTGGGCCAATACATCTCATACTCATACATAATTTGTATTATTATTATTTTTTCTTTTTCTTTTAACGGCCCATAAAATGTGTACATTGGTGGCCCATTCGTTTTGTTTTGTTTTGCTTAATTGGTGGCGCTAGGTTTGTGCCGGTGTAATGCATTGGTCAGAAAATGTCAGCGTTATTTATTATTTTTTTTCTGACAGACCAGCCCATGAAACATGTAGATCAGTGGCCCATTGGTTCTTTTCTTGATTGACACTGGGCTGGCCCAATCACAACGTTAAACGAGTGAGCGAGCGTGCAGCAGTGTCAGTGTGTATCTGTCAAAATAGTCAGCGAGATGGAGAAGAAACGCAAGGAATGTGCAGAGAAATAGTGTGAAAAAATAGAAACAGGCCCTTAAAGGAGACACTGTAAACTGTGTCAAAATATATGTTCCCTTTCGTGGTCACTCCGAGTTACGTCGGATGACGACGAATGGGGTTTCGCTTAGACAGCCTATCACCTTCGAGTATAGAAAACGAGCCAATGGCAATGAAATGCCATGGGTCTGCGGAATTTGCATAGCGTATCTCCGCCCCACCCTGGGGGTATATAAGGAAGTACGCTGGCAACATGCAGATATGTTTTCGCTTCGGAGCTAAGAGTTCTCTTCACTCCTACAAGCCATTCTGAATCATCTTCATTCTACGAGACGAGCGGCTCTTCAGTGTGTTTGTGTGATCGCATTTCCTGCTGCTGTTTTGTGCAGTGATCTGCCGACAGTGAGTGTGTTTCTGTCACGGGTGACAACATGAGGTGGTGGAACTATTATTTTGGGCCGTAGTCCCCCGGGGGACATTTCCGGGGTGAGACCCAGGACCTCTCCGGTTCCGGCAACATTAATCCGGTTCCTGCTAGATGCGCATCAGGTGCGCAGTGTAAGCGTGTGGGTCGCTGATTGGGGCGCGCGCCACGCCAATACAGTTAAATGGTCATTGTTTGTGTGATACAGAGATTCGACGCGCTCGTGCTGATTGAGGTCCTCGGCGAACAAGGGAAGTGCCGTGGGGCACAGCAAAACTTGGGCCGGCAGCAGTGCGAGGCGAATGGAAGAGGAGAGAGAGATTGTTGAGCAAACGGAGAGTTAAGTGACATTTTGGGCAGCGGCGAAGTATATGGGGAATACGTATGATCATGTGGGCTGTTGCATTGTAGAGCTAATGATTATCTGAAGTACGGTCGCAGAGGAAGTGTCCTAGGATTGGCTTTATGAGATGCTAAGCTTTTACCGATGAAGATGGAGAAGACGCCGCGCTGAAGCCCGACTTGTGAGTGAAGTGATGTATGACCTCTTGAAGTGTGTATTCACGTGTGTTTGTTTGTGTGGATTGCAGTGTACACGAGAGTGGGAGGGTAATGCCTAGGCTGCGGTGGTCCGACATAATTCATCCATTTAACAACGTCTGAAAAGAGAAGTACCATCGTGTTATTGAACTTGTGTACTGTTATAATTCATTATTGAACCCGTCTCGACAAGGAAGAAATACAGTGCTATTTAAATCTGTTTACCGTTATAATGCACCATTGAATATACGTTTGGATAGAGAAGTAACACAGTTTGATTGAATCCCATTGTTATCATACTCACCAGTTGTATACTGCCTCTACAAGAAAGTATCACCGCGTTTTGGAACTTAACTTTCATTATACTTATCTCTAATTCTCTCTGCCTGAGCCCCACAGAGAAGTAGTTACGCTGCAAGCACGCTGATGAGCGACCGAGTTCCATTCTCTCTGCCTGAGCCCCACAGAGAAGTAGTTACGCTGCAGTTACGTTGGTGAGCAACCTTACCTCTAATTCTCTCTGCCTGAGCCCCACAGAGAAGCAGTTACGCTGCAAGTACGCTGATGAGCGACCGAGTTCCATTCTCTCTGCCTGAGCCCCACAGAGAAGCAGTTACGCTGCAAGTACGCTGATGAGCGACCGAGTTCCATTCTCTCTGCCTGAGCCCCACAGAGAAGCAGTTACGCTGCAAGTACGCTGATGAGCGACCGAGTTCCATTATCTCTGCCTGAGCCCCACAGAGAAGCAGTTACGCTGCAGTTACGTTGGTGAGCAACCTTACCTCTAATTCTCTCTGCCTGAGCCCCACAGAGAAGCAGTTACGCTGCAAGTACGCTGATGAGCGACCGAGTTCCATTATCTCTGCCTGAGCCCCACAGAGAAGTAGTTACGCTGCAGTTACGTTGGTGAGCAACCTTACCTCTAATTCTCTCTGCCTGAGCCCCACAGAGAAGCAGTTACGCGCAAGTACGCTGATGAGCGACCGAGTTCCATTCTCTCTGCCTGAGCCACACAGAGAAGTAGTTACGCTGCAGTTACGTTGGTGAGCAACCTTACCTCTACTTCTCTCTGCCTGAGCCCCACAGAGAAGCAGTTATGCTGCAAGTACGCTGATGAGCAACCGAGTTCCATTATCTCTGCCTGAGCCCCACAGAGAAGCAGTTACGCTGCAGTTACGTTGGTGAGCAACCTTACCTCTAATTCTCTCTGCCTGAGCCCCACAGAGAAGCAGTTACGCTGCAAGTACGCTGATGAGCGACCGAGTTCCATTCTCTCTGCCTGAGCCCCACAGAGAAGTAGTTACGCTGCAGTTACGTTGATGAGCAACCTCACCTCTACTTCTCTCTGCCTGAGCCCCACAGAGAAGCAGTTACGCTGCAAGTACGCTGATGAGCGGCCGAGTTCCATTCTCTCTGCCTGAGCCCCACAGAGAAGTAGTTACGCTGCAGTTACGTTGGTGAGCAACCTTACCTCTACTTCTCTCTGCCTGAGCCCCACAGAGAAGCAGTTACGCTGCAAGTACGCTGATGAGCGACCGAGTTCCATTATCTCTGCCTGAGCCCCACAGAGAAGCAGTTACGCTGCAGTTACGTTGGTGAGCAACCTTACCTCTAATTCTCTCTGCCTGAGCCCCACAGAGAAACAGTTACGCTGCAAGTACGCTGGTGAGCGACCGAGTCCATCCCCTCTGCTTAAGCCCCATAGAGAAGTAGCCGCACCGAAGAGTGGCCCCCTTGGGGTGGTAATTGAGTGCTACGGAGTCAAGTGGCCTCTGCACCTATCCAGGCCTGCACAACGAAACTACCTGCTCAGCATACTCTTGATTTGTTTAACTTAATAAAAATACCTCTTTTAAAGTCCACTTTCCGGTCTCTTTGTCTGTTCATTGGTGTACCTGTGGTGTCGGCTCCTCGCAGTGGGGTGTACGTCCGTTCGGGGGGTGTGGGCCGGTCCATTCTGGCGCCCCAGGGCGGTGACATTTCTCCCTGGGCGCTTCAGCACTCTGCTGAGCTTTTTCCTCTCTAAAAGAGCTGCACGCGGCATGTCTTTTTCAAGACGGTTCGCCCGTGTATTTACTGGATGTGGGCGCGTGATTCATCTGCCTAACGGTCACGAGCGCTGTTTCGCGTGTTGGGCTTAATCACGCTCGGCAGCGCTCGTGGATGAGTCATTTTTTCATTGCGGGAACATGATCATTGCGATGTTTATCGATCGAGACACAATGATCTCAGTGTGGGTAGAGTCCCCACTGCCACACCCCAATCTATCTCTTCCTACGGGATACTTTGGCTGGTGGCCAGGGTTATCTGAGGGTACAGTGTGGTACAATACTAAAAAAAAAAAAAAACACGCCCCCCTCCACATCGCAAACCGTGGGGCTTCCATGTGTGCCTGGTTCCTCTCGGGGACCCAGTGTTTCATTCGGAGCTCCAGCAGATGGTGTCATGTCACTCACAGCATCACAAGGTGGGCTTGATTCCTCTGGAAATGAGGATTCGACTACGTTGCCTCCCTCAGGAGTGTCGGCGTTAGTCGAGTCAGATCCAGAGCTGATGGCCATGCTTTCCCGGGCAGCTGAAAGCATCAGTTGGAGTGGCGCCGCCCTCCCCCCCGAGCGCTGTAGGCTTTCCCGGATGTGCATCAGGATGCTTCCGGCTCTTGATCATGAGGTGATCTTGGTCTGTATGTTCTCTGTCACTATTGTGACACAGGCATGCAGTCCTGTGTGTCGCCTTCGCCTTCGAGGCAGTGCTGACTCAGGAGTTCTGTCAGAACCGGCTGCAGTGGAACGCTAGTCCATCCCTGGCCAACACTGACAGAATGCGGAAACTCGACCACGCCCCCTTGCTGGGACGCTATGCCTCCCATGCCCGGCCTGGTCGTTCCGCCGCGCACACAACTGACCTCGCTCTCGGGCGACATCAGTACCTGCGTGATCCTGGGCCAGGTGGTGTCCACTAGAGTGGTCCAAACATGGGCTTAGCCAGGTTGATGTGAGGGGGTCTGAGAATTCATTTTCTCAGCTCCCCTATGTCCCAGGCTGGGCTCTTCAATGGGGTGGCTTCGGCCACCAGAAGCAGACTCAGGTTCGTCTGCACTGATGGTCATCCATCCGTGTGGTCTCCTTAGTCTGCTTCCCGCCAAGGACACCTCCATGCGGCTCCCCCCCTCGGGCCTTCACCGGCCCTGGGCAGGAGGAGGTCGCAGGAGGGCCCCTTAGACTGCCACGCCAGCCTAAGCAGCACTCTTGAGACGGGCAGCTTGGTCGGCGGTGTGGTTGAGGACTGCGCCCAACAGTCTTCGATCACTCCAGAAGCGGACCGAAGCTTCTGCACTGACGGTCATCCGTCCGTGTGGTCTCCTTAATCTGCTTCCCGCCGATGCCGCCTCCATGCGGCTCCTTCCCTCGAGCCTTCAACGGGCCGAGCACGAGGAGGTTAACACCTGGCTAAGCAGCACTCCTGAGACGGGCAGCTTGGAGTTAGGGCTCAGTTCTTTCAGGAGCTGGTAGCAGGACCACTCCTTCCCCCGGTGGAAGGCTGCGGGAGAATCTCGTTCAAAAAGAACTGATGCTCTTTCTCTGAGCCCCAAGAGGCTGTGGATGACAGTACGCGCCGCCCACAGGCAACGCTCCTCTCATCCCCCTCTGTCAGCAAAGACCCCTGCCAGAGCACGCCCCCGCGGGACGCTGGTCCTCCTCTGGCAGGACGCGGTTAATGACCGTTCCCCCGCACAGGGCCACTATGCCACCCTCGCCTGGGCCGGTCATTCCGCCTTGCTGCACCACCGACAGCATGTCTGTGGTTCGAATGACCACGCTGGCGCAGTTTCTGGGAGCCTGGCTAGAGCTTTCCAGACTGTCCCGCTGGGTCGCGAGAACCATCAGGCTCGGCTACGCGATTCAGTTTGTGCGGTCTCCTCCCCGCTTCAGAGGAGTCCGCTTCACTATGGTCAGTGGCAATGCCCCTGTCATGAGAGCGGAGGTCGACACCCTACTGGCGAAGGGTGCGATCGAGACTGTCCCTCCAGCCGAAATGAAGTCTGGCTTCTACAGCCCTTTCTTCATTGTACCGATGAAATCCGGTGGGTTATGGCCAATCCTCGACCTGCGCGTCCTGAACCGCTCCCTTTACAGGCTGCCGTTCAAGATGCTCACGGCCAAACGCATCCTCCAGTGTGTGCGGCCGCAGGATTGGTTTGCAGCGATCGACCTGAAGGACGCCTACTTCCATGTCTCCATTTTACCTCGACACAGACCGTTTCTTCGGTTTGCTTTCGAGGGGCGGGCATACCAGTACGAGGTTCTCCCATTCGGGCTAGCCCTGTCTCCTCGCGTCTTCACAAAGGTCATCGAGGCAGCCCTTGTTCCCCTCCGGGAACACGGGGTTCGCATCCTGAACTATCTCGACGACTGGCTGATCCTAGCTCACTTTCGAGACCAGGTTTGCGAACACAGGGACCTAGTGCTCCGGCACCTAGCTCGTCTGGGCCTTCGGGTCAACTGGGAGAAGAGCAAACTGTGACCCGTGCAGAGGATCTCTTTTCTCGGTATGGAGATCGACTTGGTCGCCATGTGCGCGCAGCTTACGAGCGAGCGCACGCAGTCACTGCTGACTTCGAGGACAAGAGTGCGGTTCCACTGAAACTATTTCAGAGGCTCCTGGGGCATATGGCATCCGCAGCCGCAGTAACGGCGCTCGGATTGCTTCATATGAGACGGCTTCAGCTTTGGCTTCGCGATCGAGTCCCGAGGTGGGCATGGCAACTCGGCATGCTCCAAGTCCCAGTGACTCCAGCCTGCCGTCAGACCTTCACCCCGTGGACGAACCTCAGTTTTCTACGGGCCGGAGTACCCTTAGACCGAGTTTCCCGGCATGTTGTTGTATCAACAGATGCCTCCACCACGGGCTGGGGCGCCATGTGCAATGGACATGCTGCCGCGGGCTCCTGGACAGGACCCCAGCGCCTTTGGCATGTCAATTGCCTCGAGTTGCTGGCTGTACGTCTCGCTCTGCACCGCTTCCGTGCGTTGCTCAAGGGTCATCACGTACTAGTCCGATCAGACAATACCGCGACAGTAGCGTACATCAACCATCAAGGTGGTCTGCGCTCCCGCCGTATGTCGCAACTCGCTCGCCACCTCCTCATATGGAGTCAGAAGCATATGAGGTCGCTTCGAGCCATTTATATCCCGGGAGACCTGAACCAGGTGGCCGACGAGCTGTCTCGGCTTCGGCCTCTCGCTGGAGAATGGAGACTCCATCCCCAGTCGGTCCAGCTGATTTGGGATCAGTTCGGGGACGCACAGGTAGACCTGTTTGCCTCCCACGACTCTTCCCACTGCGACCTGTATTATTCCTTGACCGAGGGCATGCTCGGCACGGATGCACTGGCGCATAGCTGGCCGCGGGGCCTACGCAAGTATGCGTTTCCCCCAGTGAGTCTCCTTGCACAGACCTTGCGCAAGATCAGGGAGGACGAGGAGCAGGTAATTTTGTTTGCCCCGTATTGGCACAACCGGACCTGGTTCTCAGAACTGGTACTCCTCGCGACAGCACCTCCCTGGCCAATTCCCCTGAGGAAGGACCTCCTTTCTCAGGGACAGGGCACCCTATGGCACCCTCGTCCCGATCTTTGGAACCTCCACGTGTGGCTCCTGGATGGGACAAGGCAGGTTTGAGTACCCTACCACCAGCGGTGGTGGCTACCATCACTTCCGCTAGAACATCATCTACGAGACATGCCTATGCATTAAAGTGGAACCTCTTCGTCAACTGGTGTTCTTCTAAACATCAAGAACCTACAAAATGCCCGATCAGTGTCGTGCTTTCCTTCCTGCAAGAAGGGTTGGAGCGAAGGCTGTCTCCCTCCACCTTGAAAGTGTATGTTGCCGCCATTGCCGCACATCACGATGGAGTCAATGGTAAGTCTCTGGGAAAGCACGACCTGATCGTCAGGTTCCTGAGGGGAGCGAGGAGACTAAATCCTCCTCGTCCTCCCCTCGTACCCTCTTGGGACCTCTCAGTGGTTTTAACTGCCCTGCAGAGTGCTCCCTTTGAGCCTCTGCAATCAGTGAAGCTTAAGTTCCTGTCAATGAAGACAGCGCTCCTGGTTGCATTGGCCTCCATCAGGAGGGTAGGGGACCTGCAGGCATTTTAGGTTGACGAAGCGTGCCTGGAATTCAGGATATGTGACCAAGGTTCCCACCAGGTGGTGAACCTGCAAGCGCTGCCCTTGGAGGAGGCAGACCCAGCCTTGGCACTGCTCTGTCCAGTACGCGCCCTCCGTGCTTACGTAGACAGAACGCGGTGTTTCAGGATCTCAGACCAGCTCTTTGTCTGTTATGGTGGGAAGCTGAAGGGAAAGGCTCTCTCCAAGCAAAGGTTGTCCCACTGGATAGTTGACGCCATTGCTTTGGCATACCAGCAGCAAGGTCGTCCATGCCCCCTTGGTGTGACAGCCCACTCCACTCGGAGTGTGGCATCCTCTTTGGCTCTAGCGCATGGCGCCTCGCTAACAGACATTGTAGAGCTGCAGGCTGGGCGACACCTAACACATTCACAAGATTCTATAATCTCTGAGTGGAGCCAGTTTCTTCTCATGTACTCACTTCAACTAGCCGGTACTAGATTCTGCTCAGGTGTCTTCGCTTGCTCGCCATTCCTCTCCACGGACGGGAAACGTGCGATATTTCCTCAGGTGAGCCTAATAAGCCCTGAGTCTCCTCCAGCACTGTCGACATCAACACCAGAGTTATGCCACCGGCAGCTTTCGCGCTTGGCTAGGTGCCTCCATGTGCATGGTTCCCCCTCTGGGCGACCCCCACATGTGTATTTCCACTGTAAGCCTCTCTGAGCATGTGTCTTTCCCTCGGCAAGCCACCTTGCCACCCCTGGGGTTGAAACATTCCACCTGCAGCTGGACACCCCAATGATACTCCATATGCAGCCCCCCTGGGTCATATGTGTATTCCAAGTCCCCCCCCCTTAGGGCTGGGCATAATTGCATATTTCCTCTGAGATATGCTTCCCAGTGTACCTTGGTATTCCTGTGTTAAGTAGGACTCCTTCGTCCGTGCTAGTCTCACGACAGGGAGCTCAGACTTACGCAGGGCACTGGAAGACAGCCGAGGTGGCGTGATTAGACTGGGGACCACATTCGTCGTCATCCGACGTAACTCGGAGTGACCACGAAAGGGAACGTCTCGGTTACGTATGTAACCCTCGTTCCCTACTCCCTGCCACTTCCGCTGTACCGCTGGGAACGCCTGAGTTCAGTCTCGGCTCCTCAGCAAAGACATATCTGCATGTTGCCAGCGTACTTCCTTGTATACCCCCAGGGTGGGGCGGAGATACGCTATGCAAATTCCGCAGACCCATGGCATTTCATTGCCATTGGCTCGTTTTCTATACTCGAAGGTGATAGGCTTTCTAAGCGAAACCCCATTCGTCGCCATCCGACGTAACGTCTCCGTTCCCTACTCAGAGAACGAGGGTTACATACATAACCGAGACGTTTTCTGACCTTCATCAGCTCCTGTGGCAGATGATGATAGTGAGGAGGATCAGGAGAGAGACGAGAAAGTGTAGAGCCTGCGGTAAGCAGATCTACTTTCAAAACACTTAGGCCATGTCATGAGTGTAGGAACCCATAACCCAGTTACAGATTATTTCCACATCTGCATAGTTGACGATTACTGCAATTCACTAGAAATTTAATGAGAGGCGTTTGTAAACCATGTTTTCCGCCAAAATAAAGCTTGATGCAGTTTGCGTCAAAATAAAAGATCATGTGCTTATCTCTTTCAAGTATAGAAATTGGTACAAAACTAATTATGAAAGTTTCCTTTATTTTTTAGTGCATTTGTTTTACAAAATATGGCTATTACTGTCATACGATTAATGTTATAAATTGAGCGTCAGCGTCAGTTCTGGCAGGCCAGGTAGTCAAGACACTGCTAATGCTATTTGCTAACAACACTGTCCCGTCAGCTGATCTGCTCCAGCTGATCTGCTCCAGCTGAGCTGCATTAGCTGGTTAACTCCCCTCGCTGCTCAATGGCCGAAGCTCAAACAAGGCGCCCTATTTAAAGCACATTCAGTTTGCTCATACATGCTTGCTGCTCACTACTGCTGCCCGCCACCTCCCCAGCTCCTCCTTATGCATAACATGGCGTTTGCTTGTCATGTTGCCTGCTCTGTTCACAGGGGGATATTTTAGCTCTCACAGTCCTAAACTGTGTGAGCGTTCCCTAATGCTGCTGCTGCTGTCCTCTGACTCTCTGCTATTTCATGGTGCTCATGAAAGGTCAGAGGACTCCCTGAACAGAGCCATACCGCCAAATTTAAATTCAGGACATCAACTTGTTTGCAATCTATTCAATAAAAATTCTAAATTATTTTTATTGTCTGTGTGTTCTTGACTTAATGGACCTGACAGAACTATTATTATGAAGTGTAATGTAAATAGACACTGTAACTAAAAGAGGTTGCAATTTTTCTTTGTTTAATTTGCACACTGAATATGGGTTGGAGTTTTTAATTTTGAACTCTCAAAGTGCACCAGACTGATGAATTTAACATTAAAATGCACAAAATTTTCTTACGGGGGAGGCATGCCCCCAAACCCCCCTAGAAGGACTGAGGTCCACCCACCACAGTTTTACCAAAAATCCTGTAAGAAACATTGGTATTGCTATGCCAATGCAGCTTATAGCTTGTTTTAGGATTCATCACTGTGGAGTATAGTTCAACCGTATTAATAAATGTCAAATTTTTACTTATTTCATCTGTTAACTCTCACTTGTTCCTATACTCACTCATTACCTGACATTAGTGGTTTTAAGGAATAGGAGATGGTATGCATATATTTAAGGGCGTGCAAAGATGGGTGGTGTTTATGATCATATAGTGGGCCAGTCTGGGCCAAAATGCCCAGGCCGATTTTTTGTCCCAGTCCAGCCCTGACGTCAACTCCCCTCTTCAATTGATTGGCTAGAGGAGGAGCTGTCAGTCTAGAACTAGTGGATCAATGGTGACGCCCTAATTTACAGGAAACTCGAACTGCAACATTTGAAAGAGCAAGCGCAGAACATGGAAAGAAGAGTGAAGAGAAAAACAGCACAAGCGTACAAAAACATTTAATATGAGCAGAAAATGCAAGAGAGCACAAAGTACAGAATAATAAAATCAAGGAAAACATAATTTTAAAGAAAACATGAACATAAGTTTAAGTTATGCTTGTTATTTTTTGATTCACGCCTATTATATTTTGATCCATGACCACGTTGTTTGCTATTCTGATAATTTTTTCAGTTTGTGCAATATATTTTTACATGTGTTGTTGCATTTTTGAATCACGCTTAATCAGGGCTTACAGGATCTTCCCATGTACAATCTCCCAAACCATCACTTTTCTTAAGAGTGGAATGTCACTCTACAGAGAAAGAGAGACAAATGAATCAAGAGCATAATAAAAATATTTGAAAATTAATGGTGTGAACAGGAATACTGTTGCTTGCTCATTCAGCTGTTTAGGAATTGCCTAGACACAATTTTAAGCAGAACATTTAGTCTTAAAATGACACTTAATTCAGAAAAAAATCCATATGTTGAAATAGAATTTAAATGCTTTTTATTGTCACTATACACTTTATGTACAATGAGATTAAATACAACATAGAATTAAATAAGTAGTGCAAAAGGAGAGATAAATATTATCAATATTATCAAAGTATTAAATATTAAATATTGCACAGTAAGTGAATAGAAGAAAGTCCGGGGGTTGGGGGGTTAGACTGTAAAGTTCAGTGCATGTGTGAGTTCAAAGTGGTTATAGCTTTTGGAAAAAAACTGTTCTTAAATCTGTTGGTCCTTGTTTTAATGCACCTGTAGCGCCTCCCTGAGGGCAACAGGTTAAACATATCAAAGCCAGGGTGGGAGCTGTCCTTGATGACATTTTTTGCTCTGCTAAGGCAGCGGGAGGTGTAAATGCCTATCAAGGAGGGGAGAGGGCAGCTGATGATCTTCTGTGCTGCCTTTACTACTCTCTGAAGCCTCTCACTGTCTTCCACAGTGCAGCTGCCATACCATACTGTGATACAGTTCGTCAGTAGGCTCTCGATGGATGAGCGGTAGAAGGTCAGCAGCGGGTTGGAAGCCAGGTTGCACTTCCTGAGAACCCGCAGAAAGTGTAGCCGCTGTTGAGCCTTCTTGATAACCACTATAATGTTGCCTGTCCAGGAGATGTCAGCGGAGATAAGGACGCCAAGAAACCGGAAGGTGTGGACCCTCTCCACACACTCACCGTTGATGTAAAGGGGGGCTAAGTCGGTGCTGTTCTTCCTGAAGCCGACAGTGATCTCCTTAGTTTTCTTGGTGTTCAGAGCCAAGTTATTCTCTGAACACCAGGCTTCAGGTTCAGGTTCAGGACCTCCTCTCTGTAAGCTGCCTCGTCTCCCTTTGAGATAAGTCCGACCACTGTAGTGTCATCAGCAAACTTGACAATAAGGTTGTTGTTGTGGGCCGGACTACAGTTGTGGGTGTAGAGACAGTACAGGAGGGGGCTCAGCACAGCCTTGTGGGGAGCCAGTGCTCAGTGTGCGAGTGGAGGAGAGGTGGGGACCAAGTCTCACCATCTGGGGCTGGTTGGTGAGAAAGTCCTTTATCCAGGCACAAGTGAGAGGGGGGAGGCCGAGATTGACCAGTTTAGTGATGAGAATGTTCGGAATGATTGTATTGAAAGCTGAGCTGTAGTCCACAAAGAGCATCCGGACGTAGCTCTGCTGCTGCTCCCGGTGGATCAGCACAGAGTGGAGAGCTACGACGATGGCATCCTCTGTGGATCTGTTCGCACGATATGCGAAATGATAGTGGTCGAAATCTGGGAAGTCTTTGATGTGCTGAAGAACCAGTCTCTCGAGGCACTTCATAACTACCGGAGTGAGGGCCACAGGATGATAATCATTTAGGCTGGTAATGGGAGACTTCTTCGGCACTGGAATGATTGTGGTTGATTTTAAGCAGGACGGGATGACTGCCTGAGCCAGGGAGCGGTTGAAGATTCTGGTGAAGATGAGGGCGAGCTGGTGGGCACACGCTCTGAGCACCTTGTCAGGTACTCCGTCTGGGCCGGCAGCCTTCCTGGGGTTCACTGCCAGGAGCACCCGTCTGACATCGTGCTCCCTCACAGTGAGTAGAGTGGTGCAGAAACCAGATGGTGGTTGAAGGCAGGGTTGGAGCAGATGAGTGCTGCTGTTGTGATGTTTCAAAGTGAGCAAAGAAGCAATTTAGCTCCTCTGCCAGTGGCGCACTTTTGTTGCTGGACAGGTGGGACTCTATGCTCCTCCTATGGTCCGCTTTGGCTTTCTTAATGCCACGTTTCAGGTCGGCACGAGCAGCCGTGTACAGAGCTCTGTCGCCTGACCTGAAGGCAATGTCGCGGGCTTTGAGGAGTGTACGGACATGGTTGGTCATCCAGGGTTTCTGGTTTGGGAAAACCTGAATGTTTTTGTTCACAGTCACATTTACGATACGTTTCCAACTCCTGGTGTTCAAATAAGTCCCAATCCGTCTGGCTGAAGCAATCCTGTAGTTTGGAAAGTGCATTATCAGGCCAGGTTGTAACAGTCTTAATGGTAGGCCTGGCACTATGTCTGAGGGGATGGTGGGCTGGGGAGAGAGATAGTCTGACTGGCCTTGGTGGGGGAGGGGTATGGCTCTGTACGTGTGCTTATTGTTGGTATAAAAATGATCCAAAGTGTTCTCTCCTCTAGTAGGACACTTGACATGTTGATAGAATTTCGGGAGTACAGTCTTCAAGTTAGCCTTATTAAAGTCTAGTGCAATTATATGAACACCATCGGGGGGGCCTGCTGTTGTTCGTTTATGGTGTTCAGCAGGAGAGAGAGCGCCGTGTTTACACTGGCGTCGGGTGGAATATACAGAGCCGTGGCAATCACTGTTGTTAGCTCTCCCAGTAAAAAAAAAGGCCAGCATCTTACAGACATGTACTCGAGATCAGGGAACAATGTTTATCTATAATTGTCCAATTATTACACTAGTTCTCATGCACATACATACAGAGCCCCCCACCTCTTCTCCAGAGTCCTCAGTCCTGTCCCAGCGAAGCAGAGTGCGACCTGCTAGCTGCATGCTAGCATCGGGTATCCCCGGGTGAAACCAGGTTTCAGTGATAATCAAAACACAGCAATCACGAACATAGGGATTTCCATCAAGTTGTAATTCCAAGTCATCCGTTTTATGCACCAGGGATCTGGCATTGGAGAGATACAGGCTCGGTAGAGGTGGCTTGTATGGTTGTTTTATTAGCCTTAGCATAACACCGGACCTGCGGCCCCATTTCTGCTTCCTCTCCCTCCTCTGTCTGCGCCGTCTCCTAAGCCCAACAACACTCCACGGGGAGCCCAGCGGTCTCGCTATGTCATCTGGGATGTTGTGCGTATAATGAGAGACACTCGAAATAGATATCTGATGCTGGTCACCGATGTCCAAAAGGTTCTGACGGGTGTAACAAATGTTCTCAGAACCGATACACAAACAAGAAAAGGTAAGACAAAAACAACAAAAAAGAAAAAAAAGAATATACTTAAAAGAAGAGCCATGAGCCGCTGCGACCATGCGCGCCGCCATCTTGGATTTGCCAATATAATTAATTATATGGTAATAATGGTATCATACATTAGTTCTCATCTCACACCATGAATACGTTGTCCAAACCTTGTTTTCATCTATTTTAGACCGAATAGGATGCCAACCACTGCAGAGTAGCCCAGTAGCCCGCGTAACGTGCCACAGACGTGTGCAGGTCTGACGACACCTATCTTGATTAATGTCGACTCACCCTCCTATCTATCTATATGTGTAGAATTGTTTAGACTTTATGTTCTCTTAGCCAATCAGAATTAGCCAACATGTACGTACTGATGTCATTGGTGCCCTTGGAAATGGTGTGAGATTTTGTGTACGGTAGATTCTCTGGCCTGCGACCTCCTCGAGAGACGTTGATGCCTGGCTCTACCGATGAAACTGCAAACTATTCTTCAGTAATTTTTTACCTATTTGATTGAACCTCACGACTCCTGGTCTTCTTTCATCATGTCTGGTCCTGGGTTTTTAAGCTGTTTACCCCTAACAATTCCATCTAAACAGCACATATTTGGGGTCAAGTTTTTTGTTTTGTGTGATGTGCTCACTGGTTATGTGCAGGACATAATAATTTACTCCGGATCTACCACTGACATCCAACATTACCAAGGACTTGGAATTTCTTGGTCTGTTGTGATGACACTTCTAGCACCTTACCTAAGAAAAGGTCATGTTCTTTATATGGACAACTGGTACAGTAGTCCCACACTTTTCCAGCACCTCTTGTCACTTGGCACTGGAGCTTGTGGGACTGTGCGCGAAAACAGGAAAGGGATGCCAAAGTTCACCTGTAAGATGACAAAAGGTGAGGTGGAATTCAAAGAAAATGGATCGCAGTTGGCAGTAAAATGGCATGACAAGAGGGATGTTCATGCCCTTACCACAGTCCACCCAACTGGTATGGCAGGGAAGCTTGATCACATCACTGGGCAACCAAGGATGAAGCCGGTCTGTGTGCTGGAGTATAACAAAAAGATGGGGGCAGTTGACCAAGTTGACATGATGACTGGAATGCACCAGAAAGTCTACCAAGTGGTACAAGAAGATCTTCTTTCACCTACTTGAACACTGTTTTACTCAACAGCCACATTGTCTACCTGCAAATTACTGTTGAGAAATGGATACAAATCATCTAATAATAAATATAAACAAAATAAAAAGTGATACAATTTTCAATTAATGTAATCTAAAGTGTTAACAAATTCACAATAATAAACAGACCACACTACCACAGACTATTCTATTCTCCTTACTCCCTATTGATGTGCTCTACTATGAGTAGGAAAGGAAATCACCTCCCTATTATTCAGGACAAACCTGATGAGAGGGCTGCTGGAGGAGTACAGCACATTGTGGTGTCCAACCAAAGGAAGGCGTCTTGCCTTAGACACTCCTCTGCGCCTTACAGCCAGGCATTTCCCATCTGAAACCCTCAGACCACTTCCCAGGGCAGCAAGACCAGGAGGCACTGCAAGGTCTGCCTCTCCAGCACACGCAAGAGCAAGCAGAGGCACCTCACCAAGCACATGTGTGTGCCATGCAACACTCCCTTGTGTGCTGTCCCATGTTTTCATGAGTACCACACACTGAAGCATTACTAAGCCTGTAAAAAGTCTGAGTATATTCATTAATTTATGATGATGCTATTTTGATTATTATTCATTGAAATTATATTAGTAAGTATAAAGGTATGTATAATATAGTTTGTAAATAAAAACATTTACCAAAAGTCAGAGGATATTTATTGATTTTTTGTTTTTTTTGTTTATGATGATACTATTTTGATTGTTATTAGTGATGAGTCGTTCATGAACGATCCGTTCATTGCGTTTGTCACGTGATAAATGAACGAAAGACTCGGAAGGTAAAGTAATATTTTTATGTTCCCTGTAAATTATTTTTGACTGCATTATAATGATTTCTTAATTCAGAGTATGATCAAGATTGCGTAGGTGAATGTGTTCGGGGAATTTGCCTGTTAAAAGTATAATATTTAAAGCCCCTTAAATGAACGAAATGACTCGAAAAAAGTATTTTTTATTCTTTATATTCACTCCATATAACTGTGGTAAGATGCAAATATATAAAAACAATTTCAAAATAAACATCCGTTAATTAATTAAGATCAGGCCAGTGCTAAAATTAACCATGGTTTTATTATAGTAAAAGTGTACCATGGATTTTTTTTTTTTTTTTTTTTTTTTTTTACCAGTTTCACTACAAATACCATGGTTAAACTATGGTCAGTTTATCAAAGCCATGATTATTTTGCGGTTACCATGGATTAACTAAAATAATAAAGTTTTACATTGTTGGTTGTTTATTTGTTTTAGAAAATCGTTTAACTGTAAGATAATAAAACATAAAAATAGCTACCTGTATGACTGTTTTGTCCTTCACTATCCATCGCAGTTATGACGGTTATTAAGGTGGCCATTTCCATAATACCAAAAAGGAGGACACTTTGCGGCATTTAGTGAGGCAAGAATAATTGCATAGGACTCTGGTGTACTCGCATCTACAATACAATTTTGTCCATCATATCGATGGTATCATGATACCGTGATTCTGAAATAGCCTACTCTATTCATTGCCAGACAATTTGATCTACGATATATTTTGATGTAGACCTATGTGTAACAGAAGAGGCAAAAAAGTGTTTGTTCACAGTATTTGTATTTATTCAAGACATTGTGATGTCTGTTTCAAAAACTGACCACTGAGATGAACCTGTCTTGCAAAGTGCACAGTGCCTGAAAACATAACATTTCTGGACTTCTGGAAATAAAAGAAATACATAAATAAACAAATAATCTGGGACAGTGGCAGAAAATATAACATTTATGGACTTCTGGAAATAACAGAAATACATAAATAAACACATAATGAATGCGAAAAATAAATAAATACACATTTCAGTTATTAACAAAGAAGTTCACCCTCTGGAGCAGCTCAGGCGACAACAGCACCTCTAGGGTCATCATGGCCAAATTTGTGCTCTATTGTCCATTCCGGATTAAATGAGGTCTGACGATTCTGCATGTTAAAGGGTTAGTTCACCCAAAAATGAAAATTCTGTCAGTAATTACTCACCCTAATGTTGTTCCAACCCCGTAAGACCTTTTTTCATCTTCGGAGCACAAATTAAGATATTTTTGATTAAATCTGAGAGCTGGCTCACTCCTCCATAGGCTTCTAAGACATTATAATTTACTGGCCCAGAAAATGCATTAAAGACATCGTTAATGTAGCCAGCACGTGGACTCCACGTCGTGGAGGCTTGTTTACGTTTTTAACCAATGATATATCAGATATTTATTTGACATCGCTTTCAGCCAATCATTTGTTTGACCAGAGATCTCATATTTTTTTTTATTTTTTTTTAAAGGGGGCGTCTTCCCCACAACTCAAGAAACACCCATTTTACGTTGCGGTAATGAAACCCCTGTAATTTAGTAAATACCTGTGCAGACGGTTGTTGTGGTAACACCCTGAATTAGCTTTGGAAAAGTAAAATCAAAAACCAACATTCTCTCAAGGTAAGTTTTAGCTGTTTTGAGCTGTTCTCATGCTTTTTTAGATTCCTTCTGACCAAAAAGGAAATTAATTAAATGTGGCAGGATGGCATAACTAATCCCATGGGCTGATGCCACTATAATACACAATGACAAAACAGATATGGGCTCGCCCACGCGCACACATACATAATGCATGGACGTGTTTCCTAAAATCAGTGTTAGGTGTGCAATGCTTTTTTATTGAAGGTTTATTCATATTTTCAGTTAGATTTTTTTTTTGTGTGTGTGTGTGTTATCTTAGGTTAATTTTTGTAATTTGGTCATTTTTGGTATTTTTTGTAATTTGTAAATTGTGATTTTAGTGTAGTTTTTCATAAAAGCTTATTAGTACATTCAGTACTACACTTTGTTCTTATTTCAAAGACAAATAGAATTATGAAATTACATACACAATTTCTATCATGATACTGCTTGCAATCACATCATTCTCTATAGGCAGCTGATTGGTTCCTGCTGTATCAGCAGCCAATGAGCTTGCTGCTTAACTTTCAAATACTCTGTCATCGTTTGCTGTAGCAGTTTGCAGCATGCTTCAAGAAACCCTCCACCTCCTCCTAGATCTGCTATGAGTAATTAATATATGCTACATTGTACAGCAGCAGCATGTAGGCTATTACTTGCTCACAGCAGTGTGCCATTGTGTATGTCTTGGTAGTAACAAGTCCAGTGCTTGCTCTGCAGAAGCAGCAGCAGTAATAATTACCAGCAGCAGCGTAGCAGATCTATTCTGCCAAGACCAAACATTTTAACATTGTCATCCATTACCATGCCAAACACTACGAGAGTTGTCATGACAGAAATGTAAAGTCCAACTCGATTTGGTCGAAAAACACACTAAAGTTCAGCTAATTGCATTTAATATAAATTTGAACTATAATCAGTTTTCATTGCATTGCAATGAACACAAGTGTCTGAAATCATTACATTCAGTTTACATTTTTTTTTTTTTATATATATTATTTCCAAAATAAGTTCAATGAGCATTACAAGACATGCAGAAGCCAATGATTCATCCTTCACTGGAGACTCACAGTGATTTTCTCACAGGGAAATAAAGCGACAAGTAAAACCTCTGGGGAAGAAGTATGGTACAAACAGAGTCCTCGAGGCAGACTCAAGGGTGGCAGTGAGACCTTATCTAGGATTAAGGCTGTTTTCCAGGTGTTTCCTGACATATCCCCCTCAAAGCTGTGCTCAGGGTCTGGATTAAGGTCTCCCTCAAAAATTGCTCCTCTGCATCTCTGGGACCCTATCTTGCACCCAGCGCAATTGACTGTACACCGACGCATGTATCATTCCTATTTTGCACCCGCGCAAAGCACGCTTTTCCCTCCACAGAAGCACGTCGCTAAACTAGGGAATGAACTTGCGCTCCCTGGGCGGTTCAGCGCAAAAAAGGAGGCGTGTTCCGGCGCAAACGTTCCTTCATGCTATTTTGCAGGTTTAGAAAACAATTGCGCCACTAACCAGGAAAAAATAGTTTAAAGTCAGTGGCGCGTTGCGCATGTTATTCATATGTTATTTTAAGGGCGCATGCTTGGCCATAATCAATGTAGCGTGTGCACAACGCGCATACACTTCTCTCATCTACACAGAAGCAGCAGTTTTCATTTTTGCAAATCATACATTATTACGATAGATAGATAGATAGATAGATAGATAGATAGATAGATAGATAGATAGATAGATAGATAATTTATTAAAAAAGCATACATCTAGCTTACACATTTACCCAAATTATCATACGCCTTTTTAACCGAAGTTAATTTGGGTGGGTTTCTCCATCCCCAACGTCCCTGACGAGAGCGTTTCTCTCCTTGGCTGTGAACCGCTCCTGGCGCGCGCCTGGCAAATCCGCCGTTATGATAGGAATCCGCTTTAGAACAAGCGCGTCTGCTCTTAAAGGGAATGTGAGATGACGCTCTGATTGGTTTATTTCACGTTACGCCCAAACCACACCTATGAATAATGAAGCTCTTCAGACCAACCCATTTTAGATTTGCGCCTGGCGCAAGAGTCATTTATCCCGCCGGGAAAATAGCAACAGTGCCAAGACCCGCCCACAAAGTTACTTGCGCTTTGACACTTGCGTTTCAGATCGTTAAAATAGGGCCCTAGATCTTTTATTGTGGATCCGGCTCCATTTGATGTCAGTTCAAATTGTTTCGTTGGTTGGAAAGCTGCTGTCCTATCTCTGCAAGAAAGATCATTTTAATCATTTGATAATTTGATTATTGTGGGATAATTAATTTTTTTTTTTTTTTTTTTTTTTTTTAGGGTTTTTTTTATGTTGTTTTTTTTAAATATAATTATTTAGTATTTATTTTAGAATTATATGTATTATAACTATTTATTATAAGTAAAGTAACAAAAATGTTTTATGGTTTTAGTTAACAATAATAACAGTGATCTGATCCTTTTTTGCAACAGGATGTTATCTATATAATGTATTTATATAATACAAAAATACATTTGTGATATGCATAACAAAAATTGTTGCAAAAAAGCAAAATGACTAAACAAATTACTGTCCCTTTAAGTCCTTCTTAAGAGAGTAAAAATATACTCTATACCAGGGCTATTCAATTAGCTTCATTCGAGGGCCGGATTATCAAATTGAAAAGTTGAGGTGGGCCGGTGGGTTGGTTTGGGGGTTTAGCTTATTTATTGAAACATAACAGTTTCAATAAAAAAGTTAAAGTAACCCTAAAAAAGTATGGTATTTACTTGGAAATGTGGTACCCAACAGTATGCAGATATAAAACCATAATAAATAAAAACTTGATAATTTACAGCTGTGTACAACTATTTTCCTTGGAAAAAATAAATAAATTATACAAACTAGTAGCTGTTGGTGAGAAATAATAATTATTTTATTTATAATTGTTATGCTTAAATGAAAATATTCTGACAGTGAGACTTGATAACCACAGGCTACTCCCTCCCACTGTATAAAAAAATGCCTAAACACAAGTTAAAAACTATAAGCACCTTTACAAAGAAACTGACATAATTTCATAACAAACATTAATTATATATTCCTCTACCCCCCTAATAAATCTAATGCAATATAAATCACTATATTTACTATTATACTATATAATATTATAGTATATATATATATATATATATATATATATATATATATATATATATATATATATACTATTTATTTATTACTACATAGTATTCAATATAAATATTGCACATTTCTGCCCAACCCATGGTAAATTACTACAGTACATTCATGATAAATGTTTGTAAGGGTGATTAGGGGATTTAAAGTCTTCTAATTTCGTTCATGCCACAATGTTTCTACTGCTTTCCTCATCAGTCTTGTTGGGAATGTTGAGGCTGTTTCATCCGATTTAATACTGGGCAGGTTAAATCATCGAGTGATTTGTGGTTTGTAACAGAGAGGTTTCTGTCGAACTGAAACACTTCCCACTGGCTGTCGCAACGCTGTTTAATAATAGTGTCCGAGACCTGGAGTAAACTCAGCTCCGTGCTGGGCCGTGTTGAAACAATTAGTGAAACAACTGAAAACAGCGCTATTTGTTGTTACTGTACTGACCGAGAAACCGCTTCAGATGATTCAGTGACGGAGCGGTCCGAATGAATCAGAATAGTTTTAGACCGTTATGCAAGCGCGTTTAGAAAGAATCGAACCAAAAGAATGATTCATTCACGAATGATTGGTAGCCTATAGCTGGTTCAGTCGACATAAATTCGGGACACATATAATAACTGCTGAAATATTCGCACGTAAAACGTTTCTCAGGTCAATCGGAGCGAGTATCAAACTAAATTACCCGCACTGCCAGGAAAAGAGGAGGAGGGAGGTTGGTGCCGTCGGGCCGGATGAAGATGATTGGCAGGCCGCATTTGTCCCGCGGGCCGCCAATTGAATAGCCCGGCTCTATACTCTAAAGTTAAAGGCACAATATGTAAGTTTCACCACTAGAGGTCGCTTAATTAAAACAAAGGCGTAGCTTGATGACGCCGTGATTTCACGGAATCATGGGAGTTGTTGTCTTTACCTCTATAGCCGGTAGAAAAGCATGATGGGACTCAGGCAGAAATCATGTTCATGGATGAGCTAATGTATTAAAGATTTATTAACGTTACTGTAGTATGAAGCAGGTCGGGGCTGAAAACTGTTGGAGCGGTACGAGGCCACTGGAGTGACTGCTAATGAGAGACAAGCGCGACACACGGCTCGAGTGCAGGTGAGCTTTTATTATGCCACAGACGATCGCTTCCACTTCTTCCAGTCATGCGTATGTGTGGTGACGCAGCGCTGTTTTATCATGTAATTATTGAGTGTGTTATAATGCTACTCTGTGCATTTACTACTATACGGCAGTGGCGGTTGCTGGTCTTTCAAAGAGGGGAAGCTCATTTTCGGCCTACATCATAAAAATTGTCCATTTATTTATACGCAAATTCTGCCCAACGTTCCTTTTCAAGAAAATGCTCTGTGACCCTATATCGTTCCAACTAGGCGTCTTTTCCAGTGACTTGACCAGTGTTCTCTCAATGGCCAGCAGAGTTAGGTATAATTGTATAAATGTAATAATATAATAAAGGTATAAATAATAATATAATAAAGTATAATAATAATAATAATAATAATATATAGGCTATTTTTAATTATTTTAATAATTATTGTTTTAATTATTACTAATATTATAAAAAAATGTAATAGGATAAGTAATAATATAATAAAGGTATAAATGTATAATTGTGTGAAATGTATTATGAAAAATGGCTAGCAATTTCGACAAGCAAATACCAAGAAAGAGGTAGCAGTAGTTTGTCTTTTGACTATCACTTGAAAAATCCACGATGGGACTGAGCTCCAATAGCTTCAGCGACTTTTTATTGTATGAAATCGCTGTCAATCAAAAGGAGATGCAGCCCCTCCAATCATCACGCGGAAGCCCGGAGTCCGGGCCAGCCCACTCCTCATTCACCCCCAGAGACGCTGAGCGTCCGTGGGCGGGACATAATCGCAGCATTTATCCAATGACCGTCTAGTTTCGAAGCGCTGAAAAAAACTGTTCAGAGCAGCCCCATTGAAGTCAATGGACGCTGGGCTTCAACATGCACTGTCTGTGACGCTACGGGAATGTATGAAAAGGAAATAGAGTCAGCCGACCTGCTGTATGTAGCTGATTCTGAACGAACTCGTCTTTGAGATTAACGTTTTCTAACGCATTTTTAGTCAATAAAATGTTAACACAATAGTACATATTTGACCATTAATTGTGTTGACATTATAGGGGAAGCCGAGCTTCCCTTGCAGTCTTAAAGAAATCCCCACTGCTATACGGCTACTATGAGTGTCACGGGTAATGGAGGTGGTGAAGAGAGATGAACCCAAACGCAGACGATATGCTGACACTCAAGGTTTATTTCTACACAAACAGAAAACAAAACCCACGAGGGGGCAAAACAGGACTGGTGGCAAGTACGCCTTGACTTAAACAAGAAGATAAATGAAGACTAGACTTTGACTTGACGATGACTTGGCAGGCAACAAACTGCAAAACAAACTCACTTTTCTCATTAAACAGGATTCAGACAGAGTACTCACAGGACTGTCACAGAGATCAACACGCAATGTTTGACAATCAACCGACACAGGACAGTAAACATGAGAGGATTAAATAGGGAGAAACTAATGAGGGAAACAGGTGACAAGGTTAAAGCAAAGATGACTAAACGAGGATAACAAGGGGGCGGGGCGAGGAACGAGACAACACAAGCACATGGCCCATCAAAAGGCCATGTGTGTGAACATAAAACATGGGTCTGTCATGATCCTGCCTCAAGACCAGGGAAAATCAAAGACTAGAAGGCAGAATCATGACAGTGAGACACTTGTTGCACATTGCAGTAATCTTGATCGATATTATGCATGGTAAAACATGGTACTCGCGGTAAATCAATAAAACTAAATTTAAACATTAAGACTAACTGGGTTGAGCTATATAACAATGATTCGTTTTCTGTCGATAAATGTATCCAAACATTTGCTCACCTGTCTAATATATTACAGCATCTTTGGTGTTTCCATGGTTTCTACAAAATAAAACCGGAAATTGAGGGTAATGCGTGTATGATATAATTGATAGGTGATGCACGGTCCGTGTCCTGGTTAAACTTGCTTATTTATTTCTCTGGATTTAAACATTCTTGGAAACATTTGGGATAATGTATGTACGCAAGTCAACAAAATATATAACATTTTAAACAGAAAATCATACATATTGCACCTTTCAGATAACTGCATTTTACATAAATACAAAAAAATGTTATCATAAATATCATAATGATAGTTTATTTTATTTCTAAATATATTATTGGCATACAATGCTTTACATTTAATCATCTGGAAAAGTAGATGATTAAAAAAAAATATATATTAAGAGTGAGGAGTTGTCGTCATGGTACAGAGCCCCTCCCCTCGATATCACGGTATCTCGCGGGATCCTCACCCTCTCAGCCATGTTGGCAGGATTCCGGCGGCAAAACATGATTGTTTACGTGTGTTGTTAACTCGGAAGTAGAGGAGGTTCTCGCAATTCCACACTGTTTTACCATGCCTGGAAGTCACTGCTGCGTTAAAAACTGCTCCAGTACCTCACACGATACATATGGAAAACATAGGAACAATGGAATACAGTTTTTTAGGTAACCGAAATGGACACAGCATCAGGGAGAACAAGTCTCTGACCTGACGAGGAGACGCCGGATTGCTTAGTTGGCTGCAATAAGAAGAAAGGACCTTACTTTCGATCTCACCCCCCAGTCGATGAGAGTGTGTTCTCTGCATTTTCACTCGGGTACGTTCTCTAAAAAATGTCTTTATGTTGTTGTCTCTTAAAGCTACGAAGTGTAGGTTACCTACATGTAATGTTGTTGCAAACCCTGAAGTGCATCTGACGTTGCTGCTTAGCTAACTATCTAACAAACTGTTGCCTCTTCGAAAATGCTCAATGGCTAACCATTAATGTTAACTAAAAATTAGTTGAGATTCTGCTCATGACATTATGCTACCTTGTTGGTGGAATATTGTTGGTGGAATATGGTCGCTGTAGTACGTTTGTCTCTGTCACTTTGTTCTCTACACCAGTGATTCCCAACCTTTTTTTGTCTTGTGTACCCCCTGAGCTCTTTTGTCATACCATGAGTAGCGTTACCCTCTCAGGCTTTATCTTTATTTTGCATGTGTTCTGCGATGGATTTGCCAGTGTAAAGCATTGATTACATAGATTTTTTCATAATCTAATTATTCTGTTGTAAAATCTATGTAATCAATGCTTTACACTGGCAAATCCATCGCAGAACACATGCAAAATAAACCATTATATGAGATTATGAGATTACTAAAAAATAGTTGAGATTCTGTTCATGACATTATGTTACCTTGTTGCCAGTTTAAAGCATTGATTACATAGATTTTTCATAATTTAATTACTCTGTTGTAGGTAAAAATAAATAAATAAAAAACTTGTCTAAACCATCATATGAGATGTTGGAGAACCACCCTGACTGGACACCATCCCTGCGGTTAGGCCACAATGATGTTAAAGAAACAGATGGAGCGAGATATCAGCGGCAAGTAAAGCGCAGGACCCAGCATCTGCAGCGGCCACCAGCAGCCGCCACCGTCAGCCCAGGACCACCAGCAGCCACCATCGCCAGCCCAGGACCACCAGCAGCCACCATCGCCAGCCCAGGACCAGCAGCAGTCGCCACCGTCAGCCCAGGACCACCAGCAGCCGCCATCGCCAGCCCAGGACCACCAGCAGCCGCCACTTTGAGCTGGTGTCTGTTTGGAGGTACGGATCGTACTGCTCAAGGGTTTTTTCCTCTACATTGCTGCTGTAGTTCCAGTTTATAAAAGAGATTCGATCACACATATAACACAGCTTGCTGTGAGTGACTGCTGCTCTTCGGCTCGGTAGGTCCATTGTATTGTGTATATGCGGGCGTGGGACTGTATTTATTTTGCACCTGTATGACGCGTGAATTCCTCTGTGTAGTAAGTGGGATGAGGGAATGGTTTGCCGGATATTTGAATGGAAGTCCTGCTGATCGGTATGTAAACCCACTCATGTCTTTATGTCCACTTTCAAGTAAAAGTATGTTTTTAATCCTGTTTCTTGTGTATTTTAGGCCATTAAAGTGGCCTAAACAGACCATCCACCACAGTAATGGACGCTGCTGTTTTGTTTCTAATGGTTTTGTTTCTAGTGGTTTTGTTTCTATCTGTTTTGTTTCTATCTGTTTTGCTGATAGCTGTTTCTGACAACTGTTTTGCTTATAGCTGTGTCCAGTGGTGGAAATGGGCAAAATTCACTGGGCGGACTGTATTTTGAAAAAAAAAAAAAAAATAGAGGTCATCTGGCTTTAGATGACCTTTCGGATGTTTAAAAACCTTTATAATCTATAATAACTAAATTATATAAATTATTTATTTTATGTTTCATTTAACCCCCTGGGGTTGGCTATTGCAAATAATAAAAACAAAACGTTGTGTTTTTCGTAAAATAAAATATAAATAAACATGATGCGTTGTCCCGTCTCTCTCAAAGTGAAGTTCATTCTGAAATGCGACAGAAAATGATCTGTAACTCCGCGAATGCTTGTCACTGTGGCATGAAACATGTGTCTTTACAAAGCTTGAAGTCTCCATTTTTAAATGATGTAAACCATATAAAAAACAAATATTCTCTGTTTAAGTAATCCATATAAAAGCAACGACATGTACAGTTTCTCCAGTCCTAGCTAATTAACTCTAATGTGACCACGCCCATGCGCACACGAGCGATTGACATGCAAATGATCCACGTGGAGGAACGGAGAGCTGTTAACGGATTCATTACCTCAAAAACAAGTACCGTATTCCTGTTTTTCCTCGAGTTTGGAAGACTGTTTGTGCTGTGCTGTTTACCTTGGATTTACCTCAGAAGAATTAGATGAACACGATTTGAGTATTTATGAGAACGATTTTTAAGGTAAGACACTCATAATAGTAGCATGTTATTGTTGCATAAACTACATTGTAGCTACTAGTTAAACTGGTGCCAGAATAAAATGTACGTTATGAAATGTGATATGAGTAAAAACATGAAGCCTAATGCTAAATGTATATGTACGACACAAGGATGTTTGTATATGTTCGATAATAAAACAGCACAATATAATAGTAGGCTAGTATGAGTGTTTACTCTATGGTGAATATTATAATGTTTAGACGAGTGTTTACTGTTAAATACGGTGTTTGTGGATATCTGCTCAAACGTAGATATTTATAATATGGTAAAATGATATGTTAATGTTATTAAACATGCAAAGGTAAATCCAGTTGTAAGGCAGAGGGAATGAGACAAGAAGTTCTCAGTGTATTGAAACTATTCAACATTGCAAGCAACACTAGATATTGCAAACTACAGAAGATGAATGATGCAACATGCATCTAATTTAAGAGTATGTGACAGGGTAATAGAACAAAAGTTTAAAATGTCCACAAAAAGAAAATCTCTGAAATAACAATTTGAGGAATCTGTCCAATATGAACATTGAGAACAGCCCCAAGTTCTCTTTTATCCAAGCAACTTGTCACCACCACAGGCTACAGCAACAAGCTATCTAAAGAATAACAGAAAGACATATGCTATTTATATGACATGTGACGGTTTTACTTAGAATTACCAATTAAAAGAGTGACCAGATGGCCTTTTCCTCCTTCACGTTCCCTTTCTCTCTCTTCCTACAGGCTAAGTGGTCAGCACTCCGTCGTCCTCTCAGCAGCCACAACTTCACATAGCTCATGGGCTCAAACTGTGCCAATGGTGGCCCATTGCGGCTCAGGAAAAGGATGCTGCTCAGTCTACCAATCCCAAGAGAGCTCCTAAGTGGAGTAAGGGTGGTGTTCATAGAACTAAATCCTCTCTCACATTCTGCAGTGGACACAGCAACTGATTCCAGTGCAGTGACAAGTGGGTTCAAATCCTCTGGGACTGCTTTTCCACCACTCTCCTTGTACTCCCTGAAACCATTAATTGCAGGTCTTTCAGGGAGGTGCAACCTCTTGCACATCGAAACCACCTCTGCTTCGCCATACAGAATATCGTAATCATCAGGCCAGTATCTTGGGTAGATGGTCCTGCAGGATGACAATATGTCATCATATTCAGAGACATGAGTAGAAGACCCACCATGTGGCATTTTAGAGGCTGATGTTGTCATTAGTCTTTTCCTAAGAGAAGATGCCAGACTGTCATAAAAAATTTGAGCATTTATAGCAACGTCTACCATTCTCCCTGGATGAAGTGCCACACCCTGGAACTCTGCCTTCTCTGCAGCTTCTGAAGCAGTTCTTGCAAACTCTCCCTGTCTTCCTTTAGCACGTGCTTCAAACACCTTCACCTTCTGACAGACCAATGAGTGAGCCAGAGGAAGAGTGATGGTGTTACTCTGCAACATGAGTGACAGCTCTGATAACTCTATTAGAGCATCTCTCATTACTCCAAGGTTCCTGACAAAGGCTGTTGCAGTAAGTCTAGCTGCAAGTCCTTTGTACATGTTTTGTTCACGTCCATCTCTGCGAGGATCTTGGGCTGCTCTCTGAAAGTGCTCATGCAAGGCAGGAAACAGCTGCCACACTGCTCTGAGAGTGCGTTCACTTGAGGCTACCCATCTGACCCCAAGAACTCTACCAATGGTGAGAAAGATGACAGAGAGTTCTTCTGCATTGTGATGTAGCTCTCACTCATTTTTGGGAGATGCATGATAGAGGGAATACAACTTATCCATAAATGCTTGGAAGTGGTTGATTTCCCCATTTTCCTTGATGGTATTGCCAACTGCAAGTTCCAACCTGTGGTTACAACAGTGCCACACAATAAGATCAGGGTAAAAGTTTTTCAGCTGGGTAGAGACTCCAGATACACGGCCTAACATATTTGATGCACCATCTGAGGTGAAAGAGATCCAGTTGCGTTTGAGAAACTCCTCTGGAAAGTGCTGTTGCAGACACTGCAAAAGTGAACTTGTAATGGACTTTGCTGTTGCTGAGGTTAAAGCAAGTAATTAAAATATTACAGTTGTGGGTGGGTTTGAGCCAATCGCACATCTAAGACAGACAATTAACACAGTCAGATGGCTTGCTGTAGTTGACTCATCAATAAGCACTCCCATTTTTGAATCATTTTCAGTTATGTGTGTCACCAGTTTGTTTTCTCATTTCTTCTCCGATAAACTCACATGTCCCCACAGCTTTTTCTGGACTGAAGCACACCTCCCAATGTAATACCATTGGCTTCCTGGTGATCAACTAAGTCCTCCATCAGGCTAAAGGGCTGCTGGTTTTTGCAAATCATATATGCTGTTCTGAAAATTTTGTTTGTGTCCTCTTCCAAATGTGCATTCTGTCTTTAAACACTGGACTCTAAGTAACCCTCCTTTGCTTTTCTCATGATGTCATCAGCAGTCTTATGTCCATGGCTTCCTTTATGTTGCCAGATTTTCTTCCGAAGTGATGCCATTTGTGCCTCCCTTGTGTCTCCACTACTGCATATTTGAAAGTCTAACCATTCTTTGGCCAACCTTGATCCCTTCATATGATGGTGTAATCCTAATCTTCCTATACTACCACACGCATCACATCCAAGCTTGCCATTTCTGTTTTAGCCACGGATGGCCTTTACAGAAAGAGTTGAACTGCTCCTCTGTCCAGCAGCTGGGGAGAATGCAACCTGCATTGCTGGAAGTTCCCTGATCTTCACTTTCTCTAGACTGTTCAGGTTGTTCTTTATTCTGCTCATTTTCCTCCTCATTCTTGTCCTTTTCTTCCATATCATCATCCTCTGCCTTTTCAGTCGTAGCTTTTTTGACAGGTAGTCCAAAGTAATTTAATAATGTTCTTTTCATCCTGTCGAACTGACTATCTCCTTCAAACTCTTCTCTATCTTTCTGTGTTTTTTTTTTTTTTTTTTTTTTTTTTTTTTTACTATCAATAAAAATAAGGGTGGCAAACTGTCAGTTTGTGAATGTCATTGTATTTGAAGAACAAAATACATTTATTTACAAATATTTAATCAGAATGTTAGATATTTAAATTTGTCAACAAGTTGAATAAGAGGAAAAATCTGAAATGAAACCGATACATCATCATACAGTGCCATTGTGACTGTAAAGTGCCAAGCAACAAAAGGTTGATGATACACAACAACATAGTAATCGCAATAAACTCCTGCTGGGGGGTCATTTGGAATATTTCAAATTTATGTGGGAAAAGGATACACAAATGAGGCATGGTTACAGTAATATTGTTTTGAAAGTTTAAAAATTTAGATTCAGATTAGCCCTAAAACATGTATAGTTTTTTGTCAGTGTTTATTTAAAACATCCAATTATGCAGAATTATACGATGTCAATATTTAATTGAATACAATATATACTGGAGGGTATGAATTTACCCCTAAATATCCATATTGTTTCAAAATGATAACTGCAAATCCACCTTTCACTGCCTGGAATTCAGTTGTTTCTATGAATTGCAGTGATCCATTTGCGTAGCTTTCGCCATTCTGTAAAAAATATACTTCAGATTTGCAGTCAATCGTAAAGCTCTTTCCCTTTTTAGATGTGTTTTTCAAACACATGCTGCCACTCAGTCTTTTATGGGGATTTATGGTATTTTTATTATTTATTTGGCAAAACAAAAACTTTTATGATCAAAGAGTTTTACCTACAACCACTATATGGCTCCAGAGGATTACTCAATGTGTTTTATCTCTTTTAGATTTAAGTTTAGACGTTTCTAAAATCATTATTATATCAATACAATTTTGTTTTTGATGTAGCTGATTTATCTTTTTTAACAAATTATGTGTAAGAGAGAGCAGCTTCACCATTCTTTTCTGTGTGTGATTTTGAGGAGGGGGGAGGGGATCTGGGGTATTATTTAAATAAAATATTATTTACAAAGAGTTTAGCCTAAATTGATTACCTCACAACAAGGCTACAATTAGCCACACAAACTTATTTTTTTTTTCTTTATTACCTTAAATGCCTATTAATCAATAACTAAAATAACACATTAGCTTGAAAACCCCTACAATTAACAAACAAACATTATAGTCCGTTCTTATTTATCCGTACAGTATTACATTACCAGTAGATTGTATTTAATAGATTTTACTTTGTAACTGTTAAACACATTTGCAGTTGGTTTGTTAAAGGTATCATCATTACATGATTGGCCTGTATTACATTTACAGTTTTGACCAGCATGTGTCGCCATTTGTGTGTGTTTTGTGCATCTCACGCATGTATTTCTGGATTAGCCTACAGTGTGCGTTTCTGGATCTGTTACTGTTTTTTTTTTTTTTTCACTCGATACGCGTAACGGAAATTCGATTTCGAAATCCGAAAAGCTCTTTTCGAACAAAACAACCGGTTCATTTTAAAATGGCCATTTTTTGTATTATTTTAGACCGGATCATTTCAGCTACGTTAATACAGCTTACCCAAACGAAAGTTTCTGTTATGACATCTGTTAAAGTAACGGTTTCTATTCAGATTTTCGAACAATATTACAGTTCATCATCCAAGATTATTAATTTACCTAGCGGCCTGTTTTGAAGTTCTGTGAGTAGTAAGAAAGATGCGCACTGATAGAGAAGCATTTCCATTGGCTGCAGTCTGCAGGCATTGGCCAATAACAAAAGATGACATAGCGCAGCCAATTTTACAGAATGCCATTGATAAATATCAATATCCCTCTAAGTTTTTATTATCATATATTGTGCTACGTTTATGTAGCTATTATATTGTAGATAAAATATAGTAATCGTTACAATGTCCACAAAAATAAATCAATAAATAAATAAATAAATACATAAATACATAAATAAATCAATAAATATATATATATATATACAGTGAGGAAAATAAGTCTTTGAACACCCTGCTATTTTGCAAGTTCTCCCACTTAGAAATCATGGAGGGGTCTGAAATTGTCATCGTAGGTGCATGTCCACTGTGAGAGACATAATCTAAAAAAAAAAAATCCAGAAATCACAATGTATGATTTTTTAACTATTTATTTGTATGATACAGCTGCAAATAAATATTTGAACACCTGAGAAAATCAATGTTAATATTTGGTACAGTAGCCTTTGTTTGCAATTACAGAGGTCAAACGTTTCCTGTAGTTTTTCACCAGGTTTGCACACACTGCAGGAGGGATTTTGGCCCACTCCTCCACACAGATATTCTCTAGATCAGTCAGGATTCTGGGCTGTCGCTGAGAAACACGGAGTTTGAGCTCCCTCCAAAGATTCTCTATTGGGTTTAGGTCTGGAGACTGGCTAGGCCACGCCAGAACCTTGATATGCTTTTTACAGAGCCACTCCTTGGTTAACCTGGCTGTGTGCTTCGGGTCATTGTCATGTTGGAAGACCCAGCCTCGACCCATCTTCAATGCTCTAACTGAGGGAAGGAGGTTGTTCCCCAAAATCTCGCAATACATGGCCCCGGTCATCCTCTCCTTAATACAGTGCAGTCGCACCTGTCCCATGTGCAGAAAAACACCCCCAAAGCATGATGCTACCACCCCCATGCTTCATAGTAGGGATGGTGTTCTTGGGATGGTACTCATCATTCTTCTTCCTCCAAACACGTTTAGTGGAATTATGACCAAAAAGTTCTATTTTGGTCTCATCTGACCACATGACTTTCTCCCATGACTCCTCTGGATCATCCAAATGGTCATTGGCAAACTTAAGACGGGCCTTGACATGTGCTGGTTTAAGCAGGGGAACCTTCCGTGCCATGCATGATTTCAAACCATGACGTCTTAGTGTATTACCAACAGTAACCTTGGAAACGGTGGTCCCAGCTCTTTTCAGGTCATTGACCAGCTCCTCCCGTGCAGTTCTGGGCTGATTTCTCACCTTTCTTAGGATCATTGAGACCCCACGAGGTGAGATCTTGCATGGAGCCCCAGTCCGAGGGAGATTGACAGTCATGTTTAGCTTCTTCCATTTTCTAATGATTGCTCCAACAGTGGACCTTTTTTCACCAAGCTGCTTGGCAATTTCCCCGTAGCCCTTTCCAGCCTTGTGGAGGTGTACAATTTTGTCTCTAGTGTCTTTGGACAGCTCTTTGGTCTTGGCCATGTTAGTAGTTGGATTCTTACTGATTGTATGGGGTGGACAGGTGTCTTTATGCAGCTAACGACCTCAAACAGGTGCATCTAATTTAGGATAATAAATGGAGTGGAGGTGGACATTTTAAAGGCAGACTAACGGGTCTTTGAGGGTCAGAATTCTAGCTGATAGACAGGTTTTCAAATACTTATTTGCAGCTGTATCATACAAATAAATAGTTAAAAAATCATACATTGTGATTTCTTTTTTTTAGATTATGTCTCTCACAGTGGACATGCACCTACGATGACAATTTCAGACCCCTCCATGATTTCCAAGTGGGAGAACTTGCAAAATAGCAGGGTGTTCAAATACAATTTGAACACCCTGCTATTTTGCAAGTATATATATATATATATATATAGCCTATATATAACCATTTTTTTTTCCTTTCAACTGGAACGCCGTCCCCCCTCGAAATTCACTCCCCACACTCCGTCCCCCCTAGCCCTCCTGTGCATGGTGAACAGCAATTCTCCTTTTAAGTGTGCAGTAGAGGTTTTCTTGTAGTGTATTTCACTAGTATGTGTGTGCTTTGGAAGTTCTGGGCACGGTGTACTCCTTGCGGGCTGATTCGAGGCCTACTGCTCAGCCTGCCCAGCTAATGGTGCACCCCAGCTCCGTCACGAGAGCCTGCATGTCTGTTTACTGATTGAACTTCGTTGCTCATATACAAACTAGTGGCCTTGCCATCCAGCCCCATTGTTTTACTGACTCTAGTAGCCTTTTAAATTATTTATGATCATTAAATAAAGAATTATATTTTTCTGTACGTATTCACGTCTCAGTGTCTTGTGATTGTGGGAGGGAGAAATGAACTTGTGTGCCCCTTTTTTGTGGGTATTTCCCCAGCTGGGTTAATGCTGGGGTGGCGTAGTCGTGAATCATTATAGCTCTGTATTTGAGAGCGTGCCCACAACCATCCTTTCTCATATCAACACATATAGGTATACTTTTTTTTTTTTTTATCATCTGCTTTTCCAGATACAGGATCAGCTGATTAAATGTAAAGAATTTTATGTCAATAATATCTTTAGAAATTATATATATATATATGTGTGTGTGTGTGTGTGTGTGTGTGTGTGTGTGTATGTTTGTGTGCTCATAACACCTCAAACAGCTCATATATATAATGCTCATAATACAATATATTTAGAAATAATATATATATTACTATGTATACAAAAATGACAGGCACTCAAAAATCTCTCAGTATAGTAACTAAAATTAAAGTATTGTGGCCATTCAAATTAAAAATCATATCCTAATATATAATGTAATGATGAAAAAATATACATAAGTATATATACTTGAGTACAATATTGTTATTTCTTACTTCACGTCTGTCTATTGACACCAAGAATGAGTGACTGGATCATAAAACCCAGTATTTGTTTACAAACACACACTGGCACTAGTGTCTCCTTACATCACATTTGTCCTCAGAGTTTTTCTTCTGTGTCTCAGTCGCTCATGGCAGAGTTTGAGATGACAGATTTGTTGAATGATGTTTATTTTTTCTTCTACAAAGTATAATTTTCACCTGGTTTTCTTTGTGTAGACCTTCGTGGGATGGAGTAGCATTATGTGTGTGTGTGTGTGTGTGTGAGAGAGAGAGAGAGAGAGAGAGAGAGAGAGAGAGAGAGAGAGAGAGAGAGAGAGAGAGAGAGAGAGAGAGAGAGAGAGAAAGAAATCACCAAAGGCCAAATAAAATGAAGTCATAAATCTGAAGAAAGTCCTTTGATAGCTGAGATGTGTGTGTCTAGGACAGTATGCTACTTGAACAGCTCTGTTTTATGTCTTCTTGTGGTCAAGATGTGGTGAAAAACTTCCATTAGACTCTTCCCTCAGGAGAAGTGTTTTCCCAAGATGATCGCACACATCACAGGAGGCTGTGAACAAAACTTCTGATAAATAATTCAGCTTAATCAATCATTAACTTGAAAATGGACAACCAGTGTAGGGTGATATTCACAGGATGTGTCTGGTCTACTTTTACTGGCAAAGTGCAATGCATTTGTACAGTTTCAGGTCAGCAATGAGTTGTTCTTATTTTAAAAGTCCATTTGGACTTTTAGATGAAGGTCTAAAATATCCTCCCATTGTGACTTTTGCACTTCTTATTTCAGCATATTTTATGTTATTATGGCAAGACATCAGGTCAGGGTTCCTCAAATCCGGTCCTAGAGGCCCAGTGCTCTGCAGAGTTTAGTTTCAGCCCTAATCAAACACACCTGAACAAGCTAAACAAGGTCTTCAGAGCATAGATATCATATAATAAAGGCTAGATGTCTTGTCCGCGCTGCTGGCCAATGGAAGTCGACGTCCGCACATGGCGGCCATCTTGCCACAGGGAGCTCGCTCACTCGTAACATTGTGTTTTAATGGTGCATGTACTTTTAAATAACCATAACTTGCTCAATTTTCTACCGATTTTCAAACGGTTTGGTTTGTTATAAACGTCAGAGATGTAGTTATGACACTGGATACATATGAATAATTAAGAAAATCTGCAATTTCAACATGTTCCAGCGTTCAGAATTATAGCCACGTTAATAACGTTTGTAAGAAACCAAACCGTTTGTAAATCCGTCAAGATTTCAGCGAGATAAGAGGATTTGTGTTTGTACTGATCACTCACCTTACTTCAGATACCACAGAGCTCGCCAGAAAGCTTCCCTGTGACAAGATGGCCGCCGGTGATGCCGTTCGAGACTCCGCCTTAAGACATCTAGCCTTATATGGATATCTATGCTTCAGAGTAACTAGGAAATTGCAGATAGTTGAGTTTGATCAGGTTCTGAACCAAACTTTGCAGGACAGTGGCCATCCAGGGATGGATTTGAAGAACTCTGTCATAGGTTTATAGGATAAAATATTTAACTAATAAATATCACTATACCTTCCCTAGTTGTATTATTTAAATTTTCTAGAATGTTGTTTAAATGAGCAAATGAGCCCAAACTGCATACATTTCCAGAACATAAATCTAAACATTGGATAAAGCCTGCAGGATCAAAATTCTTGCTGACATATTAGTTAAAGGTTTTTACAGAGGGGATTTTGGATCTCTCTTTTTATCACTCCATGAATCAGAAAAAAACAAAAATGATATATGACCAAAATCAGAATATATTTATGAATAAAACTATAAATTTTGTTGTACTTCTGACTCAGAGGAAAAACACATTTTTAAAAAACAGCCTTTGATTAAATGTAGCTGTAATCTACAAACACAGATAAAGTGTAATAAAATAAACACATACATGTGTGTTTTTTTTTTTTTTAGATGTTTTCTTTCCACTAGTCTGAAGCAACACATTATCAATAACCCCAAATCTCAAAATTTTCCAGTGCATGGAAAAACAATGAATTTGCCTCTATACTGTCTTGCCTTAATTGATTCATTTTCTCACAGCACTAACCTAAATATCCGCACTGCGCTCATGTCACTTGTGGTTTGTGGACCCTGCTGTATGCTCAGTGTGCTAGACCCTTTAAAAGCATAAGTGTGCTCTCTCAGACGGGGCTCATTAATATTAATATCACACAGATTGTGCTTTGTTAACTGCAGAAAGTTCTATCATTCTGACCTAAGAAAGACTGTCAGCTTTGATTATTTCTGTTTGGTTGAATGCAACCTTTACGAAAAAGTTTATGTGTTATATTAGTATACTTCTTTTAAACTAAAAATAAGAGAGTATACTTTCAGTCTATATTTTATTTACTTCTCAGAAATATACTTTATGTACTTCTCAGAAATATACTTAAAATTACACTTAAGTTTACTTGACTTATACTGAGAGAAAAGTCCAAGTATATTTGGCCCGTACTTGTACTCAATATTTTGATTGAGATATACTTAAAAGTATAATTAAGTATTCAAAGTATACTTGGCTTGTAGTTGTGTTAACTCTTTTGATCGGGTAGCCTATTAAATATACTTTTTTTTACATAGTTTTTCATATACAGTTTTATGAAACTTACATTGTTTGAAAATATTGATTAGAATATTGATATAAAACAGATATGTTTCTAATTCTGCGTATCTGAATTTTTGTGTAGGCTAGTCCACTGGTAGTGTACATAAGAATTTACTTTAATTCTACTTTACTCTTTCCCCACCATTGACTGAATTTTACAGCTATCCATGCTTTCAGTGTTATACGGTAGGGGGCGCTATGACACATCTTCTAGTACAGAATCTTCAGATCAAAACACAGGAGAAGAAGAAGCTGAAACAAGTGATAGAAGATTGCTCACTCAAATGTAAAATAACGTGATCATCACACATTAAACAGCATGTAAATCAAAACTGCTTAATGTTACCAAATGAAATGAGGCGTAACCCATGAAGAGAAAACGACTGTGAAGCTTTGGGGTTGTTGGACTCAATCTACTCCATCTGTGTTTTGATCATCGTTCTGAATCAGATCAAGGCGTAGTCTTTGACAAAAATGTGATTTTCTCAACTTTTTGTTTAAAATGTTGCCTTTCTTTATGAAACTTACCGACATTCAAGTGTTGATAAAAAAGGATGCATGAAGCTAATGTTTTTAAAATGAAAGTAAGTAAAAAATGTACTACTTGTATTAAAATAGCAAATTACTAGTATACTTATAAGTTTACTTGTAGTACAGATGCATTACAAATGAGAAACCTAGTTGTGTACTTAAAGTTTACTACTCTTACACTTATAGTACACTTAAACGTATACTTTTATATACTAAAAGTGGGCCAATTTAGTCCCAAGCAGTAATGAAATAGTACACTTACAAGTTTACTACAAGTACACATAGATATTAGTATACTTACTACATGAAGTATACTAATAAATATACATGAACATTACTTAAGTATACTTCATAAAATTAACTTGAAGTATTCTTCTTTTTCGTAAGGAGAGTGCTCTAGTTGAACCTAAGGCTACATGTCAGTGACTGGCTTCCACAGGGTGCTTTCTGGAAAACGATACATTTTCTACATGTTGTTTGTACGAGGCAATTGAAAAACATTGGGAATGTTTAAAGGTGTATTGACCCAGGACTTGTTTAGAGTGAAATGTGAAGTAGGATTGCACAGATGTTTCACCGCAAGCTTTGAACGCACTGGACTGAACGTGAATCATCTGCTGTGCTTCATATACTGAAAACCTAAAAGTTATTCTTAAATCAAAAGAGAAAGTTGTCTCAGGTTACAACTGTAACCCTAGTTCCCTGAGAAGGGGGAGATGGTGCTTTGGGAACACCCCTGCATGATTGCGTCTGAAGCACTTGTGTCAACTAGTTCAATGGCGAGAGTGACGTCACGACTAGGATAGGATAAAAGCACATCCGGCCTGACCAGCTTCAGCTTCGATTTAGCCGCAGAAAGTCGATCACAGAGATGCAGGGAGTATGGCAAAGTGACACAGCGTCTCATTCCCTTCTCACCAGTCAGCTCGGCCAGTACGGCGCTACTAGTAGTAGACTTATTCTGTCTTGGCGGACCTTCTCCAGAACTCCTGGGAGCAGAGTAATCGGGGAAAAACGTACAGACATAGCCTTGGCCATGTCTATACCACAACGTCCAGCTCCAAGGGAGCTGGGTGTGTGAGGGTGAACCAAAGGGGACATTGCGTCATATCCTGGGACGCAAAAAGATATACTTCTTCTTGGCCAAAATACCTCCTATATGTGAGCACATATGGGAGGTATTGATGATACCTCGGGGTGAAGTTTCCATTCCCTGGGCCTCAGCCCCTGCCTCGACAGGATGTCTGCTCCTAGGTTTTGGTACCTTGGAACATATACTGCTCTCAGGGAAAGCTGTTTTCCTTGGGACCACAGGAGGATCTGGTGTGCCATTTTGCATAGCTGGCATGGACACAGACCCCCTGATGCTTTATATACGAGACCACCGATGTGTTGTCTGTGCGAACAAGCACATGATGGCCTCAGGTCTGGGAGCAAATGCTTCAACGTTGTGAAGACAGCCATCATTTCTAGGCAATTCATATGCCACAGAAGATGATGACTCCTCCATAGACCCTGAGCTGAGCGACATCCCTTTACTCTCAGCCAGTGAGAGAAGCATCTGTTGAGAGTGTGACTCAATGACAAAGAGCTCCTAACACTGGACCCTGGGACAGGGACCAAAGTTTCTTCCATATAACCAAGGTGCGGGGACACTGCCACACGAAGTGGGTTCCCCCTCAGGGAAAACCCCTTGGGTCTTCAGCCACCACTGCAGGGGCCTCATGTACAGCAGGCCAAAATGTATTACGCTGGATGCAGCTGCCATTCTATAGTGTTCTACAGTGAGTGAGTGGCCTAGCTTTATCTTTTTTACAACTGAGAGGATCGTGGTGACACAAGCAGGTGAAAGCACGGCCCTCATTGTCACTGAATCCCATATCACACCAAGAAAGGTGGTCCTCTGTGCTAGAGAAAGCTCAACCCCACCTTTTTCATATGAGTGAGAATGACATCTCGAACCGCCAACTGTTCCGACTCTGCTAGGATAAGCCAGTCGTCTGTGTAGTTCAGAATGCGTATGCCCTGCAGCCTGAGCGGGGCCAGGGCTGCATCTACACATTCCATGAACGTGCGGGGTGATAGAGCTAGTCCGAACGGAAGAAAAAGATACTGGTAGGCTTTGCCCCCGAAAACAAACCTCAGGAACTTCCTGTGTTGTGGAAGGATGGAGACATGGAAGTATGCGTAGCCTACTTTACCCATTGTGTCACATTTGGCAGAAGTCTCACGCTGCCAGAAGGTCTACTAAGGGAACCAGCCTCACAAGACTGGCCTCTGGTGTTCTTTGAGTAGTCAGCTTGGTGCCCTGAAGCAAACTGGCAGGAAACAACCCAGCTGATTCCTCTATTTCCCTCCTCAGAGGATGCGAGCTCCCCGACGACACAACATCAAGGGACTGACTCAAATGCACTGACGTAATGTCTTGTGCCTGAGGCATGAGCTTGCTGGAAACCGCTGTGCCCCAAAGCACTGAAGGTGGCAAGATTGTCAGAATGGCCTCCTGAGGGCACAGAGGAGGAATGGGCACCGTATAATGAGGCGAAACGAGAACCGTTACCCTCTGAAGGTGCCTGTTCTCTGAAGTCCAGCACTTCTGGCGTCAGGACTTCTCTTTGGCCGAAGCCTTTTTCGCAAGAACAATGGTCCTCAGATCCATCATCTGCTTCAGAGGCTTTGGCTGAGAATGCCATCCCGGGTCCCCAATCTTTCTGAGGAGGAGCACGACACTCTATCCTGTACAAGGAGCTCGTTAATGGCTGGGGCTGCTCCGCCCAGCAGCACCCCATATACGCCTTACCCACCAGCGCCACAGTAGTTCTAACCAGCCTGGAGGGTAATGCCGAGCCTTAAGGGGTGACGCCATGACAGAGGACAGATAGCTCACAAGCATCTGTTCTGCATTTGGCATCGGCCCATACCCATGCTCTTTCATCCCCCTTTATTAAAATATATATTTTGAGAACTAAAAAACCGAGCTGAAAAGGGTTTGATTTGCGATTTCGAATTCTATTAGTGGAGATCAGGAAAGAATGGAAGGAAATCCAAAAAGAAAAAGAATCCAAAAACTCCTTATACACAGGGGATTGAGATGGCGAATCTTCAATTTCCCCCAACTCGATGTTCAGCACATCCATCTCCTTGGAGGTGGACAGCTGCAGCACCGTATTATACCATTTAATTCCTCAAAATTAAATGCAGCCAATTTACTGTATTTAATTACTCAAAATTAAATGCAGTAAAAGATCAGCCAGACAAGTCAACACGGTCTGGATGAAAGTCTGAACTTATACATGAATCTCACTACACAAAGTCAGATAAGCATTTATCATTTAATTCCTCAAAATTAAATGTAGCCAATTTATTTAATTCCTCACAATTTAACACAGTAATATCAACCAGACAAGTCAACACGGTCAGGATGAAAGGCTGAACTTATACATGAACCTAACTACTCATAGTCAGATAAGCATTTATCATTTAATTCCTCAAAATTAAATGTAGCCAATTTATTTCATTCTTCAAAATTAAATACAGTAAAAGATCATCCAGACAAGTCAACACAGTCTGGATGAAAGGCTGAACATATACATTAATCTAACTACTCAATGTCAGATAAGTAATAATCATTAAATGCGGCCAATTTTCATTTAATTTCTCAAAATTAAATGCAGCCAAAGATTAACCAGATAAGATAACATGGTCTGGATGAAAGGCTGAACTATATTAAATTTAGGGTTGGGTACCAAAACCCAGTACCTATATGGAACGGTACCCAAGTAATGGTATGTAACCGGACCGAATCAAAACGTACTCGGTTACCTAATGTAAACTCGGTTCTCTCTAGAAGAGGGAACGAGTATTGCGTAAGTTGCTTGCGCTACGGAAAGTTCTCTTTCTTCGAGATCTGAAGCCAAAAAATTATCTTTAATTTTGTATTCATTGTCAACGCAGTGCGGCGGCCGGCAGACCATGGCAGGCTATATAAGCGTGCTCATTGGCTGCCCGGTGGCAACTGCTGCAGCCTATCATTGAGCCCTGTGTGACGAGGGCTTCGCGCCCTCCACACCCTTCTAACCGTCAGGATGGGTGTGGCCAGTGTGTATATAAGGAGGGCTCACAGGCTGAAAATCTGGTTTTCGTGGTCTGAAGCGCAAAAGCTCGTGGCGCGTCACGGCAGGTTACGCAATCCTCGTTCCCCCTTCTATAGAGAACCGAGGTTACATTAGGTAACCGAGTAGTCTGCACATGAGCGACTGGGCAGAACATACATGCCACTTATACTGACAACAGTTTAGCCTGCAAGGCGGGAACTTCCAGGTTATAAAACCTCACGAATGTCGATGGGGAGGCCCAACCCGCCGCCATACAAATATCATGAATAGAAATTCCGCTGGACCAGGCCCACGAAGAGGCCATGCCTCAAGTGGAGTGGGCTCTGATACCCAAAGGGCACTGCAGGTGTTTGGAGGCGTAAGCTGCTGCAATCGCGTCCACTATCCACCTGGACAGCTTTGTTTCGAGGCAGCGAGACCCTTGGTGCGTCCGCCGAAAGAAACAAAGAGCTGCTCAGAACGCCTAAAAGCGGTGGAGCGTGTAATGTAAACTATCAGCGCCCTAACGGGGCATAGGAGGTTATGGCTGTCCCCGCTATCGGATGCTGGCATAGCCGACAGGGAGATGATTTGCACCCTAAAGGGGGTACCAATCGCTTTGGGGATGTAACCGTGTCTCGGTCTGAGAATGACTATGGAGTCATTTGGTCCGAACTCAAGACATGCAGGGCTAACGGATAGCGCGTGCAGATCCCCCACGCGTTTTACTGAAGACAGAGCTATCAGAAAAACGGTTTTGAGCGAAAGGTACTTCAAATCCACGGATTCAAGCGGTTCAAAGGGAAAAGCCTTCAGGGCCTCCAGGACCAAGGACAGATCCCAAATAGGAACCGAGGGGGGGCCGCGGGGGATTCATCCGTCTGGCTCCTTTGAGGAAACGGATAATAAGCTCGTTCCTTCCTATTGCATGGCTGCGCGTTGTCTCTGCGAACGCTGCAATAGCCGCCACATACACTTTGAACGTCCTTATCCAACAGCTCCTGTAGGAAGGAGAGCACCCACGGAACCCCACATGTACGTGGATCCAAGCTCTTAGTAGCGCACCATTTAGAGAACACAGACCATTTAAACGCATAGAGCCTTCTCGTAGAGGGAGCTCTAGACTGTGTGATCGTGTTTACGACCCCTTCTGGCAGGTCAACGGGTATCCGTTGATTATCCACGCATGCAGAGACCAGCGCTCTGGATGGGGATGCCAGATTGATCCACCGGTGCAAAGAGGTCGATTTCCGCTCTGCTGAATAGGCGCCAGAGTAATTGGACTGTCTGGGGGTGCAGGGACCATTCTCCCGGGGGAATGATGGCTCTGGACAGTCTGTCTGGGCCGACATTCAGGTGGCCCGGCATGTGCGCGGCTCTCAGCGAGCGCAACGAGCAATGAGCCCCCACGAGAAGGCGTTCTGTCAGTTGCATAGGTTCCTGGACCTGACACCGCCCTGTCGGTTCACATGGGACACCACGGACATGTTGTCCGAGCGGACTAGCACATGGTGATCCCGTATGAGTGGGAGGAAGCGCTTGAGCGCGTTCTCGACCGCTATCATCTCCCGACAGTTTATGTGGAGGCATTTCTCCTGGTCTGACCACAGGCCAAAGACCGGTTTGCCCTCAAAAAGAGCGCCCCAACCTACGGTGGAAGCGTCCGTCGAGATAACTTTGCAGTGCGAGGCGGCTCCCATTGTCACTCCCCGCTGGTACCAGTCGGCCGCTAACCAGGGCTTCAGTGCTGAAACGCAGCTCTGAGTCACTCTGATTCGAATGCCGCCGGAAGCCCAGGCTCTGAGAGGCACTCGGGCATTCAACCAGCGTTGTAGCAGGTGCATACGCAATAGACCCAGCTGAAGCACTGCTGTAGCTGAAGCCCTACAACCCAGCATCCTCTGAAACATCTTGAGAGGTGCGGTGCTGCCCGGCTAGAAAGACGCGGCCAGGCGTCGAATACAGCGCGCGCGCTGTGTCGACAGGCGGGCTGTCATTACCACAGAGTCCAGATCCAAACCCAGAAAGGGGTTGACTAACTGGGCACCAATGAGCTCTTGGTGCAGTTGACCGTGAGCCCCAGGCTTTCCAGGTGGCTGAGAAGCACTGTTGTGGGCGATAAGCTCTGCCTCTGACTGTGCTAGAATTAGCCAATCGTTCAAATAGTTCAGAATTCGCATTCCCTGACCTCTCAGGGGAGCGAGAGCCGTGTCCATGCACTTCATGAATGTACGGGGTGCTAGAGACAGGCCGAACGGCAGGAATGGAATCTCAAGAATGGCCTGTGACGGGGTATTATCTGGATCTGAAAGTACGCGTCTTTCAGATCGAGAGAGATAAACCAGTCCCTCGGGCGAATCTGCGTGAGGATCTGCCTGGTTGTGAGCATTTTGAACGGTCTTCTCATAAGAGCTTTGTTCAAATATCTCAGATCCAAAATCGGTCTGAGAGCTCCGTCCTTCTTGGGAACGAGGACATAATGGCTGTAAAAGCCCGACTTGCTCATAGAAGGGGGTACCGGTTCTATGGCCCCTTTGCACAGAAGTGTCACTATTTCTGCTTGAAGTAGATGTGCTACTTCCCCATTCACTCTCATCTCGGTTCGCGCTTGAAGCGCGGGGGCCGGCAAGCAAACTGCAGAGTATAGCCCTCTTTTACTGTGCTTAGCACCCATTCTGACGCGCCTGGAATAGCTTCCCACGCTTTCGCGTGTGCAGCCAGGGGCAGAATGGCCTCCGGGCTCTGATTGCCGCGCATCGCGGGCTCGAGAGCTCGAAACGGAGGTGCGGGCGCAGTGCGTGTGCTCTTGGTGCTTAAATACGGCGGCTCACATGCAGCGATGGCTGGCTGTTTTACACACAGTGTCCCGGTGGCTTTGGACGGGGAACATGTAGTGTGAGGCGCAACGTGCGAGAGCGGCGTCGGGGGCGAAATGTTTGTTAGGATGTGTGAGCGCTCGAGGGCGGCGCACAGGACTTACATTCAAAACATGACCGGTCGTGAGAGGCCGTGTGACAGAGCGGGGCGTTTGCTTGCAGGCGTTTGCTTGACGGCGTTTGCTTGCAGGCGTGCATGTATTTATAACAGGCTCGTTTACTGCGATATTAACAATTCCAGTCGCCTGAACTTAAGAGGGGACCGAGAAATGTGTGAGAAATGGAGGTTGGTCCGGCCACGGCGGGACGAAAACACTCTGTTCTCCTTTCGCCGGTGAGTTATGCGCGAGGACGGAGTAGCTTTCTTGTAACGTAAAGAGAGCTCCAAGACCGTCCGCTTCTGCCATCCCTTGTGAGCGGCGCAGTTTGCGCGGCTCGAACAGAGGGAGAGGAAGCTCGCTCCGAGACCGTCCGCTTCTGCCATCCCTTGTGAGCGGCGCAGTTGCGCGGCTCGAACAGAGGGAGGGTGTCTATCTCATTCGCCTCATCCCCTAATGCGGCGGCGGCGCGGGCGAGAGCTGGCGGTTGAGCGGCCGGGAGGGGGGGCTGAGAGGGCGAGAGGGCGAGAGAGAAGCTCGAGGGAGAGGTTCCGGCGAGCTCCTCAGTCACATCAGTCTCCGGTGGTCTCTGCGAGCGGCGCTTCTTCTTGCGCGGCCCGGCAGGGACAGGCGGAGCGACAGCTTGGTCGAAAACTTCAAGTCGAGCCCGCAGGGTCGACATTGAAAGCTCTTCGCACATGGGGCAGCCGCCCGTAGAGAGTGTGGTGGCGGCGTGCTCGCGGCCCAGGTAGAGAGCGCAGATGAGGTGGCGGTCTCCGTTGCTGAGCGGGGCGCGGCACGAGCCGCAGGAAAAACGAGGCATTTTTACAAAAACGCCTCGTGCTCTTTTAGAGAAATGAGAGAGAGTGTGTGTCGCAGGACGAACACATACAGCAGTAATAAAAGGATATGTCGCCGGATAGCGTAGCAGGCACGGATGGCTGAAGGCGGCGAAGGCGGCCGGCTTCCTCAGGCGCTTTCCTAAGCTTGCTGGTTGCTGGTTTCAACGGCGGCGGCTATCAAGATCCAGCGATGCGAAGAGCTTCGCTGAAGACAAGAAAATCAGATTTTCAGCCTGTGAGCCCTCCTTATATACACACTGGCCACACCCATCCTGACGGTTAGAAGGGTGTGGAGGTGTGACGTCACACAGGGCTCACTGGTAGGCTGCAGCAGTTGCCGCCGGGCAGCCAATGAGCACGCTTATATAGCCTGCCATGGTCTGCCGGCCGCCGCACTGCGTTGACAATGAATACAAAATTAAGGATAATTTTTTGGCTTCAGATCTCGAAGAAAGAGAACTTTCCGTAGCGTAAGCAACTTACGCAATACGAGAGAACCTCTCGTAAGAGAACGCAGATCAAAAGCTCGTCAGCTGTCGGTTGAAATATTTGCCATCTGGTTCTCAGAAACGGACGTAAGAAGCATAATCAGTATGTAATTGCTAGTTAACCATTCGATGTGTACGATCGTTCACATCGCTGTGATTAGAACGTTCAGATTGCGTGATCATCAACTTCTAAATTCAAATCTGCATTCGCACGTTGGCTGGCGCTGAGCCAGTGCTCAGCGCTGTCATATATCACAACTATTCAGTGTTTTCAACCGCATAAAGTTTATTTTAGGTTTCAGACATTTCCTAGTCAGCAAATTTCCTTTGGCAAAGATGTGGGCCAGATAAACAGCTGAGCTGTGGCCCAGATTAGTTTGTGTTTGCCGGCCCAGATATGGCCCACATCTCCTTTGCCAGAACTGAACCAAAGGACTGCCATAACTCCACCAAGCATGAGCCAAATACTACAATTTCATGTGGCCCATATGTGAGCCTGGTATGCAACTTTAGTATGGTTAAGTTCTGTTCAAATCTAACGGCCCTTATGTGGCCCACATGCAGCTGACAGTATTTAAAGTCTTATTAACTCACAGGTAAATTAAACACTGAACAACAAATGCACTCAAAACAATTTATTTTGACAAGCATTTAAATAATTACAGCTAAAGTGTTGTACTTAATTACAGTAGTATTCAGTTGGAAACATTTCATAAAAATAAATATAATTACAGCAAGAGTTGAATAATAATTATAGTAGTATTCAGTTGAAAACATTTCTTTAAAAATAAATATAATTACAGCAGAGTTGAATTTAATAATTACAGTAGTATTCAGTTGAAAACATTTAAGAATACATAGAATTACAGCTACTCAGTTGTACTTATTTTAAGTAGAATTCAGTTGAAAACATTTAAGAATACAAATTAATAATATAAATAGCATTCAAAGTTAATTTTTTACACCAAAGTTCAAAACACTCGATCAAAGCGTGTATTAATGTTATGTTCAATTAGTCTAATGAGAGTAATACAAATAAATCACAGTAACTTGGTAAAGAGAACTTTAAAGAGAAATTGAGAAAGTTAAAGCAAACTTGAAAGGTAAAGAGTTGAGAAGTGTGTTGATGTGCAGAGAAGTCTCCAATGAGGGTTGGCAATGTGTTGACCTTTTCCAGTAAGGGGATTCTGCCTGACTGCACCTGCAATAAAGAAGAATTTAAATAATGTTAGCAGCAATACAACCTGGAAGCTAGAGCTGCAGGAGAATGAAAAAAAAAAATCATTAATGTAAATATCCTTTAATATTTTAATTACAATTATTAACAATTAAACACCTCTGAATTACCACTGTATGAAAGTTTTTTTCCAGTAAATTTTCAAAAGGAATTGCAAATTGTATTTTTCAATATGTGGCCCAGAATTATACCATAATTCCTTATGACAAATTATTTAGATTTTTAGAATACTTTTGCACCAACCGGTTAAAATTTACGGCACTGCATGTATTCTGTTTTTTTTTTTTTTTTTTTTTTTAAAGACATGCACACTCTAATGTAAAAACACACCAACACAGATAGCATTAATGTCATGTTTTAGTCCAAAGACAGAGTCTACACAAATAAGTGTTTTTACTAACACAAAATAAACTCAAGATAATCCGCAATGATGCGAGACAATTTGGAAGCAGAAACACACAAACAATAATGGGCCAAGTACTGAATGCAAGGAGGAACATAAATGGTTAGTTCGCACAAAAATGAAAATTCTGTCTGTAATTACCCTCAAGTTTTTCCCACTTCTGGGTTGTACGTCAGAGCGTAGACTCACTATTGGCCGACGCTGGTCATGTGTGGGATGCTGGCCAATCGTGAGCCTACGTTCTGACGTACAACACAGAAGCGCTGCGCTGTTACACTACGTGAACTCACTTAGAGGAAAATGAAGAGTTGAATAAAGTCGTTATTTTTGCTTGTTTTGCGCACAAAAAGTATTCTCAACACTTGATAAACTTAAGGTTGAGCCACTGTATTCTTAAACTATTTTAACAATGTCTTTATTAACTTTCTGGGCTGGCAAGTTTCAATAACAGAGAAGCCTATGGAGGAGTGAGAAATCAGAGTTAAATAAAAAGATACATACAATAATGCACACACATTAATGTATGCATTTTTATATTATTATTAGTTGAATGATTGTGAACACAAATTAGGATTTAGGTTTTTTGACAAACAGTAACACCGACATTGGACCACGTCGCCTTAATTCACAAATAGGCTACTACACGACAAACTATACTATTTTATATGTGTACGACAGTGTGCTGTTGATTTATAAACAAAAACATCTTAATTTAAAACGGCAAACCAGCGAACTGCTATAGCCTACATTTAACTTTATTGTAAGTTATAGCAGTAAACTGAGGAAAATATTAGCTAGTTCAACCCCTTCCTCGATGAAACGAATAATTAAACGCATAATAACATGCAATATTGACACATAATGCTGCATATTTCAATTATATGACCTTAAAATGGCAAAACATCACTTACCTGAATGTACACAGTCGTGAGGAAAGCAGAAATGGCGTCAGCTGGCCAGCGTTGCAGTCAAACTCGCGCCGTAGTCTCTCAACCAATAGGAGGGAAGATGCAGAGCAACCTGAGGTGTGGAACGGCGGATGTTTGCCGCACTTAATTTTAGGATTCCTGCGTTTTTCCACGTATTCACCTTATTTTCCATGACAACAAGGGCGACGCCATTACGCTCATTTTGTCATCTTACTTCCGGCTAAGCGGGACTTCAACTTCCGGCTGAAAGGACCTACGCTAGTTTCTAGCGTAATTCTATAGTTGTATCGGTAAAATATGTTAAGTATTATATGCTCAGTTAGGGGCTGACATAACAATTGGATTAAGAGGATAGAACAATTTAACCTACGGTGTTACGAACACAATGTAGGCTAAAGCGATCGGAATGTTGTGGTGTACTTTACGATTTACACGAGGAGCACCTGAGGCAATGGCGGAAGGCGCTAAACTTGAAGTGCTCACCCAAGCGCTGTGTGTTCGTACCATGTGTGTTAGTGCCATTTTATGGACGGGGAGCAGACTGACGAACGAACACCCTTACCCCGAGTAAAGGCTCGGCTACGATGTTCTGGTAAAGAAGTCCCGGCGGGTGCTGAACAGGTTGTCAGATTCAGGTAAGCTAACTTACCTAACTGTTGTTTCCTAACTTACCTATCTATGTGCTTTTTAGCCTAACGTTAGATGAAGTCCGTTCTATGAATACATTTAAGATTAGTAACGAGCCGTTCACAAAATACAACGAATCTTGCATGATTACCATTGGCCACCTATATGTCATATTTCTTATATTTCGTTTACTTTGTGATATGTCGACCTAAGGGTCTGAAATAAAGAATGAATGAATATTCACGATAGTACAATATATTATGGTACATTACAGTCTTACAATAGCTCACATTATTCCTGTAAGGAGGCCAGCTAGCTACATCTCTTATTCAGATATTGATATTGACCTACATAGAGTTAGGAGATTGTGTGTATACTGTCTTGTTTTTAATGCATCTCTCTTTTTCACACTGTTCTAAGTATGAGTGCCATCATAAATTAATGAATTCTCATTTTAAGTACTAATTTAAATCTATATTTTAAGTACTAATTTAAATCTACATTTTAAGTACTAATTTAAATCTAATTTAAAAAGTACTATTTAAATCTATTTTAAGTACTAATGTAAAAATGTTTATGGTTCTATTATTTCCATAGAACATAGGACTGAGTCTGGAGTAGAAACATCCAGAGCCACCGTGCACAGGCGTGTGCAGGAAATGGGCTACAGGTGCCGCATTCCCCAGGTCAAGCCACTTTTGAACCAGAAACAGCGGCAGAAGCGCCTGACCTGGGCTACAGAGAAGCAGCACTGGACTTTTGGACAAATTTTGCATGTCATTTGGAAATCAAGGTGCCAGAGTCTGGAGGAAGACTGGGGAGAAGGAAATGCCAAAATGCCTGAAGTCCAGTGTCAAGTACCCACAGTCAGTGATGGTCTGGGGTGCCATGTCAGCTGCTGGTGTTGGTCCACTGTGTTTTATCAAGGGCAGGGTCAATGCAGCTAGCTATCAGGAGATTTTGGAGCACTTCATGCTTCCATCTGCTGAAAAGCTTTATGGAGATGAAGATTTCATTTTTCAGCACGACCTGGCACCTGCTCACAGTGCCAAAACCACTGGTAAATGGTTTACTGACCATGGTATTACTGTGCTCAATTGGCCTGCCAACTCTCCTGACCTGAACCCCATAGAGAATCTGTGGGATATTGTGAAGAGAAAGTTGAGAGACGCAAGACCCAACACTCTGGATGAGCTTAAGGCCGCTATCGAAGCATCCTGGGCCTCCATAACACCTCAGCAGTGCCACAGGCTGATTGCCTCCATGCCACGCCGCATTGAAGCAGTCATTTCTGCAAAAGGATTCCCGACCAAGTATTGAGTGCATAACTGAACATAATTATTTGAAGGTTGACTTTTTTTGTATTAAAAACACTTTTCTTTTATTGGTCGGATGAAATATATGGAAGCCCGTTTCCGCCACATTGAGTAAAAAAATAAAGATTCTTTAAGTCATAATAATGAGAAACTTTCTCGTAATAATGACTTAACATCTCATAATAATGAGAAACTTTCTCATAATAATGAGAAACTTTCTCGTAATAATGACTTAACATCTCATAATAATGAGAAACTTTCTCGTAATAATGAGAAACTTTCTCGTAATAATGACTTAACATCTCATAATAATGAGAAACATTCTCATAATAATGAGAAACTTTCTCGTAATAATGACTTAACATCTCGTAATAATGAGAAACTTTCTCATAATTATGACTTAACATCTCGTAATAATGAGAAACTTTCTCATAATAATGACTTAACATCTCGTAATAATGAGAAACTTTCTCATAATAATGACTTAACATCTCGTAATAATGAGAAACTTTCTCGTAATAATGACTTAACATCTCGTAATAATGAGAAACTTTCTCATAATAATTCTACCAGAAAGACTCAGAGAATAAATACTGTGACAATTATCCATTTATTAACAACCAAGCAAGCAATAAGATTCTTTGGCGTAGGCCCCGTCCGTAGCTCGCAATCTGAGGGTCCGGACTCTGCATATCCTGCCTGAAGACCAAGGCAGGGGCGCAGCCGACCCCCTGTGAGGTATGGAAGGGACCATCCTGGTGGTGGTGGGGAGGATGGAGGGAAGGATTTGACTTGGAGGTGGTGGGGAGGATGGTGGCGAATTGGAGCGTCAGCATCTGCGAACTCAAACATGAGTAAGTACCGATCTTTTATACCACAAGTGTTGGAATGTGATTGGATAGATAAAAGGTCAAGTGACGCACCAATTAAGTCTTCCTGGCAGAACTTTATGCTAAAGCTTTCATTGACTTAACATCTCGTAATAATGAGAAACTTTCTCATAATAATGACTTAACATCTCGTAATAATGAGAAACTTTCTCATAATTATGACTTAACATCTCGTAATAATGAGAAACTTTCTCATAATAATGACTTAACATCTCGTAATAATGAGAAACTTTCTCATAATAATGACTTAACATCTCGTAATAATGAGAAACTTTCTCATAATTATGACTTAACATCTCGTAATAATGAGAAACTTTCTCGTAATAATGAGAAACTTTCTCATAATAATGACTTAACATCTCATAATAATGAGAAACTTTCTCGTAATAATGACTTATTTTCTCGCACTTCTACGCATGCGCAAAGCAGCGGAGCAGAAGGGCGTGCCACACTAGCGACATCCCCTGGTCAAAGCCGTGTAAATGCATCACAGCAAATGGCACGCTCTGCAGTGAATAACATTAATGATAAATGATCAGTATGAGACAGGCTTCCATACTAGATAGTCTTTTATTCATTTGTAATATTCATTTGTATTTTTGTGTATGAACAAGCAGCAACACAAGGGTGATCCATGGATTTCAAATAGATGGAGGAATGATAAGACAGCACACCTTTCCAAATCTGTTTAAGAACACTTCATCTGGAAATCTGTGTAAGGGTCCGTTCATACAGAACGCGCTTTTCATTGCTTTTCTAGGGAAACGCGCACTAGACGGACGTTGCGCTCGCTCTTCTGCAGCGTCTCGCGCATGACACGGCGTTCTAAAAACGCGGCGCTCAATTGAAAAGAAGTTCAGCTTTTAAAAACACGTCTCGACCTTGCGTTTTCCCCCATTCCACTGCCCACTTATGTTTAAATGTCCCCAAAGTCATAAACATCTTAAAGGTGATTTCTGTATTGATATCTTCCAGATGAACCTGCACATCAAATACCTAGCAAATATCTGCAAAATACGTGTTATATTAACACACATATGTGTTACACTTAAACTTGACGAATAAATGTAATATTCCAACTTTAATCTGATAGTTTTGTAAATTCATGTAACAATTTCCATCGGTGCGCACAAGCAGGCGTCCTTCGTTACCATGGTAACCGTCCTGCTTCTGCATTCCACTTTCACACCTTATCGTGCGCATGGAAAAGTATGGAAGATATAGGCCTACTGATGATGTTATTTAATGATACTACAGATTGCACTTAGTAGATCAAACTGACTTTAATGAAAACAACTGTTTTGCAGAGCGTGCCATGTTTGCTGTGATGCATTTACACGGCTTTGACCAGGGGATGTCGCTAGTGTGGCACGCCCTTCTGCTCCGCTGCTTTGCGCATGCGTAGAAGTGCGAGAAAATAAGTCATTATTACGAGAAAGTTTCTCATTATTATGAGATGTTAAGTCATTATTATGAGAAAGTTTCTCATTATTACGAGAAAGTTTCTCATTATTACGAGATGTTAAGTCATTATTTCGAGAAAGTTTCTCATTATTACGAGATGTTAAGTCATTATTATGAGAAAGTTTCTCATTATTACGAGATGTTAAGTCATTATTATGAGAAAGTTTCTCATTATTACGAGATGTTAAGTCATTATTTCGAGAAAGTTTCTCATTATTACGAGATATTAAGTCATTATTTCGAGAAAGTTTCTCATTATTACGAGATGTTAAGTCATTATTTCGAGAAAGTTTCTCATTATTACGAGATGTTAAGTCATTATTACGAGAAAGTTTCTCATTATTATGAGATGTTAAGTCATTATTACGAGAAAGTTTCTCATTATTATGAGATGTTAAGTCATAATTATGAGAAAGTTTCTCATTATTATGAGATGTTAAGTCATTATTACGAGAAAGTTTCTCATTATTATGAGATGTTAAGTCATTATTACGAGAAAGTTTCTCATTATTATGAGATGTTAAGTCATTATTACGAGAAAGTTTCTCATTATTATGAGAAAGTTTCTCATTATTATGAGATGTTAAGTCATTATTATGAGAAAGTTTCTCATTATTATGACTTAAAGAATCTTTTTTTTTTTACTCAACGTGGCGGAAACGGGCTTCCATAGAAATATGCTAATTTATTGAGATAGGAATTTTGGGTTTTCATGAGCTGTATGCCAAAATCATCAGTTTTAAAACAATAAAAGACCTGAAATATTTCAGTTGGTGTGCAATGAATCTAAAATATATGAAAGTTTAATTTTTATCATTACATTATGGAAAATAATGAACTTTATCACAATATGCTAATTTATTGAGAAGGACCTGTATTTTTGATTAAACTGAGAGATGTCTCACTCCTCCATTTTTTTTATTATTATTATTATTTTTCTTAATTTGTGTTCCGAAGATGAACGAAGGTCTTACGGTTGTTGGAACAACATGAGGGTGAGTAATTACTGACAAAGTTTTCATTTTTGAAACACATATGTAGGTTATATCATTTTAAATCTAATTTAAGTTAATTTTATATACTTTAAGCATTATTGGATCGAATATCGCATTGTTTAAAGGTGCATTAAGCAACTTTCTGAGTTTTTGCAGAACTATGCCACCTCTGGCGGCAAGCGAAACTGCAGCCAGAGATGTGCACGCGTCGCTCATGGACCACACGCACACACACGCTTGCACGAGCACGAGCTGTTCATAACCAAAGGAGCATCAGCCGCAAATCTTTTGTTTACAATCATAATGTCTTCAGAGGTAATAAAGTTATAAATCTGCAAGTAATTTTAAATATGTGAAAGGAAAGGCAATTGAGTAAATTACACACTTATGTGTGAGGGAAAAACGGGGGTAGTAGAAAACTTCGTTTTTTATTTCCATCTATCTCCATGTTGAACTGTGTTATGTGTTTACTGTATCCACTTATGATTGTATTATTATGGAAACTCGTTCATGAACAATATAAGTTGTTACTTTGTAAAAGCTCAAAGCTACACAGTCGGTCAAAAAAGTACACTCAATTGTCTCAAGGTAATAAACAATTAAATGGCACTATGACATTACCATAAAAGCCAAACAGGCTAATCCGCCGAAGATTTGCGGGGGTTTAGCCTGTTTTATTGATCTGCTAAGTAGCATATTCCAATAGCAATACATCCTAATTAAGCAGTAATTTGCTCAAAATTTGTGTCTAATTATCTAACTTATATATCAGCCTTCCCTATGTTTACTCTCGTCTTATTCCGACGCCTCCCTGGTGAAAAAAAAGTATACTTTATTATATTTGAAATATATTCCCTTTTTCAATAGTACATTGCAAATATATTTAAAAAAAATATACTATCTTTAAATATATTAAAAGTATATTAGCATCATGCTTTTTATCTATTTTTATAATACAACTTTTAACACACTTTAAAATAATAGTACTTTAGTATATTTTCTAAAAATATATTTAAAAGCAAGCATACTTTTAACATATTTCTAACAAGTGCACTATAAGTTCATTGGTAATAAATATATGCTTAATTACACTTTTAAGAAATATGCTAAAAACAAGCATACTTTTAACATATTTCTAACAAGTGCACTATAAGTACATTGGTAATAAATATATGCTTAATTACACTTTTAAGAAATATGCTAAAAACAAGCATACTTTCAATATATTTCTAACAAGTGCACTATAAGTACATTGGTAATAAATATATGCTTAATTACACTTTTAAGAAATATGCTTAAAACAAGCATACTTTTAATATATTTCTAACTAGTGCACTATAAGTACATTGGTAATAAATATATGATTAATTACACTTTTAAGAAATATGCTAAAACAAGCACACTTTTAACATATTTCTAAAAAGTACACTACAAGTCCTTTTAAGTTTTTGTGTGTTTAAAGAAAACATACTTATGTTGATCTACTTAAAATAGATTTGAGTATGCAGTGTACAAATGGCTACTTTTGTAATTGTGATTTAAGTATTTTTAATTTAAGTTTATACAATGTTAAAGATAGGCACAATGTACAATAAACACAAATCCATTACAAATTTTACATCAACAATCACACCATTGGAACACACAAGAAAATGTGTTTTCTACTGTACAGAAAGTGGCAGCTACTGGATTGTGATGTCACAAGTGGCCGTTTAACATGCAGCCAAGTAAACACTGGCTATATTGCATGGCCAAAAATGGAAGTTCACTCACTAGGGTAGGTAATCCTGTTCAGAAACACTTTTTTTTATACTGGGTGAAATGGTCCTTCCATCCTGAGAGTAGTCAATACATTATGTGTTCAGAAAAAGGAATGAAAAAAATCAGACCTCTGTAGCAGCTGCAGGACAGTAAAAACTCTGACCAATCACTGCCATTCGGTGCGAATGTAAAGAACCAATCAGATGCCTTCATGTCTCGTGCCCGAGCCCCACTGCGTGCGCTGCCCTGCGTGCACTCATCACATGTCACCGTTCCGGAAACATTCAGCTCACTACACCGAGTAAGCAGGAGTTTGCGGCACAATGGAAGAGAAAATGCAGCAAAATCTACCAATGCCAGCTTTGCTGGTAACTGCTCGCCCTGATAAAAAGCCTAAAAAAAAGAAAATCGGAGGCAGAAAAGGCTGCAACGAAACAGGCACTGGATAAAGCCAGAGAACAAACTTGCGTCAACATTGCAGCATTTGAATGGTGGAGACAACTGAGGGAGCAAAAGTGATGAAAAGCGATGCCGAGGTTGCGTTCTTTCTGCTGAACAGGTAATTATTTGTTTTGCTTCGGGGGGATTTGTTATTTCCATGATATATGTTACGTTAGGCCACGTAGCTACTTTTGTAGCTAGTGCTAACTAGCAATGCTAACATTAGCTTCTCTGTCGGTGTAAGCCAGTTGCGTTACAGGTCTGCTTATCTGACTTTTAGGACATGCCATTTTGAACATATTGCACAGCCATAGTCGCAAGTGTCTGCATTATAATTGTGATAAAATGACGTTAATATTGCTTATAAACGGGACAACTGTGGTGATGTGGCATATGTGTTTTGTTAGCTACGAGAAGAAATGTTTGTTACTGTGTGAAATGGAAACAAAGTTTTGTTGTCATTCTTTGTGTGTCTTTGAGATGCAGTAATTATTGTCAGATGTGTAATTGTGATATTCTTCCTAAAGGTAAATCACTGCCAAAGGAGTAGATCACCACAGCAGACGACGCCTCATGCAAAGCCTGACCTGTCAGCCATCCCTGGACACTCCTTTTCTTATATATATTTATTTCTTATTTATTATATGTAAATACAGATTGTTTATGACAATCAAAAGCAGCGAAAGTACAGATACTTGTGTAAAAAAGTATTTCTCTTAGGTCTCTCTTGTTCGTTTTAAAAATAAATAAAACAAAAAGTGTTATACCACATTCATTGTCATTATTCATTTAGCATGTAAGGAGGTAAGAAAAGTAATTGCTTGTTTATGCTGAAATGGTAAAGGAAAGGCATTTATCGTTTCAAAATATTTATTCCAACATGACAAAAATACTCTGCTTTCCTGTGACCTGCAGCTGACTCCGACTGTGGATGCGCGTTCATGTTTGTGGGGGCGTAGCTTTGGACGGAGTACTGACGGGAGGGGGTGGAGCTTAGAAGAGGTGCCGCTTTCAAATCTTGCTAGCTCTCCAACATTACCTACTATAGCTTTAAAGTATATTGTACAAAGTATAGCTAAGTAATATTTGTTTATTAATGTGCATTTGTTATTGAAGACAAAGTGTGCTATTTGTAGTATTTGGATTAAGCCAAAGGTATTACGGAGAATATCATTTTTACTCAAAAATAATAGACTTGTATATTGCTCGTAATGATTTTGTAATGTACTTGTAACACAGATAAAGTACACTTTATTATCACTTATCAAGTATGTAAATAGTCCCTACACAGGCATATACTTAAAGTATACTAAGTATACTTGAAGTTGTTCCAATTTAGCACACAAAAGTACACTAAATAGACTTAAAGTTATGCTTTACTACAATTTAAATGCAACTAAAATATACTTAGTACAAAATTAGTTGTTTCAAAATAGCACACTTAAAGTTAACTAATCCTTAACACACTTGAAGTATACTTATAATTAGTGTGGCTGCAAGTATACTTAGTATATATTTTTAATAAATTTATGGTATATTTCTTGTATGTTTCGAAGACACTTGTAATTAATTTGTAATGTACTTGTAACACAAATAAAGTACACTTTAATACACTAATCAAGTATGTAACTAGTCCCTACACAGGCATATACTTAAAATATACTAAATATACTTAAAGTTGTTCCAATTTAGTACACAAAAGTACACTAAATACATTTAAAGTTATGCTTTACTACAACTTCATTACTACTAAAATATACTTAGTACAAAATTAGTTGTTTCAAAATAGCACACTTTAAGTTAACTAATCATTAACACACTTGAAGTATACTAATAATTAGTCTGGCTTCAAGTATACTTAACATATTTTTTTTTCACCAGGGCTGTCTGAGTCCAATTTGGCCCTTTTGGTTGCACTAGACAAAAGTTTTCTTTTTTTTATCTTACGTGGAGTTTGCGTTGGTGTTTGAAATGAACTACAAGCAGGTCTCTTACAATCCATCTTCTACGGAGAATGCCGGCGAATACACAAACCTGCCAGACATAGCTATGTGAGCGTGCCGTGAACGTGCATGACGTCACGCCCAGTCTAAAATTCCGGCCCGAATCCCTCTTATTTATTTTACTTTACAGGTTTATAGAGACAATCTCAGTGATCAGAGAAGGGCTCATTCAGCCCATCAGGCAATTGTTTAAGCATGTATGGGTTAGAAAACGGGTATTTTTAACATGAAAAGTTGCTTAATGCACCTTTAATGAGTTATCGCATTTTTTTTCAATATCGTGCACTTAATAACCTTGTCCAGGTGAAGTAATGGCAGACAGGCTTCACCATTACTGATCTCCTCTATGAAAGGAAGGTCAATCTTGTCCTCCTTGTGAATCTTGTAAAACAGATGTTACCTGTTATGAATAGTTATTTTTATAAACCTTTACAGTGTGAGCAGATGTTACCTGCAGTGGTGTGCCGTCAGAGCCAGCAGGGCCTTCTCTGCTGGCCCTGTCAAAATAGAAAAATATATATTTTTTCTATAATTAAATTAATGTGTGTCTGAACATGTCTAAATTCAATTACTGTCTATCAGTACGTTACAATTATATTTCCAGAAAGAATATGGTTATTTTTTGTGAGTCTGAGCTGGATTTTACATATGTCATCTAAACGCAGCTCCCTGGACCAGCACTAGTTGTATAGCTAGCCTTCCGTTGAAGCTGCCGTTTTCCAATTGATCATAACTTTGACTGACGTGTTTTATCAGCCAATCAAATTGTGATGCGTATGACAGAACGCCCCAGAGGCCCAGCGATGTGTCGACGGCTAGCCCGCGCTGATGTCATCGACATGGGTGGGCAGATACAATACATGTTTGTGTACAATAACAATTTTCAGGAAAAATAACATTACGATGTCCAGAAATAAATTTCATTAGTATATTGGGTCATTTTGGGTACATTTGTCATTCTAGATCTACTAATATTGTTAGTACCGAGAAGTTCCACGTGACTAGATGCATTGATACTTTTACAATTTTTGTGTACTGCGATGGTCTAGTGGTATAACTTTTGCCAAGCGTGTCAGAGGTTCTGGGTTCGAATCCACACTCGTATAGTTTTTTATTTTTATTTTACCGAATATGTTCATCAGTGGTTGTATATCAAGCAGGGCGTTTGTGTGCATTTTGTTTTGTAGGATTTCAACGAATAGAAAGTCTCCGCAACGGCGATAGATTGAAGCGCGCATAGATTGATCTGAGTGAAAACTGTGCGCGAGCCACAAGAGAACACTGTATACGCGCCACTGATAACAGCGGCAACGAACACTCAGCTTGAACAACACATTTCAGCGCTAGAATGCATCATACCGGTATTCAACAAACGAAAATGAATGTCCTGCTAGTTAACCGGAGATGTTTTATTTATTTGTATTAGGTAACTTATCCGTGCGCGAGATGTTTCAGCTCAGCTTTTATAATGTACAGTGGTGTGCGTGTGCGCTGAGGTTGAAGATCAGCTGTCTCGTTACTGAAGGCCCTGACTGAAACCCCACGGTACGCTACTGGTTACCTGTTATGAATAGTTATTTGTATAAACCTTTACAATGTGCCCAGATGTTACCTGTTATGAAGTTTTTTTTAAATAAACCTTTACAATGTGCCCAGATGTTACCTGTTATGAATAGTTATTTGTATAAACCTTTACAGTGTGAGCAGATTTTACTTGTCAGTCATTTATTATAAAACAATATAATGTGAGCTCTGTAGATTCCCCTTAAAACTTAAATGAATTAAGTCTTCTAGTTAGAAGGAATAAGTCACGTCAAGTTTGCAAATGAATACCATCTTGGTTTATTACTTATGAAATTTAAATGGTGAAATGTATCTACATGAAGGTCAGTAGAAGGTGTCTCTAGCTTCCTGAAAACATCAAACACTTCTTACAACTGATTGTATACAACTTATTTAATCGTTCATATTTAACCAATTACCTAATCTCCTATCCTTAACCCTAAATATTGTCATTCCTTATTATATACAAATAATTTTTTATTGCTGCTCCATCAACTCCTTCTGACAGGACGTAGTTAAATATTCCCATTACCTCTGGCCACGTTAACAATGACAATGAATGAGACAATGTGAGACGAACTGATAGTCGTACAAAGTTTTCTCTGTGCTCCCAATTTAAAACATTTACGGTATTAACGTTATTTGTCATTTTGATAAAGTTTTGGCTAACTATAAACAATCTTCTAACTACTGAAATAGCTACCGGATGTGCCGTGTCAGTTTAGCGGAAGTCGGATGACAAAATGCGGAAGCGCGAAGTATTAAAAGTGGGCGGGGCGGAATAAGGTGAATAAGCCAAATGTTTACCACAAGTCGGTGTTTCTCACTGTGTGCCATAGTGTAGCCGGTCAATTTATGCATTTGAGTTTTTTATTTTATTTAAAAAATTTTATGTGTAATAAGAAATGTATATACTGTTAACTTCAGCAAAACTTGTTTTCAATGTACTGTTCTCAATGGTTCCGATCGAGAGTTCCTATCAATTGTTGTATGTGGGGCTTTAATTAGTGGGACACCTACGGAAACTATATCACTTCTCCTTTAAGTGTTCGCACGAAGACGCATGGTGTATGCAGACGGGGAAGCGGAGGAATGAGAGAGTAGGCCTTCTCGAATGTCCCTAATTGTGCCTCACTACTCTGTTTAAGGTGAATAAATATCCCAGAGTATCATCACTTCAGTCGTTGTGTGGTCGTGTTTCCATGGTGTCCTGTGGTTACCACTTGAAGTCTGCTACATAAAACTGGTGCCGTGACCCGGATCCACTTGGTCAGCTGCAGCCGATCGCCGGGTCTAGCAGTGTGCTGTGATGTGTTCTGCGTGGCCAGAGGATCAACACAGCAGATATTCAAGTGAAGTTATTCGGACATTTGCACACACACACACGCGTTTACCTGTCCACCGTGAAGTTCCACTTAATTCCAGACTGTGCCGTACACTTTACACGCAAGCGTACATCGGACATTTGCACATATTGGACGTTGACATTCACATTTACATTCCTTTGAAGACTGAGTTCATCTCAAATTATATATTTTCATTGAGTTTTTTTTTGCAAATCTGTAACCACTGCATATTTACATATTTCACAAATTTCTGTTAATTTATTTGGGTTTCATTTTTGTCTTACCATTCAGAATGGCCGGAAGAGGTCGAGACACTTCTGATATATTCACTCCATTAGCTGGGAGGGGTAGGGGTCTGTATAGTGTAAGAGAGAATATAGGGGCCATACCAAAACTGTTATTTCCAAGTACCTTGTCAGAGCCAAAAGTAAATCCCCATCCAGAGTTAGGACAGCCAACGTGTTCCACTCCATCTGACCCCAGCCCCAACGTCACACAGCAGCTACGAGAGTTAATAGGAGAGCTGGGTAGTCAGATTGGTGAGTCCATAATCAGCCATTTGCTAGCCAGTCAGAGTGTAGTCAACCCGTTACCTACAAGTCCACCAGAGCTAACCAAGAATGTGCTCCAACCTGAATCCCCCAAAGTCAACTTTATAGTGAGGTCTGACATCAAAGAGCCACCCATGTTCAAGGGAGACCAGAGTGACAAGTACACAGTACAAGAGTGGATAGATGTTATGGAACTGTACTTGCAGAAAAGCAGTTGCCCCGAAGCAGAGAAAGCCGATACCGTCATGAGTCACCTCCTAGGAAGGGCTAAAAATATAATCAAAGTGGGACTAAAAAGCACAGCTTCTTCCAGTCCAGCTAGTGTTGAGAAAATTTATGACATGTTGAGACACTACTTTAGCGATCACCCAGTGTCACTGTTGCCATTGGCAGATTTCTACGCAACACAGCCTAAAGCTAAGGAAAGCCCTGTCGACTATTGGGTGAGATTGAACTCCGCAGCTGAACGAGCCAATGGTCACTTAGAACGCAGTGGGAGCAACATGGAGAACATGAGTGTGGAAGTAGCCATGATGTTTATACGAAACTGCCCTGACCCAGAACTGTCCAGTGTGTTTAAATGTAAGCCTATGAGCAAATGGTCAGTCGAAGAGATACAGGAGGCTATTGATGAACATCAGAGGGAAAGTCAGTTTTGCAGAGCACCCAGTACAGTTATGCCTCGCACCCTTCAAGTATCGACAGCTACAGCAATCTCTAACGTTGAAGACGTGGAAAGTGAAATAACTGCTATCAATGCCGCAGCATGCACTCCAAATAGCCATTCTAAGACAGGTGATGCAGTCAATCCTGATGCATTAGAACGTGTCCTCAGCATGTTAGAGAGAGTGCTTGAACGGACTAGTCAGCCGGCGTATGGTCCTTCAAGGCCCGTCCAAACACATGGAGCTCGCTTTCTGTCTTGCCGCATTTGTGGGGACACAGCACACTCCACTCGCTCACACTGCATGCGAGAGAGAAGGTGTCTTGTCTGCATGAGGGTTGGACACCAGCGTAAAGACTGTCCTAGTGTTGCAGAACCAGCGTCCCAGCCAAACATGGTGCCTCACACTCAGGAAAACTATCCTGCTCACATTGGGGAGGGGACTATGTGAGCGGGAAAAGTGAAACCCTCGACAGCAAAGATGACCTTCGGGTGTATGAAGAAAGCTGCAAAGCAATTCCTGACAAAAGTGTTCTATATCAAAATGTAATGAAGTTGGAAAGAGCTGACAGCCTGTTCTACACTGATGTTGTCGTTTCAGGGGCCCAAGTTACATTACGTGCTCTGCTTGATAGTGGGTCCATGGCCTGTACTATGAATGTGGAGGCTGAACGCAAGTTGAAGAGTGCAGGAGTTGCGCTCACCCCCAGTGAAATGCGCCCCGATATCGTCCTTGTTGGTTGCGGTGGTGTTAGCATTCAACCAGAGAGTATTTACCAGCTTGGAATGGAAGTGTATGGACATGAGGTTAGTGTTCCCACTCTTGCCGTACCTGGTCAGCGAGACGAAATGATCTTGGGCACTAATGTTATCAAGTACATCATCAGCCAGATGAAGAGTACACATGGGTACTGGCGTGTCCTAAATCGACCTGAAAGTTCAGGAAATGAAGATATTATGCAGTTTCTGGACATGTTGTCTGGCCTCCACAGGTGGAAAGGCACTGAAATGCCCAACAAGATAGGAACGGCCAAACTCACCCAGGCCGTAGTGCTGTGTCCTCAGCAAGAACACCTCGTCTGGGGACGCCTACCTGCTTCCACACCTGTTTCTGAGGGAAGTGCTGTCCTTGTGGAACCTGCAAAGTCTCAGTCACATAAGAACATTGTCATTGGGCGGGTGGTAGCCTCCATGAGTGGTGACAGATGGGTGCCAGTCAAGGTGCTAAATGCTACAGAAAAGCCCATAACATTGCGGAGGAACACCAAGTTGGCTGATGTATACCCTTGTGTAGCTTTGGAGGACCTGGATATCAGTCCCCAGCATCTAGCCAGTAATGAGCTGAAAGTCATGAACCAAACTGCAGGTGTTTCAGTCTCTGACAGTAGATCCGCTGATTCAAGTTTCTGCGATAGACTGAGCAAACTCGGTCTAAGCGACCTTGATGTTGAGTCTTGTGAAGGAACTTGTGTCTTGTGTCATCGCATTGGAAGGAACAACTTGTACAGCTAGTATGTAAATATGAGGACGTGTTCTCAAAGAGTAAATTAGACTGCGGCAAAGCGAAAGATTTCTCTCACCGAATACATCTTGCAGATAGTCGCCCCTTTAGACTGCCTTACCGACGTGTGCCACCCGCCCATTACCACAAGCTCAGACATGTTCTTTCAGAAATGGAGGAGCTTGAGATAATTCGTAAATCCTCAAGTGAGTGGGCCTCCCCGCTGGTGCTCGTCTGGAAGAAAAGCGGAGATTTACGCATCTGTGTCGACTATCGATGGCTGAATGCCCGCACTACTAAAGACGCCCATCCTTTGCCACACCAGGCAGATTGTCTAGCTGCACTTGGCGGCAATGCCATATTCAGCGCTATGGATCTTACCTCAGGATTCTACAATATAGAGATGGCAGAGGAAGATAAAACATTCACTGCGTTCACAACACCAATGGGACTCTATGAGTTCAACCGACTCCCTCAAGGTTTGTGCAACAGTCCTGCAAGTTTTATGCGTCTAATGATGGGCATATTCGGGGACCAGAACTTTCTTACCATTCTCTGTTACCTAGACGACCTTCTAGTATTTGCACCAAATGAGAGTATGATGATGGAAAGGCTCGAGCTGGTGTTCAGCCGCCTGAGAACCCATGGTCTAAAACTTGCCCCGAAAAAGTGCCACCTGCTACGTCGGAGTGTACGGTTCCTAGGTCATGTGATTGATGAGAGAGGGGTAACGGCCGACCCCGACAAAGTTCAAGCCATTACAGCGATAACCGAAATAGACCTTATGATGGAAGATGGGGTTACGCCGTCTCAAAAAAAAAATAAAGTCGTTCCTGGGCATGGTTATGTTTTATCAGCGATTCATACAGAACTGCTCTAGCATAGCTAAACCCTTGTTCGCACTGACCGCTGCACCGAGGGGACAAAAGAATAGCGGAACAAAGCCATCTGCCTTCAGGAAGCTGAACCCAAACAATTGGAAGAGGGAACAGCGTGACTCCTTTAATCATCTAAAGTCAGCCCTTTTGGAGTCAGTAGTGCTTGCACACCCAGATTTCAACCGCCCTTTCATCCTGTCAACAGACGCCTCTCTGGATGGATTGGGCGCTGTACTTTCTCAAGTCTCGGAAGGCGAAACTAGAGCACGTCCTGTCGCTTTCGCTAGTAAGGCCCTCTCACGTGCACAAAGCAATTACCCTGCCCACCGCTTGGAGTTCCTGGCTTTAAAGTGGTCTGTCTGTGACAAATTCAGCCACTGGCTGAAAGGCCATTCCTTCACCGTCTGGACGGATAATAATCCGCTAACCTACATCCTGACGAAGCCAAAGCTCGATGCGTGTGAGCAGAGGTGGGTCGCCAAGTTGGCACCATATGACTTTAGTATCCAGTACATCCCCGGGAGCAAGAACGTGGTGGCAGATGCCATGAGTCGACAACCTTTTGTCCGAGGACGTGCAAGTCGGAGGTTGGTAACAGAGCCTTACGCAAGACTGCTGGAGGAGGCTAATCACTTCAAAGAGGACGTAGTACAGCACGCTTTCAGAATCAGTGCTAAGTGTCAAAGTGTTGAACCCCCTGTCTCTGACCAAGAGCCAAATGGTTTCTCGTTCTCCTCAGATGAAGTGTCGGCCATACTGATGAACCAGGCTGAGTGGAATGCAGGGCCAAAGGGAGAACTGCATTATTGGCTAACTCAGGATGTGCACAACTTAATTCCAGCTGGGCAAAGTGTGCTGCCGGTATTTACACTGAAAGAGCTTCAGGATAAACAGTCAGAAGATCCTGTTTTGGCTCGAGTTCTTTCTTATGTCTCCCGTGGCAGGAGGCCATCAAGACGTGAGAGGACAAAAGATTCGTTAAAAATCCTGAAGACTCTCAAACAGTGGGAGAGGTTGAAAATGTTGGATGGAGTTTTGTATCGTGTGTGCAAAGACCAGCTAACAGGAAAGAAACGGTGGCAATATATCGTCCCAGCTTCACTCACCGAACAAGTACTGCAGGGAGTACATGACGATGCTGGTCACCAGGGCCAGGCCAGAACACTTCATTTGACCAGAGAAAGGTTCTTTTGGGTAGGCATGGAGCGGGATGTCAGAGAACATGTTAGATGCTGTTAGCGCTGCGTGGTGAGCAAGACACCTGAGCCAGAAGCAAGAGCCCCACTCGAGAGTGTTAAGACAACCAGGTCTCTAGAGCTGGTGTGCATAGACTTTTGGTCTGCAGAAGATCGCAGAGGTGGAAGTGTTGATGTGTTGGTGATTACAGACCATTTCACCAAAATGGCACACGCCTTTGCATGCAAAAACCAAACAGCCCAGCAAGTAGCTCGCCAACTGTGGGACAGATATTTCTGCATCTATGGATTCCCAGAGAGGATCCATTCAGATCAGGGTGCAAACTTCGAGAGTGAACTGATCCAGGAGTTGCTGCAGATTGCAGGTGTCAAGAGGTCGAGAACGACGGCTTATCATCCTATGGGGAATGGTCACACTGAGTGGTTTAATCGCACACTAGGCAGTATGATACGAGCCTTACCCCCAAGAGTTAAGCAAAAGTGGCCTCAGATGTTACAAACACTGACGTTCACCTATAACTGTACCGCTCATGAATCAACGGGTTTCGCACCATTCTATCTGATGTATGGAAGGATCCCTCGTCTGCCAATAGATGTTATGTTCCATAGTGTTGGAAGAGATGACGACATCACAGACTATGGCAGCTACGTCGCAAAAAATGAGAGATGATCTCAAGGAGGCTCTTAACCTTGCTCAGGCTAATGCTAGTGCAAGTCAGCAACGACAGACCGAATACTACAATAAGAGAGTAAAGGGATGCGACATTGAGGAAGGAGACAGAGTGCTGTTAGCCAACAAGGGTGAAAGAGGACAGAGAAAACTGGCTGATAAGTGGGAATCAGTGCCCTATGTGGTGGTTTCTAAAGACCCCAGATGCCACACTTATTGTGTTAAGAATATCAGTTCGGGTCAAGAGAAGGTAGTACACCGTAACCTTATGTTGCAAGCCAACTTTCTGCCTCTTGAGGAAGGAGAACATGAAGATGAGTCTTTCCACGATGACTCATTAGCCAGCCAGGAGCAGTCAGGTGAAGCTTTGGCACATAATTCTGCACTGGGGAGTGACCTTCCTGAAACAGAGCGTACTGCTGAGTGGGTTGCTTCCTTACCTGACACAAATAATTTGGTGGAAGGGCGATTAGATGCAGGAGAACAGGAGAGTGTAATGGATCCTGGAAAGCCTGACCCCTCATTTACACCGCACACGTCTGCGGCGCATTACGGCTGCGACACGGCTACCGG
>CM040818.1:13040383-13227883 GCA_022828995.1 Vimba vimba | reverse complement strand
GTTTTTTAGTGTTATTTAGTGTTAAATTATTGTAGCTGGGTTAGGTGTCTTAGGTTTTATTGTGAATTTGTTGTGTTTTCTATTTAGGCTACTTATTTAAATATATTTAAGTATACTTAAATTTGAAAATATTGTTCGATTTTAAGAATTTTCTATTTTATTATTTTTCAATAAAAAAGCCGTTTTTAATGTCATTCACCATCGTTTTGAGGCTTTGAATTATTATTATTATTATTATTATTTTTTAAGTATCGGTTCAGGCACCGTTTAGGCACCGGTACCGTTTTAAAAGTATCGATTTGGCACCGGTATCGAAAAAAACCCAAATGATACCCAACTCTAATTAAAATAGTTTCAACATACAATAAAATAATCATAAATTTATAGCTTGCAATACACTACACTTTATGGACTCTTAATCTATGCATTGCCTCAGAAAACGCGAGATCCAAGCCAGTCTATTCTTATTGCAGTCTTTTTTTTTTTTTTTAGAAAAAGTTAACTCCTGAAAGTGCACACATGTACACGTCGGGAAATGTTATGAATGAACACAGCCTGCCCCCTTATTTTTATTTTTTCGTTATATATATATATATATATATATATATATATATATATATATATATATATATATATATATATATATGAAGAGTTCAGATGCAAAAGCCTCTAAGTGCCATCTGAAATTTTCTTCTAGAATGATCATTTTTATCAAGCTCGTATAAGTGTCACCGGCCCACTAGTGGGCCCAAAGCCATTACATATTTAAAACAGTAATATCCTATACTAAACCTAAACTAATCTTGACAAACTATATATCATTTGAAAGCTTACAATCTCTAGTTTTCATATTTGGTGACTGATTTTCAAAATAAATTACAGAGGAGCTTTTTAATTTATCAATTTGCAACAATAAAATTTTCATATTCTTAAGGCGTGTTCAGACCTTTATTTTGAAATAGCAATGAACATAAAAAATTATGAAAGAATGGTACAAACCTCAGTTTGTTTTTATGCCAAGAGTTCAAAAGATAACATCCATTGAATTATTTTTGAAAAAAAGGTCTGAAAATGTTTTAAATATAAAGAAAAAAAATATAGATTCACCATTTGTTATGTGGCTATAGTGCACATACGTGTTATTTTATGTGTTTCTTAGAGGTTGAATTCATATCAAAATCTGCCAAACTTCATATACTACTTCTGAATAGAATATCTACTTCATAAATTGTATGAAAATTGTGGAAATAATGGTTCAGATCACTCAAACCACATATGGAAATGGAGGCGCCCTTATATGGGCAGTAATGTAGTCTGGTTGTCACCTAGTGAAAATGTTTGGTACTGCGCCCAAACAAAATCTTACTGAAAGCTCATTTTTTGTAGCCTGGCCAGCCAGACTACATCAAGATGTTTAGTCTGGCAACTCAACATAGACACGCTCACTCCGAGGGGCGGGATAAACGGCTGTCTTTCAAATTCCCTCTGCACGCAATAGGACAGCGCTTCAACCAACCAGAGCGTTTTCCCAACAGCGGAGCTAGTTGATAGATTCATTCAACTTTTGCCATATCTGGCCGGCAGAACGACGAACACATCTTCCTTTTTTAAAGAATGACTTAAGTGCCGTTCTTTGCTCTTTTCTCAAAGAAAAACTTAACTCCAAGTCCTCCAGAGTCGCGGACAAAGCCGATTCGAAAGACTGTTCTCCAGCAGCCGTCATTCTTTGTTTTCAAGTCGCAGGCAGGTAACCGTCGCAACTCTGTCGTCATATGTTAAGCCCGCCCCGCCTACTCTATAAGCGACGTGATTGGCCTGACCCAATTTAGGTTTTTGCAGCTAGAAGGTCTATTGAGAGTGTCTAGACCAGGGGTCGGCAACCTTTTTGTCATAAAGTGCCATTTTTAAGTTTCCGAGTTCATCACTGTGCCACAACACACACATAGCCTATATATATATATATATATATATATATATATATATATATATATATATATATACATATATATATATATATATATATATATATACATATATATATATATATATATATATATATATATATATATATATATATATATATATATATACATATATATATATATATATATATATATACATATATATATATATATATATATATATATATATATATATATATATATATATATATACACACACACACACACACACACACTCATATAAATACACAAACATTTTCATAATGGCTTACACAGAAATAGTACAGAAATTTGAATATTTCTCTTGAAATTTGTTTTAGATTTAGATAGAGAATTTAATAGTATTTATAACTCCTAGATGCACCGATTACAATTTTCTAGGCCGATTCCGATTTCTCATTGAGTTTGACCTTTTTAACCAAACTGAATAATAAAAAACAAGTTTAAATGGGTACATTTTATATAATTATTTTTGAGTCTTCATTTTCTTTTATTTCTGATATAACCTAATCCAGTTCTTGTTAAAACACTAGGCATGCACATTCTGTGCATTTTGGGCACTTTTGTTTGAAATCATATTTATTTTGTCCATCAAATGTGTGCTTTCACTTTAATTGAGCGTGAGCAGCGCAGACAAAATAGACTCGGCGGCGAAACCCTCGCTTCACTGCTGCTGATGCGACGCTCCTGTTGGGCGCTCACGCGCTGCTCCTGCTCCCGGTGTGAATGCACTCATTGATAAACATGCACGCCGAAAAAAATATGCGTGAAACGGCCGTAATTCACGAGGTTTCCTACATGTGCGTTCCGTGTGCACATGTGATGCTGGTGTTGCGCGATGTTAATCATGGGGAGCCCGAGTGCATTTGACCGGCATAAAATCGGCATGTCAGACTGACTGGCCGATCACGTGAAAATCGGCTAATTTCGGTCACCAGCAGATCAATCGGTGCATCTCTACTCCTAACTTAATAAAATAAGCTTTTTTTTTACTATGAGGAATTATTACATCAAAATGTAGATCTGTGTGCAGGTAGACTACTTTATCTGAATGAAATACATACACTTCTCTCGCATTTGCTTGCGTGCCAGCGATTAACCCTCCGCGTGCCAGTGTTGGCACGCGTGCCTTAGGTTGCTGACGTCTGGTCTAGACCCACCTGGCTGCAAAATACATTTTGCTGCCGCTAGGGTGCGTCTAGATTTCTAGACTACATTTTTTGAGATATCAACCTAAAATTTGAAACACAACTTGTTCAGATTTTTGGCTTCGATTTTTTTGCAGTTTTAGAGTCGCCCACGTTTTAAAAATATATATTTTATATAAAATATGAATAATTAAATTTTTTACATTGTACATTTTCATAAACTCAAACTTCTATAACTTTTTTTTCTGTTTCACTTTCTTAATTTATTTTACTTCTACAGAAATCTGCCAAATGTCTTCTTTAAAACAAGACCAATTTAACGTCTATACTCCAAAGCATTCTTCAATTACAACCATTTAAGTTCGAAATGTGCATTTTCATGTCTATTCAAAAAAAAGGGGGGTGACACTTAAAGGGTTAAGTTCAATAATTTCACTTAAATGGCAATGCAAATTACCTATTAATTGTCATTTAAGTGAAATTACTAAACTTAAATATACAAGCTTTATAAAAATGGTCATTCTAGAAGAAAATTTCAGATGGCACTTAGAGGCTTTTGCATCTGAACTCTTCATATATATATATATATATATATATATATATATATATATATATATATATATATATATATATATATATATATATATATATATATATATATATATATACATATAGCTAAGTTAAATACTTTATTTTTATTCAACTCGAGTAAAAGTAAAAACACCATAATTTAATTATACTCAAGAAAGTAGAAAAAATTGAAAAATCTACTCAAGTACTGTAATGAAAGTATTTGTAATTAGTTACTTTACATTTCTGTCTATAGATTAATTTTTGATGGAAAAGTTGCCACTAAGTTGTCTTAATGCAGACATTCACAGACATCAGATGGGGAGAAAGACAAACACTTCCATCATTATTAGACAGTCACTTCAGTAGAGCAAATAAATGTCATTGATTTGATTTGCTCATGTAATTTGCGGTAGACAGAAACAGAGGGTCAGACAATCAGTAGTAGAGTAGTAGTCTTTAGATATAAGGTAAGGATCTAAATGCAACCTTTAATAATAATAATTTAGGAATAAATAGATGCATGAAACTCAAAGATACATAGAACCAAAAATACAAGAACTAAGGCAATCTACCATACAGCCTAACTAATGCCAATACCTGACCAAGAACTAACCCAAAGATTGGACCTTTCCAAATCTGCTATTTGTGGTTAAGTGTATTCTATCATTTCCATGTTCAGGAAATATGTTGTTCACATGTGCCCCAAATATCCACTGTATAAATTAAATTAATGAGATATTACATATAATTTGGTAGTAAAACGTTTATTGGTGCAAAGATGCAACTGTTTTTTATCACCACAATTACTAAATTGTGTCTACTAAACAGATAATTAGATGTTTATTTTGTGTGGTAAGTATTAAAAATCAAAATGTTTAAAGCTCTGTAAAAAAGGCAGACCACTATATAATATTGTGGAAAATCTGTCACGCCCACTGGAGCCTCATCATTAGGGCACGCATTCACTGAATACCTTTGATGTAAACTAACCCTGAAACATAACCTGCTCCGGAGTTTCCCCGGAAATCCGACACCTTAATGTAGCAACCTGAGATGTTATGTTGCCAATAAGTCATGAAATGACCAAAATATTTACAAAACAACATTTATTATTTAAATGGAACTTTCTTGGTTATCATATAACCTTACAGGAGACCAAGGCCTACTGATGATGTTGTGAGCTGGTAATATGATGGTAATAAAATTAAGGGCCCATGACATTGTAGTTATGTTGTCAGTAAGTAATGAAATTCCAAAAGTATTACAAATATAGTATGTAACTGGAATGTTCTTGGTTATATAACAATTTTAGGGGATTGTATTGATGACATTGTGAGTTGGTAATTTTATGGTAATGAAATTACAGACATGCAACGTTGTTGTTACTTTGTCAATTAGTAAGTCATGAAATTACCAAAAAGTACCAATAAATTACATAACTGGTACGTCCTGTGCTAGTTGGGAACAACGGGAGCCAGAAATCAAGTGACAAAAGAGCTCTTACAGTTTTTCTCAAATGCTAAAACACATTTCACAAACATTTCCTCCATGTTCCCTAATGTCTAAACACAACACCCTTTTCTAAAGCTACATAAACACAAACCACACCTTCTCACTTCAAAACTCAAACTTTCACACCAAAAGAGCTCGAAGCTTTCAAAAATGTAAACACTATACACATCATTACACACTACAGCAAAACAATTGAAAACACAATGCTCAATTTGTGAGAAGGTTCTTTGTTTCATAACAGCCAATGCATATTTTTTAGAAACTTTACAGTAATGGATCTTCTTAGATCTCTGCAGAGGATTAGGCATTTAGATTTGTGAGTTTCATATGAAGAATATAAATCTATAGTAAATTCTGCATGTACACTACAGTTTTTCTGAATTGCTAAAACACATTTCTTGAAACTATCACTCACTTTCTCAAAACCTTAAACACAAAACCAAATTTTCACACCACATTCAGAGAACCTCTGGCTCTTCTGGCAAAATCAAACAATTGCCTCAAAACCATTTTATCTGTGCTCAAAATCAAACAATGCTTTCAGATCATACACACAACGAGTCAATAATATAAACACTACAGATCATTCATTAGACACTACATCAAAACATGGAGAACACAGAATCCAAAGCATGCAGTTAAAGAAAAAAAGTATACTGTAACAAAGTAAACAAAATTTGCAATTACGTAAAAAAGTATAGTAATGACTACTAACATTAGTAAGGTGAATAAATTACTGTATGCACTGCAAGTATAGTATTATACTGAATATTGTATAGTATTGAATGTCTGGATATTCAGCACTTGCATACTGTAAAAATACAGTGACCCAACTGCAAAAGCCATAAAGGTTACAGTAAAAAACTCTAAATGAAAAGCATGTTACAGTCACTCAAAAGAGTTGTGCAACTGCAAAATCAAGGTCAGTGAGAGAGATTTTACATGTATTCTGCTTCAGCATCGCGTCTTCATGTTCTGGTGGAGGAGTTTGTCCACATCACAGACACACTGTCATCTCTGGAGGCAAAGAGAAAAACCCTAAAGCCAGATCCAGCCTTGACAGTGTTCTCCACACATGATCTTCATCATCATCATCCTCTTCCTCCTTGTTCACCACCTCTTACGCGCACTCTTCCTCCTCTCTCTCTTATATCTTTTCAATCCATATAGGTATCAACATTCAGTGCAACATTTTGAGTCAATTTTGGCACTCTAAACGGACTTGTATTATGTACGGTTGGTTTGGTCACATCATTAGAAATAAGTGTGAACAATTTTGAGTCGTTGTGTGTAAATGATGACAAGAGTGTTGTAGTTGTGTTTAACTTTTGCCTGTCTGTGTTTAGAGTTTTGAAACACACGTGCATCACAGTGTGAAATGTGTTTTAGTGAGCGAGAATGTGTTTAGAGTTTTGCAAAAAGGGTGCATGAGATTTGCAAACAGTGTTTTAACTGCCTGAACTTGTTTAATGTTTTACAGAAAGAGTGATTTAATTGACAACTTGGTTTAGGCTATTGAGAATTTGGTTCAGAGAATGGGATTTAGTGTTTTAGCAATTCAGAAAAACTGTACTGTAACACAACTCAATGCAAAAACAGAATCTATTGCACACAACAGTACTCTTGAAAACATGATCAGGGTGTGAAGTTTTTTTATTTACTTTATTCACACCACAATCACTGTGTGGCATCATGTCGCTGAGCTGCATCGAGCCACATCACCTCATCCACATCGCAGGCTATATTGTCTCTTGCCAGGCACCGCGGGAAAAACGCCCTGGAATGGCGAATCCATCCTTGGAAGGCCTCCACTGGGATGTCAACACAGGCCAGCTCCATTGCCCTTAGGAGGTTCTCTCTAGTGTATGGTTGTCTGTCATAAATCTTCCATCTCTGAGGAAGAACTCCTCTATAGGGTTCAGGAAAGGGGAGTAGGGTGGCAGACAGATGTTTAAAAAGTGGTTACTGTTGGTGGTGAACCACTCTCTGATTTGCTTTGTTCTGTGGAAGCGTACATTGTCCCAAATGATCACATAAATGTGATGTGCGGGCCCAGGATGGTGTTGTTGGCAGTCCAGGAGGATGTCTTTTAGCTCCTCTAGGAAGGTGAGGAGACGTTGGGTGTTGTAAGACCCAAGGACAGCATGCCGGTGGACAAGCCCCTCCGAACCCATGGCTGCACAAAGAGTAATATTACCCCCCCGTTGGCCAGGAACCTCAGTGATGGCTCTTTGGCCAATGATGTTACGGCCTCTTTGCCTTCGTTTCTGCAGGTTGAAGCCAGCCTCATCCAGGAAGAGGTACTCATGAGGTCTGGCCATCGCGTCCAACTGTAATATCCTCTGTGAAAATGTGAAAGTGCACAGGTGTTCAGAACAACAGTCAATCAGGTAGCACAGTATTGTCCAGAAGTAATGTAGGCCACTGAGCAACAAGTCAAGTCAAGTCATCTTCATTTATATAGCGCTTTTAACAATGTAGACTGTTTCAAAGCAGCTTCACAGAGATAAACGTATAATTTATGGTAACAGAGATTGTTTTGGCTTTATAGCGGTTCTTTAGTAAAGTTATTTTCCAGCTAAGGTTAGTTATGATTGATTCGCTTCCGTCGCAACAATCATTTGTTATTAAATTAGGGGTCGCTAAGACGACACAATTCTCTCTACATAGACTTTAAACGCGAACCTGTGAGAAACGCTGATGGCGTTCACATGCGCATTAAGAATTGGTTCTATAGTTATGTGTGTTTGAATATATGTACGCAGGTTTGTAATTCCCTACAAACCAAGCCTAAACAAAGTACTGGTGTTTCCTTATAATTTTTGATACAGAATTTTATTTTATTTGATCAATTCGGGGTAGATACGCGAATTGAGTTTCCCGACAACGCTTTATCTGTAGAGTGGTAAAGGGATCCTCCATAGGGAGAGACTAGTTGGCACTTCAGCACTGCGTTGTCATCGGGTCCAGGCGAAGGTCCTTCATCAGATCTGGATACGGCCTGGATCCGGCAGGCTGCGGGAAAACCTCGGGATAAACAAAGACACTAAAATTAGCGTAGATGCCATTCTTCTTATGATGTAACGAGTACATCAGGATTTATGGGAAGTGTTCCCGGTTCCAGCTGACCTAATCTATGCAGCCTAATATTGAATTATAGAAGTCTATAATGTATTATGTGAAAGCTAGGTCAAAGAGATGTGTTTTTAGTTTAGCTTTGAACTGACAGAGTGTGTCTGCTTCCCGGACAATGGTAGGAAGGCTGTTCCAAATGTAGTAGTAGGGAATTTCCCTTTCCCTTGTTTTGTGTTCGTTACCCTTATATGGTAATGGGTGGATGAGGTAATTAGGGTCGGTGTATTTAAGTGTGTAAACAGGAAGCCCTAGCACGTAGGCTTTGTCATACCCACCCCTCTTCTCGTTACTGGTGTCATGTTAGCCGAGGTAAGTGACGGAGGTTATGTACAGTTTTGTGTGTTTTAACAGTGCTTAGAGTGTTTTTACCTTTTGAAGTGATGGCTGTAGCCGTCTCGGCGGCGTTCCCTGGGAGTTGCGTCAAGTGCTCATGGAATGTTAAGGTATGTTGGCTATCGCGATGTGGTGTAGTTCCTATGGGGTTAGTCAAGTTTAATGGGGTTTATTGTGTTTTAGCTGGACATTCGTGAGTGCATCCTGACTTCGTGATAACGTTATGTGTGGTTCGTGAGATGTGTGTGATTCTCGTGTGGTACGTATGATTTAGTAAATGTTCTATATCCTTTGAAGTAACGTTAGACTCTGATCTAAGTGTTATGTTTTGTTTTGCAGTCTCCCGTGTACAACGTGATTAATTCAGGTCGTGCTGCTGTTTTTCATGATTAGGTTATTTCCTTTGTTTTTCGTGACTAGATATCATTTTCTGTGTTTTGTTTTGCTTTCATTTTTATGGTTTGAGTTATTTCGTTATTTCTTTAATGATGTTGGCTTGACCAGTGTGATTTTGGCCATAGTGGCCGTGTGGTGTAATTGTATATCAGCGTGTAGTGTCTAACACCTGTCGAGTATTTTGGGGTCCTCGACGAGGTAGGACGGATTATTATCCGTGCACCAACTGATCTGTTCCATCATATTTGTGTCTGAGATTGTGATATTTGTATCACACCCACTAATTTCTGTTTCTTTTGGTTTGAGTCAAGGCTGAGTGTACCGAGGGGGAGGCTAGGCACCTGGGTGAACACATTTGCTGTGAGGTTGGAGCACCAAGGTTCGAGCACCTCTTCCTATTTGGTTTGCCGTGCACACATAAATGGTTGAGAGCACAATTGTTTACAGCTAGCTTGCCACCCCTAAAGTAAACTTTAGCCTTGTCGTTTATATTCTTTGTATTAATTATTTTCTTGTTTTATTTTGTGGGGAATTTCTTTTGTGCTGTTTTTTTAATGTGACTCAGTGTTTGAGTCACATTAAATGTTCGTGGGGAGGAATGTTCGTTTAACAACTGATATATCCTATTCTTATAATAAACTTGTCAGTCATTTATGCTATGAATAAATGATGCCAGTAGAGTATTTTCTTCACAAATAAAAGTATTTATTTGTTTATTTGATGACACGACTCTGTCTTTTCTCTGCACCACCGAACCTGGGTTCCTTTAATATTTCCTTGGGTGCAATTCCCAAGGTGGCGTAGTCCGTGCTATCTGGATTTGGTTATACTAAAAACAATACCGCTCTGGTTACACAAAGTTTTGGTGCTAAATAGGAGAAGGATCTACCGCCAGCAGTCGATTTTGATATTCTAGGTATAATCAACTGGCCAGAATTTTGAGATCGCAATAGACGTGAAGGACTATAATGCGTTAAGAGCTCGCTCAAGTACTGCGGAGCTAAACCATTTAGTGCTTTGTACGTGATCAGCAATATTTTAAAATTGATGCGATGTTTAATGGGGAGCCAGTGCAGTTTTGACAGAACCGGGCTAATATGGTCATACTTCCTGGTTCTGGTAAGAACTCGAGCTGCTGCATTTTGAACTAGCTGTAGTTTGTTTATTAAGCGTGCAGGGCAACCACCCAGTAGAGCATTACAATAATCTAGCCTTGAGGTCATGAACGCATGAACTAATTGTTCCGCATTTGTCAATGAGAGCATATGACGTAATTTAGATACATTTTTAAGATGGAAAAATGCAGTTTTACAGATACTAGACACGTGACTTTCAAATGAAAGATTGGTATCAAAGAGCACACCCAGGTTCCTAACCGACGACGAAGACTTAACAGAGCAGCCATCAAGTGTTAGACAGTATTCTAGGTTATTACGTGAGGAAGTTTTTTGTCCAATAATTAGAAACTCAGTTTTTTCAGAATTTAGAAGTAGGAAATTACGAGTCATCCAATTTTTTATATCCGCTATGCATTCCGTTAATTTTGTGAATTGGTAAGTTTCGTTAGGTTTTGAAGAAATATAGAGCTGAGTATCGTCGGCATAACGGTGAAAGCTAATGCCATGTTTCCTAATGATATCTCCTAATGGTAGCATGTACAGAGTGAACCGCAGCGGTCATAGTACTGAGCCTTGTGGTACGCCATATTGAACTTGTGATCGATGAGACATCTCTTCATTTACTGCTACAAACTGATAACGGTCAGATAAGTATGATTTAAACCATGCTAGTGCAATTCCACTAATGCCAACATAATTTTCGAGTCTATTTAAAAGAATGTTGTGGTCGATAGTATCAAATGCAGCACTAAGATCGAGTAACACTAATAGAGAGACACAACCATGATCGGATGATAAGCGCAAATCATTTGTGACTCTAACGAGAGCAGTCTCAGTACTATGGTCCGGTCTAAATCCTGACTGAAAATCCTCGCAGATGTCATTTCTTTCAAGAAAGGAACACAGTTGTGAAGATACTGCTTTTTCTAATATCTTTGACAGAAAAGGTAGATTCGAGATCGGCCTGTAATTGACTAATTCTGTAGGATCAAGTTGCGTTTTTTTAACAAGCGGTTTAATCATAGCCAGCTTAAAAGTTTTTGGTACGTATCCTAGAGACAAAGATGAATTAATGATATTAAGAAGAGGATCTATGACCTCTGGAAGTATTTCTTTCAGTAGCTTAGTCGGTATAGGGTCTAACATACATGTTGTAGATTTAGATGATTTAACGAGTTTAGTAAATTCTTCCTCTTCTATAGCAACGAACGAATCAAATTTTTCCTCCGGGAGACTACAATGCACTGCCACTGCCAACACAGTATGTCCACTAACTGTACTGTGAACATGGATGTATACTTACTTGCACATACTCGTAACGTAGGTCTTTGTGTCGCGCAGAGTTGCGCTCAAAGGGAACCCTATAGACCTGTTTCATCCGCATCTTTTGGCGCCGGAGAACTCGGTCTATTGTGGCCAAGCTGACATCATCAATGCTCTCAAAGGTGACATTATCGGCAATGACTTTGTCTCTGATCTCCCGGAGTCTGATGAGGTTGTTCTCACGAACCATATCCACAATGAGGGTTTCTTGTGCCGCTGTAAATATGGCAACCCTCCCACCTCTATGTGGCATTCTTTCAACTCTAAAGAAAGAAACGTGTTGTCAATTGACATGTTTTACAATACAGTAACAACTGATTTGAAACCAATAGACTACTTTCAGAGGCTTGTAAAATTGTATTGTGACAAAGAAAGCAATAGAGTACAATACCTGTTGTGTTGTCTGAATGCCCTGATAATGGTGGCCACGGTGAACCTACTCAGGTTTGGACGGACTCTTAGTCCTGCTTCATGCCATGGACAATGACATGGTCAATGACTGTTGCTCGCATCTCGTCCGTAATGATGGTGCGAGGTTGTCTTGCTCTCCCTCCTGGACCTTCTCCTCTCCCTTGTTGGCCTCCTCCTCTTCCTCGTTGGCCTGCTCCTCTTCCTCCTCTGATTTGAACTCCTTTTCCTTATTGGCCTGCTCCTCTTCTTCCATGGCCAGCTCTTCTCCCTCCTCTGACTCAAATTCCTCTTCCCCTGACTCTGCCTTCATCCATTGTGTTTGTTTGGAATGTTCAGCAAACTGTGCACTCTGAACTTGCTTTTATACATGTGGTCACAGCATTAGCAACAAGTGTCTTCAATTTTGAGTCGTTGTGTGTAATGAATGACGCCAGGTGTGTTCATTGTGTTCAAATATTGTTGACTGTGGCAAGCATTTTGCATCACATGAGCTTTCATTTGAGAATATGAGCAGAGTTCTTTTGCAACTTGTGTTTTAGCAAGGAAAAATGAGTTAAGATTTATGAGAACGTGTTTATGATATTGTAAAATGATGGCTAGATTTAGTAAATGTGTTTAGACAACTGGTCATTTGGTTTAGAGGATTGGCTTTTGTGTTTTAGCATTTGAGAAAAACTGTAAGACTAAGAGTCCCAGAAAAAGAGAGGGAACAAGGAACATGTGACACCAGTAATGCAAAAAGAAAATTTTACTTTATTTTTATTTTGCATTTTATTTTGCACATTAAGTGCACTGTCAGTAATTATTGGCTGTCTTGAGCCAGTTTGATTAGCTCAGATGCTTTTAAGGTCTTTATAGGGATAGTTCACCCTAAAATGAAAATAACTGATTTACATTTACTGATCCTGCTGTTGTTCTAATGGAGTACGCAGTTCTGTCTTTTGGACCAAAAAAGGAGAATATTTAAAAAATGCCCTGCTCGCGCTCATCTATATAATGGCAGTGAATAGCAACCACCATTAAGCTTTTTATAATAGACCAAAAAGTATCACAGAATGATCCCATGCAACAGGTGCTGTATATTTGAAGTGTTCTTCGAGGTATATGATAGGGTTTAGTGAAATAAACCGAAATGTAATGTTTTATTTAACAAAAATCCTGATATTTGCTGTTGGTCTTCTGTACACAGCTAAGCAACGTGCACATTTGTGAGACTCTATTACCGCTGCACTTCACTCTGACTCATCCAGAAAAAGCATACAAGTTGTGAGAATTCAAGATTAATAAGTAAGCAGCATAAAATACAAATGCCTAGAAATCCCCCACAAAAAAAGTATCCGCATACATTCTTCACTGAGTTGAATTTTTCCAGACAGGAACTGCGTTTGTCAGATTAACAGTTGACAGATGTGAAAGTGATATTTTTTTGTTGTGACGAACACAACAGATATATTAACCTCAGAGATTTAAGTACACGGATTGTATTTCATGTAGTGTTTTTGTTCATTTTGATTTCTCACATCTTGTGTGCTTCTTTAGGTGAGTCGGAGTGAACTGTGATGCTAATAGTCTCACAAACGCACAGTTGAGCACCGAAGACCAAAGGCCAAGGTCAGGACTTTCATTATATAATATTTAAAATTTCTGGATTTTCACCAACCCTTTTGTATACCTCCAGAACACAATATATGGCACATGTCGAAATGGGATCAGTCTCTGATACTTTTATTGATATTTTGTATTTTTAAAAAGCTTGATTCACTGCCACTGGACCTTTTTTTTTTATTATTATTCTCATTTTGTGGTCCAAAAGACAAATACGGACATTTGGCATAAGAACAACACCAGCATGAGTAAATGATGACTTAATTTTCTTATAAAGGTGAACTATCCCTTTAACAGGAAGTGAAACTTAAGGCTTATCTATTGTAAGGAATGGGAAATAGGTGTTATAGGTGTTTATGGGAGAAATGAGAAAGTGAATCAGCTATTTGATTTTCTGTATGTCTGTGATTTACATGTGTTTTTTTCAGTGACAGTGTAGTTTAAAACAGCAAGTGAGTGTTTGATAACAAGCTTTGCAGCAACATCCTAAACAAACCTAGTTGCAAATTACAGAAAACAAATTCAAGAGATTGTTTGTATTAAAATAAAGGCCTGTCATGTTTTCAGTGTTTTATCAGTCTAATATCGACATGCTCTCATAAGATTTGGCTAAAGCCTGCAGGCATTTGAACGCAGAGTGACAACTGCAGTAAGTCAGACGAGACAGACTTTTATCTAGAGCAAGAGCAAGGACATTATTCGCATCTGTCTGATTTCAGCTACACACACACACTCTCGGTGAGTCGCCGCCCAAGGCCCGAATCTGATCTGCACATCCTCATTTGCATGATTTTAATGTCTGTTTGGTCTCGGAGGTAAACATTGGAATTATATGCCTGTCTCTTGGCAACCACAGGGCGCTTAAACCATTAGTGCTTGAGATGAGTTTATCCAATGTGTATATGTCAGTGTGTGAATGTCCGTTTATATTTGTGGTAAACCTGTGAATGAAATCTACTGTATGGAGCTACATGTTGTTTACTTTTCTACAATTGCACACTAAAGCTCTCTGCATATGCAGCAAGTCTGTGCATCATTTAAATAGTGTTCCTAACATGTACATTTAGGTTTCTTTTATAGTCATGTTGCTAATGGTGCAACACTCTAATAAACATACAAATATAAAGTGCTGTCATGAAACTTTAGATGGCGCAGGCTATTAGGTCCTTAACAGTCTGGGGTCTGAGGTGTTACGGTTTGGTGTGATGAGTTGAAGGCGCACAACGAAGAAGAGTAACCTGGAACGATATTTAATAATATGGCACCATGGAGCTCTGAAGGTCATGGGCAGGTAAGCAGGGCAGTGCTGGTAGATTAGGAAGCCTCCAGGGTGGTGCCGGACATGCAGGTGACCAGGGTGGAGCTGGCAGTTCAGAGGACCATGGCGGATCCAACAGCTCGGGTGGCCAGGCCTAGCCCAGGGACCCAGGCTCGGCCACTATGGCAGTCCTTCCCCCCAAGAAGCAGCTAGGCGTTTGTAGGCCTAGAGGGATTCTGGGGCGAGTTTGTGGGCTGGAACGGGCTCAGGGACTGGAGTCGTCTCGGGACTCTGGACGGGGACCAGAGTCGTCTTGGATCATCTTTGCTGACGACTCTGGAGTGGCGGCAAACATCTTGGCTGGAGGCTCAAGCGCGGCGATGGCCATCTTGGCAGGAGGCTCATGCTCGGTGGTGTCCATCTTGACCGAGGGCTCAGACGTGGCGGCAACCATGACGGGACGAGACTCTGGAATGGCGGCCATGACGGGGTGAGACTGTGGAATGGCAGCAATCTTGGGACGAGACTCGGGAATGGCGGCCATCTTGGGAAGAGACTCTGGAATGGCGGCCATCTTGGGTCAAGACTCTGGAATGCTGGCCATCCTGGGACGAGTCTCAGGAATAGACTCGGGATCTGGAGCCACCTCTGGGCTGAATTCGGGAACTGGAGCCATTTCTAGGCTGAACTTGGGAACAGAAGCCATCTCAGGGCTAAACTCGGGAACTGGAGCAGTCTCAGAGTTGAACTTGGGATCTGGAACCACCTCTGGGCTGAATTCGGGAACTGGAGCCTTTTCTAGGATGAACTCTAGAACTGAAGCTTTCTCTGGGCTGAAGTTTGGAGTGAATTCTGGGGTTGAGGACCGGAGAAAGGAAGCTGATTTCAGCACTGACTGGACGGACGTAAACGCTGGATCCACCACTTTTGCCCCCAGGTCCGTGCTGTTAGAGATTTTCTTCTAGGCTTGGGGAAATATGGGAGGAAGAGAGGGAAATGGAGCCCTTGGAGAGGCATGTGGAGGCTTAGGGTGAGCTGGATAGGGACTGAATGACGCCTACATGCTTCCGGATAGGGACTAAATGACAATTTTGATTGTCCTCATTAGCTATATCAACAAAGAAATCCGAACCATTTAAATCAAAGACATAGTCAATAAAGTCTGTTATGGAGACGATCCGAAAACCTGGACCATGTTTTTGGACCTGATACTCCTTGCGACAGCCCCTCCCTGGGGGATTACCTGTTTTCTCAGGGATGGGGTACCATATGGCTCCCGCGCTCAGACCTCTGGAACCTTGACGTGTAGTCTCTGGACGGGACGTAGAGAACTTAAGTGGCCTACCACCGGCGGTGGTAGACACTTTCACTCAAGCTAGACCCCCCACTACCAGAGGCGCTTATGCTTTGAAGTAGAGTCTGTTCACTGTGTGGTGTTCTTCCCGGTGGGAAGGCCCCGGCAAATGCCTGATCAGCTCTGTGCTTTCCTTTTTGCAAGAGAGGTTGGAGTGCAAACACTCCCCCTCCAACTTGAAAGTCTATGTTGCCGTCATCGCAGCATATCGCAATGCTGTTGGTGGCAGGTTACTTGGAAAGCACGACCTGGTCATCAGGTTCCTGAGAGGTGCCAGGAGGTTAAATCATCCCAGATCGCACCTCATCCCCTATTGGGACCTCTCTGTGGTCCTTTCTGGTCTTCAGAGAGCTCCCTTCGAGTCGCTTGAGTCAGTCAAGCTTAAGATCCTGTCTCTAAACACTGTGCTCTTGACCGCGCTCGCTTCCTTTAACCCTCTGGGGTCTAAGGTGTTTTTGGGGTCCTTGAGATGTTTTGACATGCCCTGACAGGCACAAAGCACAAACAGGGCACAAACAGGGCTACCATAATATGTGAGCAACATGTATGTACATGTCTGTATTTTTGAGAGAATAATGTTTATGCATGGTTATTAAAAAAACTAAAAATTAAAGTTTCTGAAATAAGGCCACAAAACACATACTAAATATGTGTCTACAAGACTTTTGACTAATGGATGTTGTCGCCTAGAGTTTTTGCTTCAAAATGATCTGAAAATAATTTTGCCTAATCATTCACATAAAACAATACATTGATTTAAATTTTGTAAGACACGTTTTGTTTGGAAAGGCAATATGCGTGGGGGCGTGAATGATCATGAATAATGCTCTGATTCACACCTGAGAAGACAATGACCCGCATAATGAGCTACTAAAGAGCTGCATAATGAGCCTTTCAGGTGTTTCACTAAGAGGGTATACCACAAGAAAGAATGTGAGGACTTATTTTGTATGCATGCAAATTGTATAATATCCAAAGTAAACATTTCTAGTAACTATGCAGTTATTTCTCATGCTGTATTTTCAGAAAGTTTTGGAATATATCCTCTCCCCAAATGTGTCACTAATAAAAAACAATAATAAATAATTTAATGAGAAGGCTTATATTGACCTATTAAGATATTGCTTACATCTACCTTGTAAATATATTTTTTGCTATTTTATTAAAAAGTTTTCACATGTAAATCAACAACAATTACAATTTTAACAATATTTCAAGTGTAATATTTCTTTGTAAAAAGTATACATTTTATCATATGTATTTCAAAGTTAAGGGGAGACACCCCAGGTGAATAGGAAAACTAATAGATAGATAATAGATATCAGCATGAAACTTCCCCAGTTGATTACTGACATTAAGACAAATATCTTTTGTATTACAAGTTTTTAGAATATTTATGTTTAAATATGCAAATTATGTAGTATCTCATTAAAAATGCGCTAATTTACATATATTTCCAGAAGAGAAATCTGAACATTGGATAAAACGATACTTGGTTACTCACGTAACCTCGGTTCTCTCTAGAGAGGGAACGAGTATTGCGTAAGCTTGCTTACGCTGCGGGAAAAGTCTTCTTTTCTCGAGATACTGAAGCCAAAAATTATCCTTAATTTCATATTTTGTCAACGCAGTGCAGCTGCGGGCAGCTGAGCTAGAGCGGCATACTGCACGCTCATTGGCTGCCGCGCGGCAACTGCTTAAGCCTACCAGTGAGCCTGGCGTGACGCCACGCCCAATGAGGGCGCGTGCACCCTCGCGCGTCACAGCCCGCCAGAATGGGCAGCGTCAGAGCGTATATAAGGAAGGCTCGTAGGCTATATTCTCTGTTTTCTGTCGAATGAAACGACACGAGCTATAGGCTTTAAGCACGGCAGGGAACGCAATACTCGTTCCCTCTCTAGAGAGAACCGAGGTTACGTGAGTAACCAAGTATCGTTCTCTTACGAGAGGTTCTCTCGTATTGCGTAAGCTTGCTTACGCTGCGGGAACCCCTTGTCCACGCCGTGCGTGCCTAACGATCACATATGACTCTTTATGAAAAGCATAGAGGTGAAATGACAGGTAGCCAGCGGTGCGGGCCAACACATGTTCATAAGCACACCTAGGGAACACAAGAACGGCACGGCCGGTCTATGCATACTGATACCCTGAGCGTGCAGCTCAACAGACAAGCTAATCGATAATACAGCCTGCGCACAAGAGCAGGACATGAACACGACTAGACTGACAGAAGTTTAGCCTGCAGGGCGGGAACTTCCAGGTTATAAAACCTAACAAATGTAGAGGGGGACGCCCAGCCCGCCGCCATACAAATGTCATGAATGGAAATCCCGCTGGACCATGCCCACGATGAGGCCATGCCTCTGGTGGAATGAGCCCGTATGCCCAACGGACATTGCAGGTCTTTTGATGCATATGCTGCTGCAATAGCATCCACTATCCATCTGGATAGCGTCTGTTTCGAGGCGGCGCGACCCTTAGCGCGCCCTCCAAACGAGACGAAAAGCTGCTCTGAGAGCCTGAAGGCTGCAGAGCGCATGACATAACACCTTAACGCCCTGACCGGGCAAAGGCGGTTAACACCCTCCTCACTGCCGGATGACGGCAGGGCCGATAGGGTAATGACTTGAGCCCTAAAGGGAGTACCTAACACTTTGGGGACATAACCGTGCTTCGGTTTGAGAATGGCTAACGAGTCGTTAGGTCCAAACTCGAGGCACGACGCGCTGACGGACAGCGCATGCAAATCACCCACTCGTTTGACTGAAGCCAGAGCTAGCAGAAAAACGGTTTTAAGCGTCAAGTATTTCAACTCCACAGAGTCCAAAGGCTCGAAGGGATGCACTTTTAGGGACTCTAGGACCAGAGACAGGTCCCAAATAGGGACTGACGGGGGCCGAGGAGGGTTCATCCTCCTGGCCCCGCGCAGAAAGCGGGTAATGAGTTCGTTCCTGCCCAGTCCAACATCTCTTGGAGAAAGTTTAATACCTGTGGGACTCCACAGGACTGAGCATTAGAACCCTTTTCCACACACCATTTGCTAAACACCGACCATTTAGACGCATAGAGCCGCCTCGTCGAGGGGGCTCTGGACTGCGTGATCGTGTTAATTACCCCTTCTGGCAGATCAACGAATATCCGTTGATTTCCCACGCATGCAGAGACCAGTGCTCTGGATGAGGATGCAGAATCGATCCTCGGGCTTGAGAGAGAAGATCTCTCCTCACCGGAATCGGCCATGGGGCTGTGTCTGCCAGTCTCATTAGCTCGGGGAACCACGGTTGGTTTTCCCAGCGCGGCGCTATGAGGAGCACTGCGCAGTCCGCCTCCCTGATCCTCGCTAGCACTTGAGGCAGCATCAAGATCGGGGGGAACGCATACAGCGGAACGCTGGGCCAGGTCTGGGCCAGCGCGTCCTCGTGTTTTGAGAAAAACCTCTGGCACTGAGCGTTCTCGCTCGCGGCGAAGAGGTCGATCTCCACTTCGCCGAAACGACGCCAAAGCATTTGTTCAGACGACCGGGTACATGAGCTGCCCTTAGGGAGCGCAGCGGGCCCTGAGCCCAGGATAGGAGGCGCTCTGTGAGAGCGCGCAGGGTTCTGGATCTGATTCCGCCCTGGCGGTTCACGTAAGACACCACTGACATGTTGTCCGAGCGAACTAGCACATGGTGTCCCCGTAGAAGCGGTAGAAAGTGCTTCAGCGCTTTCTCGACCGCCAGCATCTCTAGACAGTTTATGTGAAGGCTTTTCTCTGTATTCGACCATGGGCCGCAAATCGGACTGCCCTCGTGAGTCGCTCCCCAACCCATGTTGGACGCGTCTGTCGAGACCACTTTGCGGTGTGCGATGACCCCCATCGTCACTCCCCGCTGATACCATTCGGCCGCCAGCCAGGGCTGCAGGGCTGAAACACAGCGCTGAGTCACTCTGACTGGTGCACGGCCCGAAATCCATGCTTTGCGGGGCACTTCCGACTTTAGCCAGCATTGAAGCGGGCGCATTCGAAGTAAACCCAGCTGCAGGACCGCTGCGGCTGACGCCATATGGCCCAAAAGCCTCTGAAAGGTTTTCAGGGGAAAAACTTTTCCCACTTGAATGGAAACGGCGAGGTGTCGAACACAGCGTGCACGCTGTGTTGACAATCTGGCCGTCATCGCCGCCGAATCCAGATCTATACCCAGAAAAGTGATAGACTGGCTGGGGGTTAGAGAGCTCTTGTCCCAGTTCACGGAAAGACCCAGGCTTTCCAAATGGCCGAGAAGCGCTTTCTTGTGAGAAACTAGTTCCTCTGTTGAGTGCGCTATAATGAGCCAATCGTCCAGATAGTTCAGAATTCGCATTCCCTTCGATCTCAGGGGTGCGAGAGCCGCATCCATGCACTTCGTAAATGTACGGGGTGCCAGGGACAGGCCGAACGGCAGGACGGTGTACTGATATACACAATGGCCTGTGACGGGGTATAATCTGAATCTGAAAATACGCGTCTTTCAGATCGAGAGAGATGAACCAGTCCCCCGGGCGAATCTGCGCGAGGATTTGACTGGTCGTGAGCATTTTGAACGGTCGTTTCACGAGTGCTTTGTTCAAATATCTCAGATCTAATATAGGTCTGAGCGCTCCGCCCTTCTTGGGTACGAGGAAATAACGGCTGTATAAGCCTGCCTCGGTAACCGGAGGGTGAACTCGTTCTATCGCCCCTTTGTGCAGCAAATTCGCTATTTCTGCGTGAAGCAGATGAGCTGCATCCGCCTTCACTTGAGTCTCGACCCGGGTGCGAAAGCGCGGGGGGCGGCGAGCGAATTGAAGAGAATAGCCCTTTATCACTGTGTTTAGTACCCACTTCGACACTCCCGGAATAGCTTTCCATGCATTCGCACTCATAGCTAGGGGTCGAATCGCCTCCGGGTCCCGCCCGCCGCACAGCGCGGGACAGGGAGCCTGTGGCGGTATGTGCGTGAGTCGCGCAGTGGCAGTGAGGGGAGACGGGGGCTCGCTGATAACGGCAGCCGGCTGAGTGACGCTGTGAGAGAGCGTTGTGTGTGACGGCTCGCGGCGCGGAAGCGGGGCAGGCTCGTGAGTGTTTACATGAGTGTGCGTGCTGTGTAGCGGGCACAGGGCTCTTTATTAACACACAGCCGGTGGCGGAGTGCTCTGGTCCCCGCATGTGCGAGACAGAGCGAGCACTGTGTAGGTGTGAGCACTGGGGCGTGGGCACGTGACCTACAACTAACACTCGAGCGGCCGTAGCGCGCTTTATGTGAGTGCACTCTGTGGGGTACACAGGGGAGATTGTGCTTGTGTGTAGCAATGAACACTGGGACGTGGGCATGTTTACTACACTCATAACACTGACGGCGTGAGCCGAATGACCAGATTTTACACTCTTTATTTGATTTATCTGGGTCGCCGTAAAAACGGCGTTTGTGTGCAGGCGAGAGAGTTGAGAAACTGGCTCGTTGGCTGCGGTGGACACTACTGCAGTAGCCTTTATCAAGGGGACTGGCAGAGGGATACAAGTTAGCTTTGACGGCGGTCCGGCCGCGGCGGGACTCAACCGTCTTTTCCTCTCGACGAGTGCTAGGAGGACTTCGCAGGCTCGGGTTTCAGCGAAACTCTAGGCCGGGGACCCCGCGGGGGTGGCGGCCTGTGCTGGCTGGTGGAGCGGGACCTGGGTCGGCCGCGCTGACGCTGCTGCGAAGCTGGAGGTCGAGACGGGCGCTGCGTGGAGCTGCGTGCAGAAGGCTGAGTGTTAGAGCGGCCTGCAGCGGAGCTCGAGCGGCGGGGCAGAAAGAGGTTCATGGCCTGTGACGTCTTCTGTACTTCAGAGAAGCGGTCCACGAGGCCACTTACCGCAGGGCCGAAGAGACCGGTGGGTGAGAGCGGGGCGTTGAGAAACACAGACCGCTCTTGTTCCCCCATGTCGGCTAGCGTTAGCCAGAGGTGGCGCTCTAAGACGGTCAGCGAAGCCATGGAACGTCCGATAGCTTGGGCCGCTGTCTTCGTCGTGCGAAGGGAGAGGTCCGTCGCACTGCGCAGGTCGGTCAAGGCAGACTTATCCAGTTCTCCCTCGTCGAGCTGGCGGAGGAGGTCGGCTTGGAGAACTTGAAGGACCGCCATTGTGTGCAGGGCTGAGGCGGCTTGCCCAGCGGCGGAGAAAGCGCGGCTGGCAAACGCCGAAGTAGTCCTGCAGGCCTTAGACGGGAGGGCAGTCTTTGAGCGCCATCTCGCGGATGGGGGGCAAAGATGTGCTGCAACCGCCTGTTCGACCGGTGGGATCCGGTCATACCCTTTCTCCGTGGCTCCGTCCACGCGGGAGAGAGCTGATGAGGCCGGAGAGCGGAGTCTGGCCGAAACTGGAGCGTTCCACGATTTAGCAAGCTCCTCGTGAAGCTCCGGTAGAAAAGGCGCTGGTCTGGACGCTGGAGCTTGTCGACTGGCGGGCAGGAAGCATCCGTCGAGCCTGTTGGGCGGGGGCACCGCTGGCGGAGACCATTCGAGGCCCAGGTGCTCGACTGCCACAGTGAGGAGGCGGAGAAGCTCGGCGCCCGCACTGGCGTGAGTCCTGCTGGACGCTCTGGTGGAGGAGGCGGAGCGGACAAAACCGGACCATCCCTCGCTGTCCGACGCCATTAACGAGCACGTGTCCAGTAGCGCGTTGTCATCCGCTTCATCCCCTGAGGCGACGGCATCGAGGGCGAGAGCCGTCGGCTGCGCGTCGGGAAGCGGGGGCGGAGAAGGAGAGAGCGAGGCTCGCGGGAGAGGCTCCGGCGAGGCCCTGGCTCGAGTCTCGGGCTCCGGTGGTCGTTGAGAGCGGCGTTTCTTCTTTCGCGGCCCAACGACGGTTGGAGCAGGCTCCGTGAAGAGGGCGAGTCAAGCCCGCAGGGTCGACATCGGCAGCTCTTCACAGAAGGTGCAGCCGCCCGTGGAAAGCGCGACGGCTGCGTGGTCCCGGCCCAGGCAGAGAGCGCAGATAAGATGGCGGTCTCTGTCGCTGAGCGTAGAGCGGCAAGAGCCGCACGTGGTGCGAGGCATTTGCAACAACGCCTCTGCTCTTTTAGATAGTGCTGCGGAAGCAAAACACACACACAAAGAGCTTTTGCAATGAAGGATATCGCCGGATAGCTGAGCTGGCACGGCAGGCTAAAGGCGGCGAAGATTCGTCCAGCTTCCTCAGGCTGTCCTAAGCTGGCTCTTTAGCTGTTCCTTGCAGGACAACGGCGACGGCTTCCTCTCAGAGTTCAGCGATGCGAGTGCTTCGCTGAAAAGACAGAAATCAGAGAATATAGCCTACGAGCCTTCCTTATATACGCTCTGACGCCGCCCATTCTGGCGGGCTGTGACGCGCGAGGGCGCGCGCGCCCTCATTGGGTGTGGCGTCACGCCAGGCTCACTGGTAGGCTTAAGCAGTTGCCGCGCGGCAGCCAATGAGCGTGCAGTATGCCGCTCTAGCTCAGCTGCCCGCAGCTGCACTGCGTTGACAAAATATGAAATTAAGGATAATTTCAGCTTCAGTATCTCGAGAAAAGAAGACTTTTCCCGCAGCGTAAGCAAGCTTACGCAATACGAGAGAACCTCTCATAAGAGAACCAGATTCAAAATTCTTGTTTCATTTTGTTGACATATTAGAGTCAAAGGTTTTTACAGAGCGGATTTTGGATATCTCTTTTTATCACTCCATTAATCAGAAAAGACTGTCAACAGCCAAAAAAAAAATCCAGTTTTGCACCGTTTTTAGGTATAAAATGTTCAGAATCTGAACCATATATGAACAAACCCCTCAGTAAAAACCTTAAGAATACAGATAGGAATACAAATGGAAAGTTTGGTTTATGTAAGTGCTGCTGAAGTGGAGATTTCTGGCTCAGAGTATGAGGAAAAAACCCATTTTGAGAAAACGGCCTTTAAAGATTTGTATTGTAAAAATTCATACTTTTTTAGTGGAAACAACTATTTACAGACAAAATATCTTATCAAATCATTAGCAATCAACAATACAAACCACCTAAAACACATCAAAACTTATATACATAGCATTTATGGCTTTCAACTGAACAGAACCCCAGTGAAAAACAGTCAAAAACACACTCTGGAAATGTCAGAGCACGTTACGTGATGCATCTGAACGAATCACGTTGTCAGATTTCGCCTTTAGATTTAAATGCCCCATTGTACTTTCATGATTGGTTGCTGATAAAAAGGAAATGGCCATATTTGGATATGACAGCATTGTACAGGAGAGAGAGAGAGCTTTCCAACGGTATATGTGATGACAGTGTGCAGACAGCGATCACGGAGCAGCGGGATGATTTAGAACCCAACTTTTGTTGAATTTAGGAGAAATCTACAGACGGAAATAGACAAAGTGTAGTAAAATAAAGACCTAGATGTGTATTTCAGACTTTTTTCACCACAAGTCTGAAAGAAGACATGTTATTGAAGACAAATAGTCCAAAATCTCAAAATTGACCAGTGAAAAAAAAAACGATGTTTTTGCCTGCCGTGTCTCCCCTTAAGGATTCATTAGTTTTAATATTGGAACAAACACTATAATAACATCTAAGTTAATAATTCAATATACCTGCTTTATTTTTGACAAAACACCCCATACTATATATTTAACATATGAGCAGAAATTGGCAAATAAAAGGTTATTTAATGTGACAGTAGTCTTTTTTACAGTAAAAACTTTATAATCTATCCAAAACTAATCAACAAAATCTTGTTTAAACATTCATATTTCGTCTGTACCATATCGTTTTTATGATGTAGTAGCATATAAATGTTAATTTGGAGTTTAATACGTTGCTTATACAAAGACATTTTTTTCAACATGTTTCAGTCGATTTTTACTCATCTCAGTATAGCAATATAGTTTGGTAAAAGCTAAACTAGTAGATGTGTTCATGTAAAAAAATTAGGGCTGTCAATCAATTAAATTTTTTTATCGCGATTAATCGCATGATTGTCATGAGTTAACTCGCGATTAATCACACATTTTTTTATTTGTTCTAAATGTACCTTAAATTAATACTTTTCAAGTGTGTAATACTCTAATCAACGTGGGCATGGATAAATATGGATGCTTTATGCAAATGTATGTTTATTATTGAAACCATAGTCAACATAGAGCATGAAGAGACATGTTTCAAAGGTCATAGATGTTTTTCAAAGAACTTGTTCATTTCTATTAGACACATGTAGAAACAACAAAGAAATACCAGGTTCCCCCCATACGGAAATGTAATATATGTACACGTATGAAATAAACATATATTAAATATATCCACATAGAAAGTGAAAACATATATGTACATATATATCTGCCCATATATAAAACCTATTCGAAAATGGAACAATTTCATATATGACATATAAAACTAGCCCATATATTTTATGTATGTATAATACAGTATTTTATATATATGTCACATATATAATTATCAATATACATGACATATATTTATTTGTATAAATGTTTAATATACAAACTACACATATATGCATAGCATATTGCTTACATACATGTGACATATATGTCCCTAATATGTTTTTTTATGAAGTCTTAATATATATTATATATTTAAAATGAAATATATACATATATGTTTGATAAATGTATATGGAATATTTAAATGACATGTATAAAAACATTGTGTGCACATATATTTTCTTATGTTCTTATATGATGTATATTAATTGCAAAATATTATAATGTATGATGTAAAACTAAACAAATGTAAAAAACATGCTTTCATTCATTTCTTAAAAAATTTTAAATATAGGTTATGGATGTGTACTTACACACTTGCAATGCAATGCACATGACATGGCTAAGCCTTAAATGTTAAACGGTGCAGTTAGCAAAAAAGAAGTAATACAGTAAAACTGTTAAAACATTAAAACTTTATTAAAACAGTTTTAATTTAAAAAGAAAAATTGTTAAGCTGCACAAAATTAGAAAACTACTGAACACTGAACACAATTATATTATATACTAGTGATGTCCGGTTGGTGAACGAATCGCTCTTTTGAACCAGTTCTATTTTAGTGAATCGTTCGTAACAGTTTGTGTCTTGCGTTAGAGTTGATCCACAACTACTCACTTTCGGACATGCCTGACAGTCTCCTCTGACTCGACATAAACACTATCCCGGAGTATTTTACTCCAGTAACTCCAACAGTTCACTGAACTGAGACATGTTGTGCTGAGAGAAGTGATGAGCACGAGTAGCTGATACTGAGCATGCGCGCACTACCGAACATACAGGTACAGCGGTTCTTGGATAACCAGTACAGTACTACAGAACTGAGAACTGTTTATTTCGGAAGTGTTCGACTACTGAGAACCTGATGAGCTGATGAGGGATGAAATGCATGTTTCTTAAGTATTTTGTTGAACATCGAAGTGTAACAAAATAAAACATATTAGAAACATGTTTATCACATACTGTCTTTTCACTGTATTATTTTAAAGATTGGAAACGAATGGATTGTAAAACTAAACAATTATTATTATAATAGAAATTAAACGAGCTGTTCCTGAAAATGTTTTAAGTAAGTTGATATTTGACGTAAACTCTTGGCAAGGTTTTAAGGGTGCAAAGTAAATGTTTATAATGTGTTGATCAAAACATAACGTACTGGAGGCTATATTCAGGTTTCAGCAGTTCTCAGCTCAGTGGACGTACAGTATAGACCTACTAGGTTTCGCGGAAAAGAACCGGACTTCCCATCACTATTATATACAAATACAATATTACAACAAAACATAAAACAAGCCCAGAACAGGAAAATCCACCAACAGGTATGATACAGCCTGTTCATTTTCTCATGTTTGTTGAATCTTTTTGGATGTCCTCAACTCAGTGACCTTTATAGCTACCCCTAATTGCCCCCTGGTGGTTCCAAGAAATTTCTGGATCACTGCATCTGTAAAAAAGACAAAGAAAAGCATTTTAATTTTTTAACATTTATCTAAGGACATCCAAATTATAATCACCTAAAACACACTAAATAAAAATGTTCACGCAACGTCAGTTTATGCATTATCGTCAACGTGTGCATTCTCGTTTAAACTACCCTTTAGAATGGCACAGTTTGAAGGTCCAAATCAATGCAATTTCAAAGGGTCTACACAATCCCAGCCGAGGAATAAGGGTCTTATCTAGCCAAACCACGACATATTACATCATCACGTAACCCAGTGCCGAAAAACTCCATCTCATTTTCTCCTCCAACTTCAAAATTTGTCCGACATCAATGTTTTACCTTTATGTTTTACAGTGTTTGTTTTAACACTGGGTCGGTACTTCCACCTACATCACGCGCATGACCTTTCCAATGTGATAACGTAATACGTCATGCAGAAGCAGAACACCAAAGTCAAGCATTTGTGGTTAAAAAGTATATAAATGTTTATTTTAAGAAAATGACAGATGGTTTGACCCTTATTCCTCGGCTGGAATCGTGTAGAGCCTTTGAAGCCCTTTGAAACTGCATTGATTTGGACCTGATTTGCACCCGTTGGTTGCAATTGAAGTCCATTATATGGAGAAAAATCCTGTAATGTTTTTCTTAAAAAACGTGATTTCTTTCCGATTGAAGAAAGAAAGACATGAACATCTTGGATGACAAGGGGGTGAGTAAATTATCAGGAAATTTTAATTTCTGTTTTTTTTATTCGCCTGTTTTTTTCTATTATTATTTTCAGACAATCCATTATCAAAACAAATGCTTCAGAATGTTGTGTTGTGCTAGCCGCCATTTTGTGCATGAATGCGGTTCTTCTTTGGGGTTTTTTGGTATTTTAATTGGTTTTAATATGTTTTTACTGTAGTACCTTGCTGTTATAGCTGTTCCTACAGTAGTGGTTTGGAAAACAGCATACTCACAGTTTCCTGTAAGCTGGAAGGTGATGCCAGTTGTTCCTGTGGGCTCTGCTCCTTCGTTTCAAGCCATTTCCCCAGCTTGCCCATTGTACAAAGGAGTTTTGGCATTTCTAGGAAGCAAAACAGTTAAAAAAATTGAGATTTTCAGTATCAGTATTTTCAGTTTCTTTAGCAGAAAATGAAGATCAGCTTGCCCAAAACAGTAAGCTCGGAAATAATAGCAGAGTGGATAATAGCTGATGGCATTAAAACAGGTAAACAGATATAGACTTTTATAAGCTTTACCATAAGTAAAAACAGGCAGAGCAACATAAACATCTCTGACAGACTGCTTGTACTTGGCTGTGAAAGATGACTAATCCTGTCAAGATCTAGGGAAAATTGTAGATTATTAGGTACTCCTAGCTTTGGTTGATTCATTTTAAGTATTTAATTTCTAAATGTAGTAATTCATTTGCAAAGTTATATGTAATAATGATTTTGTTTTATTTTATCCTGAAGCAACAACTTTATAGTGGGTAGGCAACTTTTTTTTTTTTTTTACATTTGCAGATGCTAGTTTGAGGTTTCAGTAAAATAAAAAAAAATCTTGTGACCTTTTTGGGGCTAGATGGTCCATCATTACTGTACTTGAGTATTAGCCTATTGTATTAGTTCTAGACTCTAAAGGCAAATGTTGTTTGTTTTTTTTTCTCCACTAACTTAACAGACAGACAGCTGAAATTGAAATTCTCACATATCTTAATGATGCAGTGTAATAATCTGGGACTCATATATAGATAGCTCTTAAACATGAAAATGAGAACATGAAAATGCAACGCACACAATAAAGCAGTATTAATAGCAACGTTCAATATATATATATAAAAAAAAACTTAACAGTTAAACACTGAATATCTGCTCAATCATCTGTAACGTTAACCTAAGCTACCTCTGATAGTTTATAATATCATGCAGTTCAGCGATTATTTAAATTATTTATTCACTGTGCAATATCAATGTGTGAATTATAATAAAAGTTCAGAAATTAACTTACCTGCAACTTTATGCACCGTTGCCTCGAACTCAGGCCATCCGCCTTTTCTTCAATCCACCTCTCAATTAAATATAGCCTACAGATCTGTCATCAAGTCCGTGTAAGAAATCATTAATATTTAAGTTTTTATGTGTGATGTTGGAACAATGCTCCAACTAACGTTATCCGTTTCTTCTTTGTTCACTCGACAAGGACGAACATTCTCTATCCGTTGGTTGGTGACGTCTCTGCATGCACGTAATAGTTGGCGGTCTTTTGATTGCGTTTGAATTTTGGCGCGCCCAATAAAGATAGGCATTAGGCAATGACGTAACGTATTGGGGTGGGACGCATGCTAAATGCATGGCCTGAAATGCAGACAGAAAGTGTTTCTACATGCCTTTGGGACAGCACAGATGTGATTATATTATGACTTAGCTGCATCAGTGCAGTCTAGAGAAATGCATTTAAATTATATATGGGGTCCCTAGATTTTTTTGGTATTGGTTTGGAGACATATTAACTGTATATTATTCTGTATGCATCTAAATATGTAGTGCATGTTTTAATGTGTATGTATGATTGTATTTTCTAGAATGATGATATTGATGTATGGTTATTGATGATATGAAAAAAAAAAAAGTTTGCAAATATAATTTGTGTAGTATTTGTTTAGTTTTTATGAGCCAATTACGTAAAATAATAATAAAAATAAATAAATTGTATTTATAAAAAATTGTGCTAATTCTAAAATGGGATAGAAATTGAAATGAAATGTGGATTGTGTAGACTTGTTAAGTTTAAGCTGTTCAAATAAGGAAAATAAGGAATTAATAAGGAAACCATAAGCATGTAAAATGTATGTTGTTTAAATAAATTGGCACATATAAATTAAACATATTGGTGACATATATGGTCATAGCATACAAAATTATATAAACAATAATCACACCGTATTAATATATGCCAATATATTAATTTAATATGGACAATTTATATATGTTATAAACTTATATCAACATATATCTAGAGATATGTATATATGTGATAGCAATATATTGTCTTATATTTAGCATATACGACGGCACATATAAATTAAACATATTGGTGACATATATGGTCATAACATACAAAATTATATAAACAATAATCATATACACCGTATTAATATATGCCAATATATTAATTTAATATGGACAATTTATATATGTTATAAACTTATATCAACATATATCTAGAGATATGTATATATGTGATAGCAATATATTGTCTTATATTTAGCATATAGGATGATGTCACTTGCGATATAGGGACATATATGTCATATATTACATTTCCGTATGGGCCATTACTTCTCTTTCTTTGCACTGAGCAATTAACACAAACATGTTTAGATTTTTGCATGACAGGGCAGCTCTTTTGAAAATGCTAAATGTACATTTATTATTTATTATTACATTATAGTTTGTCTCTCTCTGTGCCCATTTTGATGAAGCTAAATTCTCAATAAAACTGTTTTCATTGGTATATTTTGCTGTTTCTGTTGTCAAACAACGCAATGAATATGAAATGGTGACTGAAACGCGACCCATTAAGACATAACCAGCTCTCCCTTCCAAGATGTTGATCTGCAAAAAAATCCTGATAATCGAGCCGTCGTCTGGTGAAATCAAATACACATAAAATAAAGACAATATCTGTGCTATGATTTCGGCTATACTTGCATGTTAAATTAGAGAAGCAACATAAATTCTGTGTTTAACTGAATTAAAGCGCTGCTCCTCTCTCCAGCGCGAGACGCAGAGAGAGATAGATAGAGAGAGAGAGAGAGAGAGAGAGAGAGAGAGAGAGAGGCGCGCGCGTGCTGGGAGAGCAGTACCGGCGGTACCGGTAGATTCTCAGAAACTAATGCCGCGTTCCAGGCAACCTGTAACCCGTGTTTTTCCAACTCGTAACTGGGAGTACATTGATCTAGTACGAGTTCACGGGTGGGAAGTCACGGGTTTGACTGCCATTCCAGTGCACTTTCACGGGTATAAGGTTGTAAAAACACGGATTACAGGTTGCCTGGAACGATGTACTCCCAGTTACGAGTTGGAAAAACGCGGGTTACAGGTTGCCTGGAACGCAGCATAAATAAGGTTTGGGCGCTTTGTTGAAGGGAAAAAAATCGCTAAATGGGTCTGCAATGTCGCTAAGTTGGCAACACTGTGTATCTCCATTTCTCCAACTAGGTTTTGGGCCACGGGTTAAACAGAAAATACGCGCTGCGTTAATCGAGCGTTAAAAAAATTAGTGCCGTTAATATGATTTTGCGTTAACGCGTTATTAACGCGCTAACTTTGACAGCCCTAAAAAAAAATGTAAGTAAATGTTTACTTTTTTTGCTTTTATTTTTCGCTGTTGTTTACTACAGCTGAAGTAAACATCTGTGCCGTTCATTCATTCACACACAGACACGTGATTCATATTTAAACAGTCTTTTTGCGGTTTACAGACACTATTGCATATCGCGATTAGAACAAAGCACTTAAGAATAAAGAACTTACTATTTCACAGTCCTCAGCTGGATCCGTTGCTCCTCATAGTGAAACTAAACCGCACTTCTGAGGTAAATTTCCCAGGATTATTCCTCACAGCGAAGCAAGACGACGTAAAGTGCATGAGTCTGATTAAACTTGATGTGTTTTATCGAGCTGATGTGGGCGTTGACACATTTGCATGGATTGCCTCAAATCATATGCATTTGAATAGCGTGCGCTCTCCATGGGCGTGTTCACATTAGCACTTAATGAGCTATAATGAGCTGAAATGAGAACGACTGACATCTCTCTTTTCATACAGATTACAAAAACTAAGAATATTAGTTTTTTATATAAATTACTTTATTTAAAGAAGAGAATTCAAGCTTTATGCCTGTGTGCCTGTATGCCTGTGTGACTGAATATATTCGCTGAGTTACAGTTCATTTTCAGATGCGTTTCAGAATGGACTTCACTGACAGAGAGAAGGCAGAACTCGCATCATGTTTATTTTTCTTTATTTGGCAAAAAAAAAGCACAACACTTTGTTTTTATTGTGATTATACACAAAAAATAGACACTTACCATAATAGAATGATGTATAACACTTATATGTAAGATCAAAATCAACAGAGTATTTTGAGTCTTTTTTACACTGATAAGAAAAAAGATAGCTCGTGCCGGCCGACCCTAGGGGGTTAAGAGGGTGGGGAACCTGCAGGCATTTTCGGTCAGCGAATCATGCCTTGAGTTCGGGTCGGTCCTGTCTCATGTGATCTTGAGACCTCAGCCTGGATACGTGCCCAAAGTTTCCACCACTCCTATCAGGGACCAGGTGATAAACTTGCAAACACTGCCCCTGGAGGAGGCAGACCCAGCCTTTGCATTGCTGTGTCCTGTTCGTGCATTGCGTGTTTACGTGGACCACACGCAGAGCTTCAGAAGCTCATAGTTGCTCTTTGTCTGCTGTGGAGGTCAGTAGAAGGGCAAGGCTGTCTCCAAACAAAGGTTAGCCGACAGGATAGTGGATGCCATTGCCTTGGCGTACCATTTGCAAGACGAGCCGTGCCCCCTTGAGGTGAGAGCTCACTCCACTCAGGGTGTTGATTTTTTTTCTGGCCGTTTTTTTCTCTCTGGCAGACATATGCAGATCTGTGGGCTGGGCGACACCTTTGTGAGATCCTACAACCTCTGAGTGGAGCCGGTTTCTACCCATGTGTTGGGTACAAACAGACACTGTGTGGGGAAAGGCTGGCTCAGTGTCTCTCTTGCAACGCCATTCCCCTTAAACAGGAATACTAGTGCCTACTTGCTCTTCAGGTGAGTAACCCGCAGCCCTTGTATTGTGCTTGATGCCCAAATGCTTTGATTCCCCTTAGGTAATCCCATATGTGTACTGTCCACGATATGGTTTCCCCGTGTCTTTCCCTGGGCAGTTCTGCTCTGCCCTGTCTCTGCATCGTAAGCAGCTCCTCATTAGGTTACACCAACAAAATTAAGCTAGAGGTTAGATCAAGTAAAAATAGCATCTTAATGTAACATTTGCAGCTTAACACTTTAATAGGGTAACATAGATATTCATAGTGCTCATTTTTGTCTCTTCAGACCCCCCTCATTTGAGGCAGTGCCCCAAAATTATGCCACTGGCAATAACCAACAGCAGCAGAAGCAGCGTACCAGATCTATTCCACCAAGACCAAATATATCAAAATTGTCATATCCATTACCATTCAAAACATGCAAAATTTGTCATGACCGAAATACATATCAGAGACTAATATTGGACTGACATATTTATCAATAGTTTTCATTATTGATAAAACTATTATATTGCATTATTGATAAAACTAAAGCTCTCCCCATCTTGCTCAATCTTTTTGTCCAAATAAATTTTGGTCTGTTAAAGAAAAAGAAAAAAAGACTTGTCTGTTCCTCCAGAACACCAGGGAAGTTTGCATTTACAAGTTGGGAATTACATAATTACGATGTTGGGTGCATTCAAACCACTTTGGTTGGAGTAAAATGCACATTTTCTACATAAAATTCAACAAGGTTTTTTAACTCTACATCTACAAAATTATGAAGAAAGAATTATGAATTATGCAATTATGAATTTGCTTTGTTTTTATTGTAATTTATTTCTATTGTAATTGTACAATACTGTAACATGACTGTTGCAGACAAAAGAGCCATTGGATCCAAGTGTACAAGACTACAAACTGACTACAAGTATAGCACAGGAACCACTTCAACATTAAAGTCCAAGGACAGATACAGAGCTCATGTGACAAATAATATGGTGTATGCAAGCATCTTAGTTTTATTTTAAATTGAAAAAAAAAAAAAAAAAAAAAAAAGTTTTTTAACAAATTTACACCATTAATACACGTGACATCCATTACGTCTGACGTTTTCTCACTGAAACCCCACCAACCCTGAAACTTAACTTAAAGAAAATCCAGAGTTTTTCACTCTAAATTATGACTTTTTGGTGACGTTTATGTGAGTTTCCAGTCTTGCTAGATCTTTTTGTCAAAAAAAAAAAAAGCCTTGTACATTTTCCGTCATAACATGAAACTATAAGTGGATGTGTGTCATCTCTAGAAACAGAGATGCTGAATGAGGTTATTGGTTTATCAGGCCATTTTACATCAGCCAACTGAAATAGAGACAGTCAGACAGGTTTCTGTGAAAAAAAATGACTGTGGTTCTGCTTGGAGGGTCAGGCAGGCAGCTGGTACTTCATGTCCATCATCAGCCCTGGCAACCAAACCCCTGGCACAATTTCCCCGACAACCATCCATCCATACACAGCTGGCACAGGCCTGACCAATCACATGGTCACTTTGGGATCTGGCTGCCTCCAGTGCTCCTACTGCCAGAATTGTTATTAGAGACACAGACAGACAGAGACTCAGCTAAATGTTCAGTTTAAACATACAACCCAACATACAGAACAGCATTTGTGATGCATTTCCCAGACTGTGCAATTTGTGTAAACCACTATAATCAATATCTGAGAGCTTCAAATAACCCACATTGGCTGGCAGGGAATATCAGCAGACTATTTGTCCGCTGTGTGATGAAAACACTGGTATTTCTGCTAGTTATTAGGACTTGTGCAACTTCTTGTTTTTACTAGTCGACTGGTCATCTAGAAAAGTAGTCAACTAGTTGACTCAGCCTCACTAAATGAGATGTATGGAGGTCCAAGCCTCACCTGCAGACAGAAATAAATAAATGAATGAATAAATAAATAAATAAATAAATTCATTTTTAAATAAAGATCATTCTGAAATTATTTGCATGACTTTTATTCCTTCATGTATTATTTTATGTATTTATATTAATTAATTGTATTATTTTACTATGTATTTTTTCATTTATTTTTACATGTATTTACTGTTTTACTATTCATTTATTGTTTTACATTTATTCATTTTTATTTTTCCATGTGCAGCATATAAACGAGGGAGCTCATGTTGAAGTGTCAGATCTAAATAAGCAATAGAGATCTGAGCTTGATACAGTATATGGAAGATCAACTGGAGAGTTGTAAGTTATCTTCACCTATTCACATTGTGAAATTATTTTATGTCACGGGTAGCGAGAGCTAATCCAAAAGAGGAAAGATGCGTGACGCAGAATTATCGATGAACAAAAGTCTTTAATAAACACAAAGCGAGAGCACACTTAATAGCCATAAACGTTATCGTGGAAAACAGAATGGAAGAAAAATTTGACTTTTATACAATGAGGATAATAATCAAGGAAACAAGAAACGTGAGTAACTAATAAAAAAACATGACAACTAATGGTAAACTCGAACACAGGCAAAACTGTGACAAACAACAGAACAAGACAATGAAACTGAATCTGACCATGACATAACTCCTGGTGCAGCTGCTGATTCAGAAGTCAGAGTGCAGAGCCAGATCGACAATGGACCTCGGTGGAACCAGAGGGAACTGGTCTTATCCAGTGATGACTTTTAGAACTGGCCTTATCCAGCAATGACTGAGAAGACGTGGAAGTGGGCTTAACCAGCAAAGACTTGCACGACTTGGAACTGGTCTTATCCAGTGATGATTGAGATGACTTGGAACTGGATGGGACCAGGAGTGACTGAAGAGCAGAAAGCACCTCATCCAGCTCATCAAACATAAATTTCGTCGAGCTCCAGCTTGGTTTACCTACCTCAGCCTCTGGAGTGTGGGCAGGGCTCCAGTTAATTCCTTCAAACTAATATGCCCTCTGTGGTGGACACTGTTGCCAGACTTTTTGGGCTTGTGCTCCGGGACAAAAACAGCCTCTGGTGATTGATCTGGCTCAATCTTTGAGGCGGGCTCTAGCTTCGAGTCAGTTGGGCTCTGACTCTTTTGTGGTGGGCATGGCTGACTGCTGGCTCAAGCTCTGGGTCTGGAGTGGGGCTGGTGTTGTCAGCAATGCAGACGGGGAAAGGGGAGTTACACTGCACCAGCACCCACTTCAGATACTCTGTGAAGCTTCCTCGAAGACCATCCATGGGCAGTTGTTCCTTTCTTTCTATTCCTTGATAGAAAACACTGCGAAAAATCAAACTGTCGGGATAGCGGGTTAGGCATGTCAGATCAAGAAAATCGAGAAAAAGTGCAGGAATGTAAACTATTTTTCCATTTTAATCGTGTCTTTAGTTCCATGTTCTTTCAAGGGTAGCATGAGCTAATCTAAAAAATGAGAGATGCGTGACGCAGAATGATCGATGAACAAAATACTTTAATAAAACACAAAGCGATAGCTCACTCAATAACCATAAACATTAACGTGGAAAACAGAACAGAAGAAACCGAGGGCTTGTATACTCAAGGAAACAGGGAATAGGTAATTAATTATTAAAAAAACTAACCATCAGAGGGGTACAAGCAAATCATATAAAACATACTAATGAGATTGTAAGAATTCATAAGAAGTAGCCAACAATTCACCAAAATGTAAAATAGTTACAAATTGCCATGAGATTGTATTGGAATTTTCCTCCTTTTTGTGCTTTGTTTCTTGCTTGAGGTGCAACAGGAGAAATTTAGCTGACAAATTCTGTGAGATATTTGAAACAAATTCAATCAAATGCTAATGCTGATGTGGTGCTGAGGTCCCCTTAACAAGGTCTAAACACTAAACACCACACACACATATAAAATACAGGATAATAAATAACTAAAGTGCAAGTCATTCACAGTATTGTAGTACAATATTTTATTTATATAATGCAATTTTCACAACAATCCAGTATTCTGAATTTTTATTTCATTAAAAATGTATGTTTAATTAATATAGGAAATGTTTAAATTTGTGGATTTGTTCTGCACTTTCTCTTCAAGCAAATCATTATTTTCATTGAGTAAACCTAAAGTGAATTTTGGTAAAAAGGGGAAAAGGAAAGAGGAAAAAAATTACAAAAACAAATAATCATTACTACGTGTGTGTGGTATTTCCAGATATAAACAAATACAACAGCAAAAAGAACAATAACAAAACAAAAATAGAAAATGTAAATTACTTACTTTTGCTTTTCCATATAACATCAGTTCAGAGTGCTCAAAAACGATGAAGAAACACCAAAAGAAATACCATAAAAGTATTTAATATGACTCATGAGCTATATATTTCAAATCACCTTAAGCCAGATGTGGCAACTGTAAAATATGTAAAAATATGTTTTAAATATGTAAATGATTAAATAAATAAATTAATAAATACTAACTAAATAAATAGCTAATTTATTTAATTTATTTCATAAATTATTTCATGAACAAACTGTGGTTACCACCTGTTAGTTACATTATAGACTGTACTTACTTAACTGTTAGTTAGGCAAAGGTCAGGGACACAGTGAGTCTTCATGATGTTTATCATCCTCTCAGGAGTCCACACCGAGCGGACGTCTGTTCCGGACTCATTTGTAATGGAGGCACATCAGCGCCACGGGCCTCCAGTTCCACACCAGTCGAAGGTGACCTTTCTTTGGAATGAAACAGAGTTGTCCTCATGCTGCGTGTTGGTTACATTCCCAAAATTAAGAGAGACCCTGAAAATCTCAGGAAGGTCAGGCCACATTAATGCCTACAACAGCCTGTAAACAGGGACAGGCCATCCGTTTACGGTCCAGAGAGAACCGACCGCTCTCAGAAGACAATGTCAGGGTTACGTGGACATAATTTTCCATATATTAGCCAACATTCTTGTTATTGGCCTGCACAAATTTTCAGAACTACACAATCGCAGATGTGATACTCTGCCGCACTAAGGCAAAAGGTCGTAACTTCAATTTTTGGCGAAAATGAGTTATTGTAATTTTTAGGACAATAAACATAAGTTTTATCATGTAGACAAACATCAAGTTTCAATTCGATTGTTTTTTGGGTGGAATAAGATTATGTTTTTGCCGTAACTTCAAAAAGCCAAGGGGAAACTATGGTAGAAGCCCGTAACGTCAGTTACGGCTTTATGCCTTCGTTTCTCGCTGCTCCTGAACACTCGAATTAAGTTACGGGTGCGCTGCCGTGAAGTTACGGCACTCTGCCTTCTAACCGACCATCAAAGTATTGCCGCGCTGGAGTTACGGGGTTATGATGTAGCAATTAAATCACCTCAGACACACACGTACATTTTTCACAGTGATTGCTTTTGTTAGGTTTGAAGAATGGCATACTCTCGGGGGGAAATGATGGTGGAGATGGCTTTGAATCTTTAACATCCAATAATAGCTAGCGGTAGCCTTAAGCTAGCGATACTACTTCACAAACTAGACACAAACACTTTTCGAGCCATAATCAACAATTTATCCAGTAACAAGCGCTGAATAGAGCAGGCTTGTATTTGTATGATATCTTAATTCACAGCCTGTAATACAAAGCTACATGTACAACTGAAATAAAATATGCTTCATAGCTAGCTCTCGCCTGCCAATGACAGTCCACTGACTGAAAACTACGCGAGTTGGTTGGTTGGAGCCGCAACGACACACCCATTATGCACCAGCAACAGGAATAATTTAGAGCCTACCTTTTGTTGAACCTTGGTTAAAAATCCATGTCAAACAACCGACGAGAAGGCAAATCCATTACATCCACCACGAGTTTTTAAAACTTGCTACCGGCTCTAAAACTGAAGTGTGTGTGTGTGTGTGTTTGTGCGCGCGTGCGTGCGTGAGAAAGAGAGAGAGAGGCGCGGACGCGATCCCACTGTTCGATCGCGCCCACACCTCTCTCTCTCTCTCTCTCTCTCTCTCTCTCTCTCTCTCTCTCACACACACACACACACACACACACACACACACACACACACACAGTTTTCAGTTTTAGAGTCAGTTTTTCAAAAAAAACCTTTAAATGTTCCACATCTTTTATACTTTAGTGATGTTAATCAACTTTGTTTTATGAAATTCATGTTAATTAAAACCATTCATACTTTTCCAACTATTCTCACTACTTTAACTTCTTGTTGATACATGTAAAGCCATTTTTATCATAGTGAGTCCAATTTTAATATTGCTTACATTTTAAGCATAACATTGGCTATAAAATAGAAGTTAAGGTCTTTTGCCTTGGTATGACCGATTGTCATTTTGTGGGCAATGCTAAGGCAGAATACAGTAACTTCCGAAAAAGGGTCAAAGGTCAAATTTGAGTTCAACATTTTTTGTAGATGGGTTAATAAAGGTATACACTACAACATGTGAAAATTACAATATTATACCTATAACTCAATTGCCAGGACATTAAGATAACTTTAAAGTCATTTTTCTCAGTTTCACACTCTGGTGAGTTAAGGTCTTTTGCCTTAGTAGGGCAGTACTGATGTTTTAGACAACGATATAGAAAAGCACAATTTGCCTAGTTTGTAAACGGTTTTCATGCTTGAATGTTCAAAAAACACAATATTAGTCCCATATTTGGTGCAGCACCTCTCTTCCCAGTCTGTAATGCTCTGTTTAGTTCATGTCTCTATAAAAACCATTCCTTCAGAAAAGCACAATGTGCTCTGATTTGTCAGCTGGATAACAAGTGTGTTGTGATTGGTCAACCACTTCGAGCATGTTTGGGAAATATCCCGCCCCTTGACATAACCGCGAGTTTCAACACACTATAAATCAACCAGGCCTCACTCCTTTATTTTGTGTGTCTTGGGTGGGAATTATTCAAATGAAGAATATTGTGACGTTCGTTTTCGGAAAAAAAAACAAATAGTTGAAGTTCCTGTCAATGAAGACAGCGCTCCGGCTTGCACTGGCCTCCATCAAGAGGGTAGGGGACCTGCAGGCATTTTCCATTGACGAAGCTTGCCTGGAATTCGGGCCGGCAAACTCTCACGTGATCCTGAGACCCCGGCCTGGATATGTGCCCAAGGTTCCTACCACCCCTTTTTGAGATCAGGTGGTGAACCTGCAAGCGCTGCCCTCGGAGGAGGCAGACCCAGCCTTGGCACTGCTCTGTCCAGTACGCGCCCTCCGTGCTTACGTAGACAGAACGCAGTGTTTCAGGACTTCTGACCAGCTCTTTGTCTGTTATGGTGGGAAGCTGAAGGCAAAGGCTCTCTCCAAGCAAAGGTTGTCTCACTGGATAGTGGACGCCATTGTTCTGGCATACCAGCAGCAAGGCCGACCGTGCCCCCTTGGTGTGAGAGCCCACTCCACTCGGAGTGTGGCCTCCTCTTGGGCTCTAGACGCATGGCGCCTTGCTAACAGACATCTGTAGAGCTGCAGGCTGGGCGACACCTAACACATTCGCGAGATTTTATAATCTCTGAGTGGAGCCAGTATCCTCTCGTGTACTCGCTTCAACTAGCCAGTAACTGGATCCACTCAGGTGTCTTCACTTGCTCACCATTCCACTCCATGGACTGGATCAGTGCGATATTCCCCTCAGGTGAGTTTCCCCGAGAAACCCTGAGTTCCTCCAGCACTGCTGACGCCATCACCAGAGTTTTGCCTCCGGCAGCTTTCGCAGTTGGCTAGGTGCCTCCATGTGCATGGTTCCCCCGTTGGCCGACCCCCACATGTGTATTTCCACTGTAAGCCTCCTTGAGCATGTGTCTTTCCCTTGGCAAGCCACCTTACCACCCCTGGGGTTGAAAGACAACCCCTCGGGCTGAACATCCCAGTGTTCTTCCATATGCAGCCCCTCCGGGTCATATGTGTATTCTAAGACCTCCCTTCGGGCAGGCATTGTGTTGCATATTTCCACTGAGATATGCTTCCCAGTGTACCTTGGTATTCCTGTGATAAGTAGGACTCCTTTGTCCGTGCTAGTCTCACGACAGGGAGCTCAGACTTACGCAGGGCACTGGAAGACAGCCGAGAAGGTGGCGTGATTAGACTGGAACCCCCATTTCGTCGTCACTGACGTAACTCGTAGTGACCACGAACAGTATTTATATAGTTTTTACCTCTTGTACACAACCACGTCCAAGCAGACTAAGCCAGAATGCGCGCCCTCAGATCACTTGGACGTGGTTGTGTACAAGAGGTAAAAACGATATAAATACTGTTCGTTTTCTCACACAAACCGCTCGTTTCGTGTCTTAGGCCATCAATGTGTACTTACGATGGGGAATTGTTTAATTTGGACTTCTCTGTGCATGCTCTTTGAGGTGGTGACCATAGACCTGCATTATATGACTGACATACAAGAACGGTTTGACCTAAAAATATCAAAATTGAAACTACTGCAGAAACAAAGACACCTGCATCTTGGATGCCCTTGAGGTAAGCTAAAACATACCTAAATTTAATTTCAAAGTGAACTATCCCTTTAACCAAGCACATGGTGACTAGCATGTATGTGTTGCCTATATCCAAATAATTGAAACAGACATTTTGGTCATTTGAAACTGTTTATTTGTATGAGTTACTAATGATTGGTTTGGCTTTGGTTTTGCAAGGCTGTTTTTTTTTATTTTTATTTTTTTTGTGAGTGTCTGTCTGCTGTGATCCTGAATCCTGTCCTGGCTGTGGATTCTTATCCCTGGTTTGGACTGACGAGCCACATCGTTTCGTACCTGGAAACAGAGTAAAAAGATTTGTGAGAAAAGGAGTTCCCTTTCAAGGGAACTCCCGTTGCGTCGAGAATGACGCTATGGGGAACGCTTTGCGTGATGATGTCTTGAAGCACATGTAAAATCAGTCCAATGGTGTGGCGGAACATCAGAGGCGGGTGACGTCACGTACCAGGAAGCTATAAAAGCCGGCCCGAAACAGAAAACGAAAGCTTTCTGAGTCTTCAGTTGCGCTCTGTGTTGAATCTGTCCGTTTATTTGGTGTTGTCTGTCTATATATCTATTAAGGGTGTCACGATTTCGATTTTAAATCGAAATCGATCGAAATTAATGCTCAATCTCGATCATCGAATCAAAAAATGGAATCGTCGATGCTGCCACGCCCCATATGTCACGTCACCTCGGCTTGCCTGTAATGGAAAAAAATCCTTTTCTCGAGAATATTGAAGCCTTTATTTTAAAACGCATTGCAGCTGCTCAGCGAGAGCATCATAGCTCGTTTGAGCGAGCTGGCTGTGCTGCGGCAACTGCACGAACCTATGGCGAGTTAGCAGTGGCGTGCGGTCCAATGGGAGCGCTTGGCGCCCTGCCAAATTCGAGCGCGCCAATTTGGACGCGGCTGAAGTGTATACATTCAGAGAAAACTCGCCAAAGGACTTTAGGTTTAAATCGACTGAAGCGAAGCACCTGATATGAGCGAATAGCACGGCAAGGCAACGCAGTAGGCTACTCGTTCCCTTATCTCTAAGGGAACCGAGGTTACGCAAGTAACCAAGTACGCTCCCTTACGAGAACGTTCTCTCGTACTGCGTTGCAAACGCTGTGGGAACCCAATTTAAAACGCCGTGCTATTCGCCTGTGACTGCTCTGAGAAGTCCAGGGAGCCCCGGGACTATAATAGGTAATAATAGGTTAGGCTATATTGTTTAAGTTTCCAATTGACTAAAGATATAAGTTATTGTTACATTATGTTGTTAATAAACGTTTTAAATTTGACAATGTAGTGTGTGGTACATTGCGAGCAAAAATCAGATATTATTATATTGCATAAAAGTCTAAAAATGGCATAGCTTGTGCTTTCAATTTATTTATTTTTTAAATCGAGAATCGAATCGAACCGTGACTTTAGAATCGAAAATGTAATCGAATCGAGGATTTGGAGAATCGTGACACCCCTAATATCTATATATTATTCAGTATGGCGAGCAAGCAGCAGTTTAGAGTGTGTGTCCATCCCTGCCCGCGTTATTTAACGGGAGGTGACACACACACTCTTTGTGTTGTTTGTTTGGGAGAGGAGCATGCCCAGTCAGCACTCGAGGGTGGTGACTGTGTGCATTGCTGTGCGCTTCCATTGCGTACGCTCCGATCCCGTTTGGCTCGGTTCAATCCCGACCACGTTCCCCAGGGCTCGGGTCCCGCCGTGGCTGAGGCTCGGCGGCGATCTCAGACCTGGGGTTCGCAAATGGATCTGTCAGTGGATGTTGAGACGGGCTCTGCCTTATCTCAGCCTCTTACTGACAGATCCAGTGCCTCTCATCAGGGTGTGGAAGCACGCGCGGCGGTTTCTTCCCCCCCGATGGAGGCACCAGTACTGCAACTTTCCAGCTCTGAGGAGTTGGATGTTGTAAGTATTGATGCTGAGTCTGAGGATTCGCCACCTCAGTCTCATGCGTTTGAAGAATTGCTTGATGTTATTACTAGAGCTGTTGACAGACTTTCAATTGAGTGGCCAGAGGATAGGCAGGACGTTCGTTCGTTCGAAAAGCAAGCTCGACGAACGCTTCCTGCCATCTCGTGCGCAGCCCCAGCGCAGGAGCCTGCCGTTTTTCCCCGATCTCCACACCGAGGTGTCGAGATCGTGGGGGAAACCAGTGTCTTACAGAGTTTATACACCACAAACATCACTCCTCTAAAAAGAGCGCTGAGCACCGTGCCACTCAGAAACAGAGTGTGTCCTCCCGTGCTCCCCCACAAAAATCTCAGGGACACGGAGGGCGCGCTCAAACCCAGCAGTCTTCGAGGGGTAGAGCGGATCTGCGGACCGTTATTACCGCCAAGAAGGCTGCTGGGAAGAAATCCTGACGTCCGAGGGCTCAGGATTAATGAGGGTAGTCCCCCCCGAAGCAGAGCGGTTAACACCTCTTTTTACGGTGCCCGTCTCTCTTCGGTACCCTCAGGGGACCGTTCTGCCAACCCTGCCGCCTCAGGTGTTACAGGGCGCAGCGGTCTCCGGCGAGCACATATCTCAAGGACCACCCGGAAACGTAGTGGCCTCGGGATGCCCACCCCCTCCGAGGAGGGTGTTAGAGCAGTCTGTTCGGTCGTTCCCTGCCGGTGCGCCGTTACAGGGCGACGAATTGACTACTCAACAACAACGAAATCCAGAAACCAGTCTCGAGAGGCTGGTACCTTCTAGTAGAATCTTTGACAGCGTGGAAGCTACTGTCGAATGTTTCTCGTTGGGTCCTGCAGACCGTGGAAAAAGGGTATCAGATTCAATTCAAAAAACGCCCACCTCGGTTTATGGGGGTCCTGCCCACAGTGGTGGGCCCCGAGCAGGTTCTGGTTATGGAACAGGAAGTAAACAGGGCCATAGAATATGTACCTCCCTCCAACAGGGAAACCGGGTTTTACAGCCGGTATTTCATAGTTCCAAAAAAGGACGGGGGATTGCGTCCCATTTTAGATCTTCGAGTTCTGAACGAGTCAGTCATGCAGCTCAAGTTCAAAATGTTAACATTGAGACAGATCGTGCCACAGATCAGGTCCGAGGACTGGTTTGTCACGATAGACCTCAAGGACGCATATTTCCATATTTCCATCCGTCCGTGTCATTGGAAGTTCCTGAGGTTTGCTTTCGGGGGCAAAGCATACCAATATCGTGTTCTTCCATTCGGCCTAGCTTTATCACCCCGCACTTTCACCAAATGCATGGATGCAGCTCTGGCGCCGCTGCGCCTCCAGGGTATTCGCATCATGAACTACATCGACGATTGGTTGATTTTAGCTCAGTCGCATCAGTTGGCGGTTCAACATCGAGATGTTGTTCTCGCCCACATGAAAGAGTTGGGGTTACGGCTGAACGCCAAGAAGAGTGTGCTTTCTCCACTCCAGAGGACCACTTTTTTAGGCGTAGTTTGGGATTCAGTGTCGATGCAGGCGCGCCTTTCACCGCCACGTATAGAGTCCATCCTTGCAGCTGTGAAAAGTGTAAAGCTAGGCCAGCTACTCACTGTCAAACAGTTCCAGAGACTGTTGGGCCTCATGGCAGCAGCTTCCAACGTGATACCTTTTGGACTGCTACACATGAGGCCCCTGCAGTGGTGGCTCAGGACCAGGGGGTTTTCCCCGAGGGGCAACCCATTTCGCACAATCAGGGTCACGCGGCGATGCTTACGTGCCCTGGTTATGTGGAAGAAACCTTGGTTCCTGTCCCAGGGCCCAGTGTTGGGAGCTCCTTGTCGTCGCAAACTGCTAACGACGGATGCTTCCCTCACGGGTTGGGGAGCGATCCTGGAGGGTCGCTCAGCTCAAGGTCTGTGGGAAGACCATCATCGTTCCTGGCATATCAATCGCCTAGAGATGTTAGCTGTCTTCCGGGCTCTGAGGAGCTTTATCACAGATCTCAGGGGACACCATGTGCTAGTACATACGGACAACACGTCGGTAGTCGCCTATATCAACCACCAAGGGGGTTTGCGCTCGCGCCCGTTATCCAACTTGGCACGCCATATCCTCTTGTGGTCCCAGGGGAAGTTACTGTCACTCAGGGCAGCACAAGTGGATCTGTTTGCGTCTCGAGAGACGTCTCACTGTCCACTTTGGTTCTCCCTCACGCATCCAGCTCCTCTAGGACTGGATGCTATGGTTCAGACGTGGCCGAGGCTACGTCTGTACGCCTTTCCCCCAGTTGCTCTGCTCCCGGGAGTTCTGGAGAGAGTTCGCAGGGACCGGGTTTGCCTGCTTCTTGTAGCCCCGCGTTGGCCGGGCAGAGTATGGTTTCCCGATCTGGTCTCCCTCCTCGACGGGCATCCTCTGGAGTTACCCGTCAGGAGAGACCTTCTGTCCCAGGCAGGGGGCTCAATATTTCACCCCCGCCCAGAACTGTGGAACCTGTGGGCTTGGCCTCTGAGGGGGCCCAGCTCATAGAGTCAGGTCTCTCAACTGAGGTTGTTGAGACCATTCTACAGTCCAGAGCTCCCTCCACGAGGAAACTTTATGCCCTGAAGTGGAGAGTCTTCACTTCTTGGTGTAGTGACCGTCGGTTGGACCCAGTTAACTGCCCAATTGGTACAGTGCTGGAGTTCCTGCAGGACCGGTTCACAGCAGGTCTAACCCCGTCCACTTTAAAGGTTTATGTGGCGGCCATAGGTGCTTACCACATTCCTTTGGGTGGAATGTCTGAGGGAAAGACCCTTTGATATCTCGTTTCCTTCGTGGCACTTGGAGGCTGAGGCCTGCAGTTCGCTCTAGGGTTCCGCCATGGGACCTGTCCATTGCGTTACAAGGCTTGTCCCTGGCCCCCTTTGAGCCAATTGAGGAGGTTCCTGAGAAGTTTTTAACGCTGAAAGCTCTTTTCCTTCTTGCTATTTCCTCTCTCAAGAGAATAGGGGATCTTCAAGCGTTGTCGGTTGCTCCGTCATGCTTGGAGTTTGCTCCGGGTATGATCAAAGCGTTTCTTCATCCGAGACCAGGCTATATCCCCAAGGTCCCCACTAATGTGGTCAGACCTATTGTTCTGCAGGCCTTCTGTCCTCCTCCCTTTCAAAATGCGGACCAGGAGGCTAATAATTTGCTTTGCCCTGTGCGGGCGTTAGATGCATATGTCCACAGAGCTGCCCTGTGGCGAAAAAGTGATCAATTATTTGTGTGCTTTGGGTCCCCTAACAAAGGAGGTCCAGTGTCTAAGCAAAGGATGAGCAAGTGGGTGGTCGAGGCTATCTCACTTGCTTATGAGGCGGCTGGGCAGCCTTCTCCTTTGGCTGTCCGGTCGCACTCGACGAGGAGTATGGCGGCCTCTAAGGCCCTTATTTCAGGAGTTTCTTTACAGGACGTCTGTGATGCGGCAGGCTGGTCCTCACCGCACACTTTCGTCAGGTTTTACTCTCTGGATCTAGACTCTGCTCCAGGGTCTCATGTTTTGTCTTCCTAGTGCTGCTCTCCAGATTACACACAGGACAGACATTCGTAGCTATGGAGGAGTTGGTATAGACGTTCCCCATAGCGTCATTCTCGACGCAACGGGAGTTCCGCCTCGGTTACGACTGTAACCTCGGTTCCCTGAAGAGGGAACGAGCGTTGCGTCGCCTTGCCATATCTCCTTCATGCCTGTCAGCTCGACTTCAGACTTTTACGAAGCTTTCGTTTTCTGTTTCGGGCCGGCTTTTATAGCTTCCTGGTACGTGACGTCACCCGCCTCTGACGTTCCGCCACACCATTGGACTGATTTTACATGTGCTTCAAGACATCATCACGCAAAGTGTTCCCCATAGCGTCATTCTCGACGCAACGCTCGTTCCCTCTTCAGGGAACCGAGGTTACAGTCGTAACCGAGGCGTTTTCTGATTGGGTAGCACAGAACTGCACACATTGCAGTTTCCTGGATTTCCCTGAAGACAATTTTTGTTTCTCTCTCTTAGAACTGCATTCATTTTTGATGAACATTCCAACTCAGTAATTTTTTGGAATTTGAAAATAAGACATTGAACTTGAAATTGAGAAACTGATGTTGAATTTCAGAAATTGATATTGGGAAATTTTGACTCTGTGTTTATCATTTATTTAAAATACGGTGTGTTACTGCTATCTATTTGTTTTTCTTTTGTTTTTCTTTAATTCTTTACATTTTTTAAAAAGATAAAACTCATGCAAAAGAACAAACAAATAGAGAAATACACTTACCTTTTCATTAATTAGCTGCATTCCAGTGGTCTGAGTGGTTAATTTATTTTAGCCTATTCTTTCTTATTTTTGACAATTTTTGCTTCAATGAGTCAATACAAATCTTCTGATTCTGGTCCATAGTTTTGAGTCCAAAGGATGATCTTGCGATACACTGAAACAACGATACACCCGCCGCAATGCAGCGCTACGCGCTAAGCGCGACGCAAGTGTTTTTTGCTAGTTTCAGCCCTTAAACAGAATTATGCTTGTATCATATTTGTTATGATCGTGATTGGAGAAAAAAAAAAGACACAAATGTACTGCTTGTGAAATTGTGATTTAAATCTCAATCTAAAAATATGAAATCATCCAGATGCTGTGGAAATTGCCCTTTCGATTGACAAACAGTGTACAAAAATATTGTAGATGGTAAAAAAAACAAAAAACATTCTCTAATCATTTCGGATAGCTGTATGCTATGCAACTATGTAAGCTAACTAAAAAAAACACTAATGTGGCAATCTGGATTTCAAGTGTTTACTACAATACCAATTACGGCACTAAACCGACTACGCCACCCCGGAAATGGGCCGGGGACCCACAGTTACATAAACTGTAAAGCACACAGAGTCAGATATCAGACAATGGATAAACGGTTCACAGATTTTATTCACAGCTTTATTCACGGCGCACAGATCATGACATATCACCCTCAGACTGTGGGGTGACAGAGGTTCTTTCCTTCCTGCAAGAGCTACTGGATAAGGGCAGAACCCCATCCACGCTCAAAGTTTACGTGGCAGCCATAGCAGCGTTCGCTAAACCGACGCTTGGCCAGTCATTCGGAAGGAACGATCTGGTCATTTGCTTCCTTAGAGGAGCTATGAGGCTGAACCCTCCCAGACCTCCCTCAGTTCTCATTTAGGACCTTTCTACGGTTTTGGAAGCCATGAAAGGTGCCCCATTCGAGCCAATTCAGTCAATAGATCTCAAACACATGTCTTTCAAGACGGTGTTTCTTCTGGCTCTCGCTTCAGTAAAGCGCATAGGGAACCTGCAAGCACTCTCAGTGAGCGCGACGTGTATGGAGTTTGGGCCTAATGACTCGAAAGTCATACTCAAACCAAGGCACGGATATGTTCCTAAATCCCTCAACACACCGTTTAGGGCACAGGTGATTTCCCTGTCGGCCCTGCCGGTCTCTGAAGAGGAAGGGGACGCAGGCTTCCTTTGCCCGGTCAGGGCATTAAGAGCTTATGTGTCTCGCTCGACTGTCTTTTGACAGACGGAGCAGCTCCTTGTTTTGTTCAGCGGACGTTCTAAGGGACTAGCTGCGTCAAAACAGAGTCTATCCAGGTGGATAGTCGATGCTATAGTGCTGGCTTATACATCTAAGGGCCTGCAGTGCACTCCACAAGAGGCATGGCCTCGTCGTGGACTTGGTCTAGTGGGATTGCCTTTCAAGATATCTGTATGGCGGCAGGCTGGGCCTCCCCGTCTACATTTATAAGGTTCTACAACCTAGAGGTTCCCGCTTTGCAGGCCAAGCTGCTCTCGGTCTAATAAATCAGTATTGTCTGCCTGTTGCTATCGGCTCAGAATGCTGAAACTGCTAGAGCGTCGCTCGCTGACCGACTATATACTTCTGTGGGCAGTGTGTAAGTCCCCTAATACTTATCAGTCCAGGCTGAGTTCGCCCTGACTGTGTGGAACACTTGATATAATCTGCTCTTAATAGAGCACTATTTTCTATGGGAATGATGCTATTCTAGCCCCTCTTCCCGGACTCTCTGTGAGTCTCTGATGATTATGCACTGTATGAGCCCCGGGCACCTGCCCTTGGGACTTTAGTGTGGGATCTCAGCACGCACGGCGTTTTACACTGTGTTCCCCTAGCGTAAGCTATTACGCAGTACGAGAGAACCTCTCATAAGAGAACGTACTCGGTTACTAACGTAACCTCGGTTCTCTCTAGAAGAGGGAACAAGTACTACGTATCTTGCCGTGCATGCATCACGCTCTGGTTCGCTTTTGCGATGAAAAACCAGATTTATCAGTCTCCGAGCCTTATTTATAGGCCCAAGCCACGCCCATTTCGGCGGGACGTGATGTAAAGGGCGCAAAGCGCCCTCCTTGGATCACGAGGGGCCTCTCTCGATAGGCTGCTGCAGTTGCCAGCAGAGCAGCCAATGGGCGCGCAAGCCGTCTCACCTATGTCTGCATGCTGCCGCAACGCGTTTTACAATATTACAAAATTAAGGATCATTTTTGGCTTCAATATCTCGTGGAAAAGAGTTTTTCCCCTAGCGTAAGCTATTACGCAGTACTCGTTCCCTCTTCTAGAGAGAACCGAGGTTACGTTAGTAACCAAGTATGTTTTTAGCAGGGAAGAAAACTGCTTTTTCCCCACCACAAGGTCCCCTCGCACTAGACCCATCCTGGACGCCATGGTGGAAAAACCAGCCTTAAGGGGATTAAAGACCGCAATATCCAGGGGCTGTAGGATGTGTGTGGTGTGGGCAGAGAGGCAGAGAATTTCAATTTTATTTTCCCTGCAGTACATGATTACGTCTCTTGAGACATGCGTCTCGTGTTGGTCCATGATTAAAATGATTGGCCTTTCCTCCGGAGCATACTGCACAAAATGCCTGAGCCATTTGAGAAATAGCTCAGAATCCATGTACCCTTTCTCTTGGATGCCATAGAGAGCGTTGGGGGGCCCATCCAGCCTGTATGCATTGCTTGGGAGGCAGCCAGGGTAGATGATGAAGGGTGGAATGCTTTCCCCGGCTGCACTCACGCAGCAGTGCACTGTAATGTGCTCCCTGGTGGTCTGCTGCTGCTGGTAAATGTGCTTCCTCCCAATCTGGCAGAGCACCTTCTCTCGTGACCTAGGCTTGTCCCCAAAGCCAGTTTCTTCACAGTTGAAGACAAGATGTGGTTTGTCCTCTTAACTGTGGCGAATGTATAAGGCTTCATATAATTTGAAGAACCCTTCAATGGCCTCTGGAGTAGCACCATGGACTCTTGCTCTGACTAGGGAATCAGCTGTACGGGAGGTGAGTTCTGGATGGCGGGCCTTAAATCTGGACCACCAGACGTCACTTGGCCCCTTCTCCAAATTGACAGTGGTACTGTCCCCTCTGCCACTCTCTTTAACCCTCTGAGGTCGGCAATCACGCTGGCGTGATCTGTTCGCTTTTTTCCTTATGAGTTGAATTGAGACCCTAAATACTCTTTTGACTTTGATTTTACAAAACAAGTTTCATACATCAATCGATTCTGTTAAATGTGTATTATTTTTGTGTATACTCACAATAAAAACAAAGTGTTGTGCTTTTTGCCAAATAAAGAAAAATAAACACGAGGCGAGTTCTGCCTTCTCTCTGCCAGTGTAGTCCATTCTGAAACGCGTCCGAAAATGAATTATAACTAAGCGAATACTCAGTCAAACAGGCATACAGACACACAGGCATGAAGCTTGAATTCTCTTCTTTTAAATGAAGTAATTTATATAAAAAACAAATATTCTCATCTTGTGAAATCTGTATTAAAAGAGAGCGATTCCAGTCGAGCTAATTACAGCTGATTCAGATGTAATGTGACTCCACCCACGGAGAGCGCGCGCTATTCAAACGCAAATGGCTGAGGCAATCCAAGCGCAATCCTGTGAACGCCCCCATATCAGCTCGAGAAAACACACAAGTTTATTCAGATCATTACTTGTTTACACCGTCTCGCAGCGCTGTGAGGAATAATAATAATGGAAAATGTCCCTCAGAAGTGCGGGTATATCGAGGAGCGAGCTGAGGAATACTAGTAAGTTTTTTCCTTCTCACGTGAATTTCTTCACGTGGGTTTCAGTTTATGAATGAATAAACGGCAGAGATGCGCGCTGTTTACCACAGCTGGCAAAGACAGTTTAAACTTAAATCGCGTGTGTGAATGAATGATGATGTTTTAGCAAACTGTATTGCTATACTGAGATGAGTAAAAATCGACTGAAATATGTTGAAATAAAATGTAGGCTATTTGTATAAGCAACGTATTAAACTGCAAATTAACAATATGCCCTAATATTCCATGAAAACAACGTTACAGTCAGGCGAAATATGAAAGACAACATCTTGTTGACTAGATTTGGGTACAGTTTTTACTGTACCCAGTTTATACTGCCACGTCAAATAAGCTTTTGTTTAGCAATTTCTATATATAAAATACTATAAAATACTATAAAATGTAGGCCTATAATCTTTTTTTTTTACAAAGAAAGAGTACACTTGAAATATTGTTGAAATTGTAATTATTGTTGTAATTGTAACCTTTTTAATAAAATAGCAAAACTTATTTACAAGATAGATGTAAGCAAAATCTTAAATGGTCAATATAAGTCTTCTTCTAAATATATATTTTGTCCTTGCATTGTGGCTCAGTCAGTGTCACACCTGAATGAATGGCTCATTAGGCAGAGTCATTATGCAGAGTGGGTGGGACCTGGTATTCTAAGGTGTAAACCACTCCTCGTTCACGCCCCCCTCGCATATTGGCTTTCCAAGCAAAACCTGTTTTACATCAATTTAAATCAATGTATGGTTTTATGTGAACGATAAAGCAAGACTATTTTCACATAATTTTGAAGAAAAAACTCTAGGCGAGGACATCCATTAGTCAAAAGTCTTATTGACACATATTTACTATGTGTTTTGTGGCCTTATTTCAGAAATTTTAGTTTTTAGTTTTTTCAATAACCATGCATAAACATTATTCTCTCAAAAATGAAAACATGTACATACACGTGGCTCACATATTATGGTAGCCCTGTTTGCGCTTTATAGAGTGAATTTACACCTTTGCCATTAATATGTTTATAAGCAACTGAAAAAAGCACAAATGTCAGGGCATGTCAGAACATCTCAAGGGCCCCAAAAACAGCCCAGACCCCAGAGGGTTAATGATGCCAATAGCCAGCACTTTCACCACAGCTCTTGTGACTGGGAAGCCGTGGTCTGCCATCAAAAATATAAATGATATGAGAGCATCTTCTTCTGCAGGTGTCAGGGCGGAATTAGAATGAGGGTTCAGACTGTATTTTTTTTTATTTATTTTTTTGTAGTCCTGCAGGGTGGTGTGTGGGATGGCATACTTTTTGGAGGTCGTCCTCAAGCTAGCTCCTGCTATCACTTCCTGAACTGCCTTTTCTAGCACTACTTTAGTATATTGCTTTTTTCTGCCTGACATTCTGACTTTCCCTTGCTTTTCTTATTTTCCTTTGAAAATAAACATACTGTATGTTACAACTGTGAATAAAAATTATTTCTAAACAATCATTTGATGTATGACATTTTATTAAATAACATTAACGTGTGAAGATCCTATCATTGTTTTAACAGTGTCATAAACATAACATTCATTTTTATGGAAAGTTGGCTATGAAATAACATCACAATCAATTCAGTTATAGTAATATAACAGTTAACAGTAACATATAACCTATAACTATAACCTTATATATAATATTGTTGATTTATTAAAGAATGACCATTTGAAATGTTAAAATATTATATTTATAATATTTTAACATTTAAAATAGTCATTCTTTAATAAATCAACAATTATATATATTTAAAATAGAGCTGAAACAACTAATCGATTTAATCGATTAAAATCGATTATTAAAATAGTTGTCAACTAATTTAGTCATCGATTAGTTGCTAAATAACTTTTATTTGCCGTAAGCGGCTCATTTCGTGCATATTTTAAATCTGCGGTGACCAAAGTGTGGCAGTAATGAGCCACCGGAGGTTTTACTCAGCCAGTACAGCAGGAGAAGTAGCGAATAGCCAATAGCTGGCCTCGTTTTATGTCACGTGCTTCCCGCACAGCGTCTCTCTGTCTGCAGCATTCAGCGAGATGGCGGAGGCAGGCGGCAGTTGAGTAAGCTCGAGAAAGAAAAAGAAAAAAGCGGAAGATAAAACTAATCGAACGAAGTCATCCAAAGTGTGTCCAAAATCATGGGAGAAGAGAAGTGTCACACCATGAAATGTAAACAGAAAAAATCGTGGTTAATATGCGCGAGGGAGAGAGAGAGAGCAAGACAGCGCTCGGGTGAGTGCGCGCGCGCGGCCGGGGCTCTCTCTGCTGTCAAGCGCGCGCTGTTAAACTGACAGGACTTAAAAACACATGCAAATGATACACTTTCACTCTATGATGGTTAAACTCTCCAATTAATTATTTTTTTCTCGGAACTAATGTTTTGGTAGGAATGTAAACTTTCATCGTATGTCTCTCCGGAATCAGCCAGCGCGAAGGGCATCTGTTGTTGCCGCTGAACCGCGTCATAGCTCATTACCATAAAGTTGAGCTACTTTCAACTTTCTGATTGATTTCACAGCATAAGCTATAAAGCTGTTTCCCAGGTATAAGCTGTGTGTTTACAGGAAACAAAATAATAAAATGCAATTCTGCAACTGTATACTGCATTTTATTCTGTTTTATTCTTATTCTTCGTGAAAATATGTTCTGCAAGATTCCTTAATGAGCTTTGTTCGGGATGTTAAACTACTTTAGAAGCCCTAAGGACTGCCATGGTAAAAACATTATTTGAAATCTCCTTGTGAAATTTGCTAGAGTACGTATGGGTCAGTGTTTTGGAGAAGAGTTCGACAAAGGATTACTAACACATAATAAAACAACTCCAGGTATGTTTTTGATGAGGATATGACAATGCAAAATGGTTAAAATCTCTAAAAAGTACATGTTGAATGATAAAGACCCTTTGTTAATAATTTACTTGGGGAAAAAAATGGGCAAAACTAAAATATAAGTACATAAACCGATTAATCGATTAATCGTAAAAATAATCGACCGATTAATCGATTATCAAAATAATCGTTAGTTGCAGCCCTAATTTAAAATAGTCATTCTTTAATAAATCAACAATTATATATATATAATTGTTGATTTATTAAAGAATGACTATTTTAAATGTTAAAATATTATAAATATAATAATCATCATTGCCCGCAGTCTGTGTTGACAGACGTCAACTGCCTGTCTCAGTGCGAGAGTTGCGCCAAGCGGCCATTGTCCGGAATTTACGTTTAAAAATTCCCATTTCAAAGCAGTTATTCAACCAAAGGTAATATATTTAATGATATGTGATAACATAATAATCAATTCATGAGGACTATATTACTGTGAGAAGCATTAATCCATTAGAAATATACATTTTTACCACTGTAATTGTCTCCCCACCTAAATTTAATATCTGGGCTGCAGCTTGCCTACCCTCCATTAGCAGGCGCAGTGGGCACACCTAGCAAACTTACTGAAATCTCTCTGGAACAAACGGCGGGGGATTCTCTTTCTTGGTCAGGGATGAAAGAGGGAGAAATGAGGTAAACACACATATATAGTTTATTTATAACCTGGAAGTATTTATTCAGCAATCGGCGGGAAAAGGTCATCTGTACGGAACATCATTGTGTACGGAACATGGTTAGTCTACGTTACTCCCAGGACCCAGAAAGACGCGCTTAGTGAGATGTCAATCTCATCTCCTTTTATACTCATTGAACGTACTGTATCCGCCCCAATCACTATCGTAATTGATCGCATCACCACACTAAGAACGAGAAATGTTTAATTTCACAATCCATAGCTTCAGTTATAAACTAGTACATAAAACATAAAAGACATTAATGGCCATTATAATGTAGTTCAAAGGACTTGTATATTAAAGTGATTTTGTCTGATTTGTAAAAGCATGCTATCGCGACTTTAGTTCTGTTTCGTGGATTATTAGGTTTGAATAGTCAAAATTGTATGTAAAAGTGCACGTCCTGGCGAGTATTCATGTTAACACCGTCGGGTATGTCTTTAGTGAACGTAAACCGCTTGTAAAAAGAAATCATCCAATATATTGGTATGTGTAGGTCTTAAAGGGCCGGACCAGCAGCCTAATATTCTGTGTGATTAATGTTAATCCAACAACAAAATAAATGTGTAATGATTCCACTGGAGGTGAGCTTGCAGAACCCACATGCAGTTTAATTATATACAAACAAGATCAAACATAAAACAAAAGCATGGCATGAAACTCAAGACTTAAACATGGACATAAACTTCCCAACAGTGGTTACAGATAACAATACTTGACAAGGACATGTGGCAAACATGAGGGCTTAAACACACAAGACTAAGACAAGACAAGGGACACCTGTACACAATGAACCAATGAACCAATGACAACATGACACAATCACATGTGGAACACATGGCAGGATCACACGCTTGATGCACATGCAAAATGCTTGACTCAATACATTTCATCTATTTCTCTGGGGTCTGAGGTGTTTTCTTGGCCCTGGAGGTGTTCTGACATGCTCAGACATTTGTGCTTATTTCTGTTACTTGTGACATTTTCATGGCTAAAGTCTGATTACACTGTATTCAGCACAAACTCTCCAACAATAATATGTCAGCAGCATGTATGTAAAATTTTGTAGTTTTGAGATAATGACATTATGCGTGGTTTGTGAAAAAAATAAAAAAATAAATTGTCACTGAAATAAGGTCATGAAATCCATACTGACTTCACAAGACCTTTGAAAATTGTATCACGTAGCCTAGGATATTTGCTTCAAAACTATGTGAAAATCATCCTGCATACTCATTCAGATAAAACAATATATTGATTTAAAATTTGTAAGACATGTTTTGTGTAAGAAAGCTTTATGCGAGGAGACGTGAATCATCATGAATATTGATGTTTCACACCTGAGAAAGACAAAGACCCTCCAATTGGCTTTTTGATTGTCTGGATTTATTTACAACACAACATAATCCAAAGATACACAACAAAGGGCAAAAAAAAAGCACATTATTGAACACACTCATCTAAAGACAGAGACTTGAACAGTCACATAACTTTGTGCCATTCCTGACTCATCAGTGGCATCTGTCCCTGTAAAAAAACAAAACAAAACAAAACAAAAACAACAACTGTGAACATGCTAATATCAAGAGAAACTATAGGGCTGCACTAGCCTGGATGCCAGCCGAACTTAGCCCCGCCCACAACATTTTTAGGTCGGGAAGTTCGGTCTGGACTTGATCTGCTGAGGAGCTATTCTGCCGTGCAAAGGCAAAAGACCGTAACTTCGTTTTTGGTCGAAAATGAGTTATTTATATTTTTGGCACATTCAAGACCTCCTTTATCATGTGGATAAGTATCTTGAATCAATTCCGTTGTTTTTTCGAGAAAATAATGATTTGTCTTAACAGTAACTTCCAAAAGCCCATGAGAAACTAAGGCAGAACACCGTAACATCAGTTACCGCTCTTTGGCTTTGTTTTGGAACGCTCAAATTACGAGTTACGGTGCTTTGCCTTTGTTCAGCCGCGCGTCAATATGAAGTTACGGTGCCGGTGTTCAATCAAATAATGCTACCTACCAGATTGTACGGTTATCTGCCTTTGTTTTAATGTCCATTCAAATTTAAATTACGGTGTAGCCTGTGTACTTTGTACAGCTGCCATCAGTCCCTCTAACTTCTGATGTCCTCAGAGCTTTGTCCTGCACAATTGCGGTCAGAACATTTAGTATGGTCTGAACCCGCTCCATCAACAAACGTGCGATATCGATCGTGAAGGATTATGCAGAGTTGACAGAAAAACGTTACACATTGCCTTATCAGATGAATACAACCAAGAAGTAAAGCTTGGCAAACTAGCTGGCAGAGTGCCAAAACTTCGCCTTCAGCCCCGCCCTAAACGCGGTCGAGTCAACGCTGGACTAATATATCTTATGGAGGTATTTTGTCATGCCAAATGTATTAATAATGCCATCAGAATGCAACCAAAGCACAGGATAGCAATAAGTAGATGGCTATAAATAATTGTAAATCATACAAAATAAATGGCATGATCACTAGATTTTATACAGGTGTTACTATTATGATTTTGTTAATGGTGATCAGCAACTAAATATTGATAATGTGGAAGTTACTGCCTTTTGCCTTGGCATGACTTCTCACTTTTTGCTGACAATACAAAGGCAGAGTACAGTAACTTTATAATAGTGGTCAAAAGTCAAGTTTGAGCTCAAATTTTTTTTATGTATATAATTTCCATTACTTAAACATCTATTTGCCAGATTTCCAGTGTCCTACCTATAATTAATTTGGCGGGACAACTAAAAATCTTTAAAGTCATTTTTCTCAGTTCCACACTCTAGCGACTTAAGGTCTTTTGCCTTTGTAGGGCAGTATTATGCCCGAACAAAAGTTGTTCGGACCAATCAAATTGTCAGGGCGGGCTTTATACGATGATGGACAGATGATCAACAGTAACGTAATCATCCATGTCACCAAAGAGCGCTTGGGTTTATTTCGTTTACAATGTTGTTTTTGATTAAATTGTATTTATTGTAAATTGTATTAGAGGTGATTCAGTAATGTGATCATTTTGGAGGATGTAGTTTGTTCTGCTACTATTATGTACTGACAGTTCTCTATTATTTTTATTTTATTTTTTTATTTTATTTTATTTTTTACTCCATATCAATTCTGTTAAGCTAAATAACAGAAACGCCTCTCTATAATATGCAATCAGGTTCAGCATCACTACAAAGTACATTCTTCAAAATATTCATAGAGTTGAATCACCACCTTACTAAAAGAGTTTCAACAAGAACTAAACATTTCATTTCACATCTTCATGAAGGCATTGCAGGACTGGATTAAACAGCATTTGTTTAGCTAGGTATACTTCAAAGTGTTAACCAAGTGTATAAAATACTGTTTTACCATATGATGAAATGTAATGGGGTTCATTTTTAGGATTTTTTATTTAATTCCATCTGTGTAAATGTTTGTGTATACTCAAAATTTATGACTAACTTTATGTCATTCTTACCTAGAGGGCCTTCTGACAGATTCCTTGCCATAATGGAGTATATTCCTGGTTGTTTCAAGTCATCAAATGTGCCAGGTTTATTGAGTAATTGTGTACTTTCAGAATTCATTGGCTTTAGACATTTAGGTTTTAGTCATGTATATGAGTATTTTGGTCAGTTCTTTAATTTATTGCTTTGTTAATGGGTTTATGTTAAATCCAGTATACAGACAAAGGACAAAAATTGTTGCACGGTCCCAGCATTGTATCTTTAATGACTGCTTTTCAGTGTGTGTGTTAATATACAGTTTTATATGCAGATACCAGATAGGCCTACTTTGTTATAAAAACTATTTTCTGCAGTGTTTTTAAAATAAGTGACATTGAATGCACTCTAATTGCTTTTATACATGCAAGTTCATGCTCTATTTTGTTTTAAATTATTTTCTAAAAATAATATATGAATTGAGTTTTAAAGTGAACTTTTTTCTCACATTTACATGTTCAAGTTTAAGTTTAAGTATTTGCAATGTTTTAATAAAGAATTTCATATTTTGTAATAATTGTCTCTTAATTAATTAATCAATTAATTATTGATTAGGATTAATGTACTGATAACCAAGATTTTTTTACAGTAATGGTACTGTATTACATGATTACAGTAACATGTAGTTACTGTAAAACTAAAATGCGGTTCTTGTACTGTATATCTCAAATACGGTGTTGCCAGTAAGTTACTGTAAAAAACCCTTGAAAAGTCTAACTGTGTGGTTGAGACCTGGAAGAGTTTGGTTTGTGTTGCTCATGTCAAAAATGTATAAGTGTCTTAAATTTAAGGCCATAAAAAGTCTTAAAAAGTCTTATTTTTACTTATGAGTCTTACATTTTAGATGACACTTTGACTTAGATGTATCTAAATGTTTTCCAAATTAAAACTATCTAATTAGTGTTCGTATTATTTTTTTATTATTCTATCTTTGTGGATTTGCTTGTTCACATGACAATTCGTGGCACCATATTAGCCTATGTCTGGCTCCTGCATGCGAAAGGAGGAGAGAAGGAGAAGAAAGTTGGTTGAGCTGACATCGCATTTGTCTCTCGTGCTTTGCTTTCACTGTGTGATGTGTGCAGTTATAGGTATGTCCCCAAATTAGTTTTTGTCTTATATAACACAATATGATATCAGAATATCACATGAGCAATAGTGCCGTTTTCCCGTGCACAATGCTAATGTGATATTTACAACTGTTAAATTAAGTTAACATTGTGAGTTACTTTTTAGACACAATATTGTCAGTATTGTTTGTTTTCCCTTTATTTCGGCGAAATAAAAATGAAAAATGCATTTCAAAATGAAACCGTAGCAGAGTCTCCATGCAACAGACAGCGTTGATTTTTTTATTTTGATTTTTTTACTGAAATCCGTGTTTTCAATGCTGAACAAATCGCTTGCTTTTCCTGAATGAATCAGCTGTCTGAACAAATCAGTTGAATGACTCCCTCAACTCACTTATTAAGACAGTGATTTGCCACCACCTAATGGCGGTTTTAGTTTCATATTTAAAGTACCCTTTAATTAAAACGTTAAAGGGCACCTATTATGCCCCTTTTTAGAAGATGTAATATTGGTCTTGGGTGTCCCCAGAATGCATTTGTGAAGTTTCAGCACAAAATACCCCACAGTTAATTTATTATAACCATTTGAAAATGTCATTTTTGGGGCCTGTTTTAAAAAGAGCTGTTTTGTGTGTACCACTTTAAATGTAAATGAGCTGCATCCCCGCCCTGCTGCTGGACCCAGATGATGAAGAGAGTCTGGCACAGAATAAACACGAATGACAATGGACTAAACGTCTCGGAATGGTTATTTGATACATTTATGTACTTACAAAGTTTTAATCGCGTCCCCTTTGCCATTATGGATGTGCAACACACACACACACACACACGAACTGTGATAACGTTCGCGCAGTTTTTTGAAACTACACACACGCACACTACTGTGATAATGTTTGCTAAGTACAAACGATTTATTTATTTATTTCTTAAGGGGAGGGAGATAGACGTTTATGGGTGATTCTTCAATTAGGGGAACTTTTATGTCCCCAGGTTATACATTCATGTTAAAAATACTATATTATAAAATAAACAGTTTAGTTATTTCAAATAATATTTATTGAACCACCAAAAAATGTTATACACTAAAATCAGTATGATTTCCATTTTTAAAAATGTTTTCATCACTAACATTTGGCTACTAAGGCCTTGTCCCCAACCCAGACTTTAAAACTTATCTGCTCTGAAAATGTGATAAAATGTTATCAATTCATTAAAAAATCACAATATATGTTTAAAAAGTAACTTAAAAAGGCACTTGATGCATAATTCGGGTTCATATCTGTGGAATTTGTGAATATTTTTAACAATTTAGTATTGTCCACAACAATACTGTCATTACCGCGACAGTCTATGATTACAACAAGGATATTTTTGAGGGTAAGACTTTGTTTATGCCGTAACCATGGAAATGAAGACTAGCAGAGGAGCACATGTCAGCCATGAAAGAACAGTGATATTTGATGTCTGAAAAAGTAAGTAATTTAATCATGAATTCCTTCTGATCATGGAGTAGACTTATTCAGCGTCATTACCATAAATGCTGTAACAGCAGTATTTTGATAAATGTATATATATATTCACATGATTTATGTGTATTTAAAGTTCTTTTTGTACTAGCTGCTGAGTGATGTTAGCAAATCCATGACCTAGCATCTTTTTTCCTGAAAAAAAATAAAAAATGTCATTACCGCAACACGTCATTACCAACACAAAACTTGTTGTGATGGTAATGACAAGTGATGGTGGTAATGACATGTGCAAAGTCTAAATTCTAAATAAAACCTAATTTTACAACAAGGACAATTCTTTATGAAATTAAATTAGCTTATTTTAATACCATGAGCAAGATCCTAAGCAAAAACATTGGGTTACCACAATACTCCTACATGACACACAATGGCATTGCTCTTTGACACTTTGCTCATTGAGTGACTACACTATGCCTGTCATTTAAACTAGGGCCCAGTATCTCTTTCTCTCCACATCCCATCCATCTCCCTTTATCATCTCTAATTCACGTTTTGAATGTTCAAAAACATGTTTGAAAGCAAACACATTTTATTATGCATTGTTAGTTTTAACCCAATGCAACTTTTATGAGTTTTTAGCCCAGACATATAGTATTTCACCTAATGGTAATAGTCATAGTTATGAAATGTTTATGAAGGATATTTTTATGCTGTTTTATCCCATTGTGACAATTGATTCTCTAGAAAATATTGTATGGTTTCTTCATGATTGAAATAAACATGTTCAAGTTGATGGTTGTCATATTTATATATATCTCCTCACATCTGTCCATTTCTTTCAACAACACTCACCAGAAGTCATTATTTAAGCCTTTAAATTTGCTTTATGTATCAGTGCACTTTTCATTTATGTCATTACCAAAACACTATGTCATTACCAAAACAGTATGTCATTACCGCCACGTTGCTTAATTTACAGCAAAAATACCTTTAAAACTGTTTTATGTTCAATCTTGAGGTACTAAATGAAAAGCCTAATGAAATACTCATCCACCTATTCAAAGAAAAAACATCTAAAATTAATTTTCCAGAAATTAAACAAAAGTGTGCTTTGATGAACACAGAAAAACACATTTTGATGGTAAGAACAAGAAAATATATGTAATTCGCTGAATGGAAACATTTTGATTTTTATACGTATTGTTGAAGGTTAATAATGTTTGCAAGATAAATGAGTTTAAATGATCTCCTTGATACATTCTTTGCATTATGAGACTTTTTGATGTTGTGATGGGAATGACGTTTTGCAGTGCCAGTTGGCAAATAGATATAAAATACTCAAATTATATTTAAGCTCAGTCGCGGCCATTATTATATCTTTACATCAAAGCATGTAAACATTGTCTTGACATAATTATAACAAAATTCAACCAAATTTCATTCATCAAAATGTAAGATGGCAAAATAGCCCCCAATTGAAGAATCACCCTTATATAGCCTACTGTCTATGGAGATAGAGCAGACCTTAATTTATTTACATTTGTAAATGCTGCAAAAAAAAATGCCTACGTGACATAAAACTGTCTGACGTTGTTTGTTGAGACATCCTATGACGACGACAATAAATAGCTTTAGACGCATTTGTTGTTGAACTGGCTGACATCGATTGAAATGACTATTTGCTCAAAAATCATAAAATACACTTACTTCTGGAGGTGATGTTGGATCGCGAACTGTAGGCAACGATCCACACTTGAGGATTAACTTTGACCCTCGTTCACTAAACAGTCAGTCAGAAAATTAATCTCGTATTTAGGAAGTTTAAGTGGTGCCTTTTCTTCATATTATGAATTAAATAAAATCCATCCGCTGCGTTTTCGGTGGCTCTGATGTCAGTGAAGACTAGTATGTCCATTCTTACATCCCACAACAGAACACCTACACTTCTTAGGAGACATTACCGGCTGTCGTTGAAACAATGGAGGATGCAGATCACTGAGGGCGGGGTCTATGCCGAAAACCAGATGTCAATCAAATCACGTCGGTGGGGCTTAGCTCATTTCTACGTCACAGTGAGGGAAATCTAGAACAGGGTGTTCTGAGACAGTGCTTATGATTTATTGAGATAGTAAAAAAACTACAGGGTGGATTTTTATCATTCTAGGGTGGTTTTGCTCACACACTGCCAACACACATTTATGTTCAAACACCATGTAAAAGTGAATTTTGCATAATAGGTGCCCTTTAAAATTTGAAATTATTTCATGTTTAAATATTGAATAAAAAATAATCTCATAGCTTTATGTATGCAATTGTAAATGGAGTGTAAATATATTAATTAATGCCAGTTCTGATGCCGCTTGTCACCTCTGCACTGCAAAAATGGATTTTGATGTTAGAATTTGACATAAAAAGTGATGCATACCTCTAAATAAGCTGGAAATCAATTTAAGGTGGCAAATATTGCCCCTCAATAAAAATGTTACTGTCACTGCTGTGAGCTGACCACTGCATAGAATATGAATATCTTCGTGAGTCTGCTGTCAACAACAGGCCTAAACCAGTCATGGTACCAGTACAAAAACACAATCAGTAAAATATCATCTAATTATTATCAACAAGACTTTGAAAATATCGAGATATATTTTTGTCAATATTGCGCACCCCTAATGTAAGGTATTAATTTTGATTTCTGCAGGTCTTAAAAAAGTCTTAAAAAGCCTTAAATTTTACTTTAAAAAGTGTGCAGCAACCCTGGATGAGATTGATAAGGTTAACACTAGAAGTGCCATGACGGTCATTTTGACCATTTTGAATTTTATATCTGCAATAACTTTGTTGAAAAAATAAATAAAATCCTGCTGGTACCTGACTTTTCCTAAAAGTGTCTGTATTTTCATTTAAAATGTTTTTCATATAAATTACACATAAAAAAAAACAAAAAACAAATGAACATATTTACCTATTTCGGCCATAGACGGTCATATGACCGCACTGAATTTTGCGGTATTCTTTTGTTACATTTCCCGCCACTGACTTTTGTCTCTCAGCAACTTGCTGAGAGCACAGTTCATGGAGGAGAAAAGAGCAGTATCTTTTTTTTACAGTCTATGGTTGGCACAAGGTTCTAGTCACTCAGCAGCAGAAGCAACCACCACAGCAGACACCAAAGCGGAGGCAGTGCCAGGTTCGGAGAAGCTGCAGTCAAAACAAAACCCACGACACCTGCTGCAAATGCCACAAACCCGTGTGTGGAAATTGTGTGAGGAGAAGAGAGGTCACTTGCCTTGACTGTGAAGCTTAAATAGCCAAGCACTATATTGATGTAAATAGTTCATATACAATTTGTAATATAGGCTAGTGTTTTTATGTTTCTGTAGCCTACGCTTCCTTCTTGGTTCTTCTTTGTTTTGTTTTGTTTTGTTTTAGATCAGCTCGTTTCCAGCTTTTTCTATTAGCCTATTTTCTCTGTTATTATATTAAAATAAAATGTTTTATAATTATATAAGATAATTTTAGTTGTTATTATCTTGTTCTGAGTTATGTTGAATGGATATGGGAATATAACCTAGGCCTATCTGTTGTGAATATGCGATAATTGCGATAATTAATTTATAAATGTATAATTAAACTTGTTTAAATGTACAGTTTGGTGTTGTTTTGTCTTCCGAGTCGCCGATCACGCCGGCGTGATCAAATCACATGACAGGTTTAAGACGTCGAACTTCGAAGCATAAAAACAAAAGGTGTGTTCGACATCGGCTGCGGCTGGATGCAACCGATCGGCGAGAGTAGCCGTGTGCAGGCGGGGAGGAGCTGCAAACGGAGATGTCGGACACTTTCTGGTTCCCGTAGTGACCGCTCACGTGGTGTTTGCATACTTTACCACAGCTGCAGTGAAATAAATGCAATATTTGCCAAATAATACACAAAAGTATTGAATGAAAATGTCTCTGAAACATCTGTGTAATGCTTCACACAGCGTCTGTTTGAACAAGAATAAAGTTCAACATAAGCTACTATCAATGAAGTGGAGTCTACGTTTTTTAAGCAGTTTTAATTTGATAAACATGACACAATATAACATGACAACGAAACGAAAAGAGTTTTCACTGTTATAATAAACTGATTTGAGAGCTTTAGAGGAACTAAAGGTGTTCGAATAAACACGAAACACACGTGATCGTTGTCATGCGGTGAATCCGGCCAATCGTGGAACAGCTGTGTCGTCATCAGCCCTCCTGCAGCCCAGTGCAGCCGCTCTTGAGAAGCTGCGCTGGCTGAGTTCTCCGGCTACTCTCGAATTGCTCTCACGGTACTTTGATGGCATACGTCACAGTCACGTGGCGTCGGCGCTGTATCAAGTCGGACAAAATTTCTAATCGGCATGCACTGCTTCAAGTCAGCCGCCGATCGGTCTGCTCAGAGCTGCATGAAGTCGAACAAGCCTAAAGTCACGTTGAGCGCTGCCGTCCACTTCTGTCGAAAGTGCTGGCTTGAAACTCTATTCTACTTTTTGTTTTGTGTTGATAGACCAAGTAAAAATGGAGATATGATCATTTAAACGTTATATAAAAAAATAGTGAAAATATTGACGCGTTCGTAAAAGAACGTACACTGTAAAAAAAAAGTGTAATTTTACAGGTAATTGTCTGTATTTTTTTACAGAATTTTACCGTTTTGTCATTATACAGCAAATATCTGTAAAATAAAAGGCATTTGCTGTAATTTAAAGGTCCATTGTTAAATTTACAGGTAATTGCTTGTATTTTGGTTTTACAGCAATTTTACGTTTTTTAAAAGGAACTTGTCTGTATTTTTACAGAGTTATGTGTAATTTTACAGAAATTATTAAGTAATATTTTACAGATTTTTTCTGTGAAATTAGAAAACAAAGAAAAGAAGGTATAACTGCGGAAATCAGCATCTATTCAATATGTTTTCCTTACAGATTATTAAGCATGTGGGAGCTAAAGTGAGTTTTTTTTTAAGGTTAAATAAAAGTATTTGTAGGCCCTACCATAAACTGTGATTTGTACATACAGTACCCTACATAGACTAGCCTACAGTAGGCCTGAATTATTTTTTATTTCACATTTTATTTTATACTCATTTTGATCATTATTTCATTTTCATTCTCCCATAATTTCATGTATATTTTATGAATATTTTTCCAAATCTCCGTTGCTGCACATTCAGGGCTTTGTGTGTTTGTGTGTTTGAGTGCGCGCGCGCGATGACGCAGGTTCAAATTCATTTCCGCTGTTTACTCCCGCCCACAACGGTTAACGTTCGCTGATCAGTCGAGTTTGGGCAAGCGGGAGATTTGAATTCAGTCTACTCTCGTGAAGTGGATTGTGAGATCAACAGGGGTTCAAACAGAGCCCGTCTACGGACATTCTCTGAGCAGCCGTGAGCAGGAGCTCTGTTTTTAGTCAGTCCGTTTGTATTCTTCGGAAATAACGCCCTTTTCAGTGAGCCTTGTTCATCACAGCGGACATCATGCCAACCGATCACCGGCTGAGGTAAGAGTCTCATTATACTAAGTTACATGTGAACGATATTTTATAGTACATTTGTGTTAAGTTTACAGTTTTCAAGCTAACGTTAGCATTCTTAAATTATGTTCAGTTAACTGGCGAGAGCTGAAGGGCAAAACACTATAGCATGCGTCTTTACATTTTCCATATGTTTTAAGAAAGATCAGTTGAACCCACACCTCAAAAGACCTAAAACGAGCTTTCGTAGACTTGTTATACATATCAAAGTCCGTTTAATTGTATATAAAATCTTCGTTAATACGCGATACTATCTGTCAGTAAATCAATCTCTTAAATGGCGGGACATTTTGAAACACTGTCTGGAAGCTGAAAACTCTTCTCTTAAAAAATATCCTTGGTTTTAATTATAGTAAAATTATAGTAACCACGTTTTTGGCGGATTTTTATTACTATTTTTAATAACCACAGTTATACTACAAATAGGCCTACCATGTTTTTTTGTTTGTTTCTTTGTGGTTAAACCATAGTTAATTTTCGTAAGGGTTGACGTGGCTATCTAAGTTAGACTGTTAAGAAAACGAATTCAGTAAATACTGTAACTTACTTGATACAGGAAAGCACATGAGACTAGAATATGAACACAACATGATAAATTGCATATTCTGGCTGCATCTGCTTGCCAACACGTAACGTTAGCTATAGAATGCATAGGCCTACATGTGCATATTAGGCTTATAAAATAAAAGTTGATAGAATGTTTGTGTTCTGATGAAGAAATGAACTTATCTACATTTTGGATGAACTGGGTTCATCATAGTAGCCTTTTTCATATGATACTTTTGATCATTGGTTATGAAAATTGCATTGATCCAGATGAACAGAAAGTTAACTTGCACCCCTAGGTGTCTCAGCTCAAACCTTCACTATTAGCCTTTCCTGCTCAGCTTCCAGATCATAGTCAGTTGAGGTTTTGCATTGTCCCAGTGGAACATATTCTGACATGTGTAAATGTAATACTGAGTTGTTAATTTTTTTTTTGTGATTTCAGGTCAAGTGGAAAGCAGAATGATCATGGCAAACAAGGTATGGGAAGAAGTAATTTAAAATATTGTTATGGCTGAGTCATCTGATTCCATATGATTGCACTAAAAGTGGCAGAACATTTAATTTGTTTTATACTGTATTTTCCCATATGAATATTCATTTGATCCTTTGTCAGGCCACTGTAGCTGCACAAGGTTTGGTTTTACTACAGTAAGACCACGATTGTGTTAGATTCCACCCATCTATTTATTTATTTATTATTATTATTATTATTATTATTATTATTATTTTATTTTTTGTAGTGTAACTAGGCTCTGTCATTTAGAAACATGACTTTTCCTATCACTTAATGACACATATCTCTACCTTTCATTCCAGCCAGAGGATCTGATGGTTGCTGCTCGCATCTCAGCCTACCTGATGGAAAATTCTTGCTGGATGAATGACCTTCACCTTCAACTCAACCTTGCCAAGACAGAACTGCTTATGGTTTCAGCCAAACCATCCTTGCTGTGTGATCCTGCTGATTTGCCTTATACAACATCAGAAAGATCCGGCCCTTCCTATCGGAGCCACACAACTCCTTGTCTAAGCTCTTGTTCTATCCAGACTGGACTATTGTAATGCTCTCCTGGCAGCTCTTCCAGCATCAGTCAAACCTCTGCAACTGATCCAGATGCTGCAGCAAGACCTAAACTCACTGCTTCAGATCTATGTGTGTCTCCAGAAGCTTGTATTCTGCAAGTGTACGGCGCCTTGTGGTGCCATCATTCCAAAGAGACAAAATCACTTTCACTGACCTTTCCCTGGACTGTTTTCTGCTGGTGGGATGAACGGCGCAACTCAACACATTTTCAAGAAACTGCTAAAGATCCATCTTTTCATAAACACTTGACCCAATAAATCTAAATTTTTTTTTAATAAAAAATAAATAAAATTGTGCACTGTGCTACACTAACTGGGACTTGTCACTGCACTTGTTGCTTCTATTGTTCTCTTAATATAAATATAAAGTATTTTAATGTGGATATTTTTACATGTTCTAAATGATATACTAAGCCTGTATTTCCTATCATTCACGTATATTGATGCTCAGTGTTTGTTTAATGAGTAATACTGTAAATGTGCAGGTATTCCGTACTTGTAGGTTTAGTTAATTTAACAGAAATTGATTGTACATTTGCTATTATTAAGTGCTTAATTAGAGATTGGTCAAAGTTGTGAAACTGGATCTGCAAAAAAATAAAAACTGTAAATATACAAACTTTGTATTTGAATTTATGGACTTGTTACATTTTTATACATAACTTCATAGTTATTTTACACAGAAAAACTATATATTAAAAGATAATTACTGTAGATAGACAGAGCATTATTATAAAATAACTTTATAAAACCCTAAATTTACAGTTTAACCTTAAAGTTAAATGCTCTTTTTATGTAATTTGACATAATTTATCTGTTTTTCCACGGTTTAATAAGCCATTATTAACAGTAATGTACTGTAATTTAATTAATTTTGACTGTAAAGTCAATTCTGTATTTTTACGGTTTTTGCCTGTAATTTTGTGAAATGGTAATTTGCTGTAATTTAACAGAACCCGTCTGGAAACTTTGCTGCCAGAGATTTACCGTTTTTTTACGGGATTTTTTTTTACAGTGTAAGATGGGATGCGACAGGCGTTGCATTTATTCTAATAACTTCGTCGGTTTTTGTCATAAGACAAAACGGAGAAAAATGTGTGAATCTGCTGACTCTGCTCTTCATGCTGCACATTTTAGGGAGTGGAGGAGGAGCCAACTGTGCAAAGAAGCGAAATTGAAAGGCGCCGACGGGAGATTGACGGAATAGACAGAAAGACAGAGATATTATTGCTAGTTTTTGGAAGAGTTTGAGTAGATTTTGATTTAGTTTAGGTATTTTTTGTGGAAGGAAAATGAAGCAAATGTTTTTGGTTGAACAAGCCCTCGACTTGTTCTACCAACTGGACGATGTTGTTTACAGTTCATCGACAGAATCAGAAAGTGGCGATGATGAGATTGACGACTCGGCTTTTGTGGTTCACAACGAGAGGTGAGACAAACTTTTAGCTTATTGTATATTATATTGTCTGTGTGTGTGTGTGTGTGTGTCTGTCTGTCTGTCTGTCTGTCTGTCTGTCTGTGTGTGTGTGTGTGTGTGTGTGTGTGTGTGTGTGTGTGTGTGTGTGTGTGTGTGTGTGTGTGTGTGTCTGTCTGTCTGTCTGTCTGTCTGTCTGTCTGTCTGTCTCTCTCTCTCTCTGTGTGTGTGTGTGTACTTGTCTACCTATCTAAGTGGGGACCTTGATGTCGTTACACACTCACCAACAGGGGACCGTCGAGCCAAGTGGGGACTTTTTTCAAGTCCCCTGTTGGTCATGCTTTAAAACATGTTAAAATACACGCTCTGGTGAATTTTTTTCATTTTTGACCAAGTGGGGACCTACATGTGTGTGTGTGTTTAAGTCCATACTCAGCAGCGCTCCTGTAGGCTGGAGTAGGAACTGCAGTGGCCCATTAACACACGTCGTTCACACTTTTCTATTGTCTGAATGGGTTGCTGTCCCAGAGAGGCTCTGAGACTGTAGAGCTGATGTTTAACTGGCGGCTTAGTTCAGGAGCTTTATAATAACTCCACGCTTTTATTTATTAGTTAAGCATTAGTAAACAGTTAATTAATTTATAAAGAATTAATATACATTAATAAGCAGTTTATAAATACAGCTATAAATGCTTTATTCCTGTTTTAAAAGCATATCTATAATGTGTTTAATTGTATTTTCATATTTTTTTAATGATCAATTTATCATTTCTAAATGAAGTATAGCATAATTTACAAAGCAGTTATTTAGGAGTTGTCAGTGGTTCATAAGATCACCTACAAAGTGTGAGTAAATGATTAAACTATTTAAATGTACATTCATACATATGTATTATTCAGACATAAAGTAATAGTTCCTTAGTGTGTTTATAAATGGTTTATTAACATGTATTTCTACTGTAATGCAGGTAGTTATAAAGCATTTAGTAGTGGTAAGTTCACTATTTTTGTGAGCTCATCTAAAGTGAGGACTAGTTATGTCTTGTAAAACATTTATAAAGGAGATTTAAAGGCTGTTAATATTTCTATGTTCTCTATCGCTGTGTTGTGTTTGTTTCCTTTTTCTGTTTAGAAGAAAACTGAGTCTTTAAATCTCCTTTATAAATTATTTACAAGCCATAACTAGTCCTTACTTCAGATGAGCTCACAAAATAGTGAACTGACCACTACTAAATGCTTTATAACTACCTGAATCTTCTACATTTACTTAAACTTTCTAAGTGATCTTATTAATCACTGACAACACCTAAATAACTGGTTTAAAATAATGCTATACTGCATTTAGAAATGATAAATTGATAATTAATAAAGTATGAAAATAAAATTATTAAACACATTATAGATATGCTTCTAAATCAATAATACAACATTTAAAGCTGTATTTATAAACTGATTATTAATGTCTGCTTTATTATTTAACTGTTTATTGATTAACTAATGATTAATAGGATGCAGTTATTATAAAGGGTTACCATATATATTATATTATTCATAATAAACTTCAAATATGCATTTTTTTATTATAAAAAAATAAATAAATAAATATAAATATATATATATATATATATATATATATATATATATATATATATGCCAAGAGGGGATATGCAACTCAATGTTATAATTATAATGCAATTATTATTATATAATTAAGATATTAATAATGCGACTGATAGTATTGGCTACCTATTAAATAAAACATAATTTCTACTCTTAAAAAAAATCAACAGACATGTCCTTATTTTTTCTGTTTCCTTTGTTTCTAGGATGTTGATGTACAGAGATAGTCAGTGTTTGCAATATTGCTCAATTTAAATGCAACCAAACATGTGTCGCTCGTTACCATCCAACAGTGGACCCTTCTTTAAGATCAAATTCAAAACTTTTGAGTTGACTTGCTGCATCTGGTCATTTTGAAGAAACAAAAATGAAATACAAATTTTTTTCATAATTTAACTTCAAATATGCAAAAAAAAAAAAAAAAAAAAAACTTAAACATGCCAAGATGGAATCTCAACTCTGAACGATCTCTACCTATACAACAGTGGACTCACAATAGCTTGCAATAGAACTGTGTGTGTGTGAACAGTTAAGTCTGTCTTTATTTTGTAACTATAAGTATATATATATATATATATATATATATATATATATATATATATATATATATATATATATATATACATATAGTATAGTATAGTATAGTATATAGTATATATATATAGGCCTTCATAGATAGGTTCTTGGTTATGCAGTCCCTACCAATTTACTTGCCATTGTTATGTGTCATTGCACACACACATACATGTCTATATTACTAACAGACCAATGTCGCTCTACACTGACCAAGTGAGGACTTTGTGAACGATCTCTACCTATACAAGTGGGGACTCTGCAATGGAGCTGTGTGTGTGTGTGAACAGTGAAGTGAACTGGCAGTGAAGTCTGCCTTCATTATGTAACTATATTTTTATATATATATATATATATATATATATATATATATATATATATGTGTGTGTGTGAAGAGTTCAGATGCAAAAGCCTCTAAGTGCCATCTGAAATTTTACATTTTCACGCACTTGTGTAGTGTATTACTTTGGTTTGAAAATTACTTGCATTATCTTTTTAACTGTTAAATTCTCATTAATTTCTATTTCATTATGCTTAGATGAGGTTAAATCTTGGCTTGCTCAAAACGTTTTGTCTTTAAATGAAGACAAAGAGGTGATAGTTTTCGCCCCACTGATCATTTTAAGACCCCCAGCATCGATTTGAGGAGCTTATCTGCATTTATATCTACACATGTGCGGAATATGGGGTGTGCTTTTAGATGGGCCTTTACAATTTGACAAACAAATATCTTCGGTAATTGGATCTAGTTTCTATCATCTTTGCTTTTATCTAAAATTAAAGACTTCCTAACTGACAAAACTGAATAGAGCAGAAATGTCTCTTTAAGGTAACAATTGCAGGTCACCACACAAGTTAAACTGTACATGATCTAGACTCTAGATAAATAAAATGCGACCACAGCAGTAAGTCAGGGGAATGCTTATATTTCTTCCTTTGGTTTCAATTTTGAACATGTTGCAGTTCTTTTTAAATAGGTATACATTTTAGGACAATTATAAAATGATATAACATTATTTGATACTGTACATTAGCAGCAATTACGGTACACATTTTTCACTTTAGCAACAAAGTGGAGACCCTCTTTTCTGTAATGAAAGGCCAATCTTATGGGTTGTGGTCTCTCAGACATCAGCAGTATAAAAATAAAATAAAAACATTGTTTCCCTTTGGACTTTAATTACACTTGATACTGGGCATCATTACATTTTTCCCCTGACTGACAGGTGATGCTTGTAACCCGATCATAATCTGTTATCCGACAAGATTAGAATGTTATATTCTAATTAAATTAAATTAGAATGTATGTATTTCTCAATAATTATCACTTTTTTCAAAGCTCTTCAATCCACTGTCTTAACCAACTTCCAGCTTCACTGCAGTTAATTTCACATTCAAAACGAATTAAAACTACCAAAACACATCATTTATGTTTCAAATTAAGTCATTCTTTCAGAATTCTAGTGAAGGTTTCAGCCAACAAACACAATAAAATATACAAAACAAAAAAACACACAAACAACAGGCAGCAATATGCACTATTTTCTGCTGTTCAGAATTCAATGCAATTTATTTTACATGCTTCATGTTTACATTAATGTACAACATGATTTCCTTTTGTATAGATGTTGATGAAAATGAAAGACTAAGACTTGTGTAGGTGTTTAATTACATCTTAATTTTTCTGTTTTTTTTTTTTGTTTGTTTTGCTTTAAAAAAAAAAGAATATTCAGAATATCAATGTGGTATGCGGTAGAAATATTGCACATTTCAGTCTAGCTTAGGTTTTTAAATTAAATAACACAGTCTTGGAAATAATATGTAAGCATGTGCAAATAAGCCTGTAGAGTAAATCAAGTTCTGTTGGTCTTTGTGTTTAAGTGAGAAATTAATTCATTTAAATTGAAAGATCTCAATGTTAATAAGATCTTTCAATTATATTTAACAGTTTTGAGCGTATAAAAGAGTGTATAAAAATGGGCTCTGAGTTTTGGCAGTGGTTGTGTCTAAGTGAAATATGTAGTTTGGAAGATGTAGTCACTGAATGCATTAATACAACATTGAATGACACAGACATTTGCAACACTTCTACAGTAATACCGTATTAAAATATATTCAGAATCTAAAAATAAATACTAAATACTATCAAAACAATTAGATGTAGCTGAACACATACAGGTATTAATCTTGCAGTTTCATCACCATCTGTAAAAAGGGGAAACTTGGGGGGGAAATGTGTACTGTAGGCTACTGTAAACAATGACCATGTGACATAAAATACTGTGAATTCTGAACAACAGAAAACAGCAGAAATATGTTATAATGCTACCTGTTATTTGTGTTTTTTTTTATTTAACTTGTGTTTTTTGGGTGAAACCTTTTCTAGTGTTCTGGAAGAATAAGTTGATCGGAGACATGAATGAAGTTTCAGTGCATTTTGAATGTAAAAATTAACTGCTGTCAAGCTGTAAGTTGGTTAGGAGAACTGAGTGAAGAGTTTTGAAAATGTACCTAAATATTGAGAAATGTGTCCTAGCGATTGTAAAAACCTGTAATTTAATTTAATTTGGCAGGGTAAATCCCAGCGTTTTCTCTAGTTTATTTGAGAAGTTGCACATATATTGGTAACAGTACTGTGAGGGTTGTTGGCCTGTTTTCTCACCTGAGAAAAACACTGGCCTTTCAGGCCTTCCTGCATTGATATGTAAATTGCATGTTGGGGGGAAGTGCAACAATTCAATACACACACACTAGAGTCTACATACACATGAAAAATACCTATTTTAGAATATCAAGGATAGTAATGAGTTATGGTTAAATCATTCAATCATTTATACTACAGTCTTAAATTATATCTTAAATGATATCAGGTTAAAAGACCATGATATCTTAAGCCCCTTTCACACAGCGCATTGAACCCGGGAAATTGCCGGCAAATTGCCGGAACGCCTTCTGTGTGAACGCAAACACAACCCGGGTTTGATGCCGGGATCGATTCCGGGTTGGGGACCTAGTAACATTGCCGTGTTCAGTTCCGGAACGCGCACTGTGTAAACAAAAGCCGTAATAATGCTGTGTCGTAGTGATGACGCTGAAGCCGGGATCGTTCGCCAGCTGTGAAATGGTACGTAATGCGCAATTTTATGATCGAATCAGAGAAATAAATGCACAAGCGTGGTTTCTCGAGAGAGAAATCTCAGCTCATAAGCAAACTTAAAGGTCCCGTTATATGCCCCTTTTCACAAGATGTAAAATAAGTCTCTGATGTCCCCAGAGTGTGTATGTGAAGTTTGAGCTCAAAATACCCAACAGATCATTTTTTACAGCATGTTTTAATTGACATTTTTTGGGGCTCAGAAAAACGAGCTGTTTCAGTGTGTGCCCTTTAAATGCAAATGAGCTGCTGCTGGACGACCCAGGGGGCGGAGCTTCACGAGCTCGCGCTCAGTCTGTCAGGACAAATTCATGTCACGGAATGATGATAATATCAGAAACTCTCAGTAACGGCGTTCATTTCGAGTCGGACAATAATGCCTACAGAGTCAGAGTGCTGTATAGAGATGAAACAGGTATGGTTTAGTAGTTTAATTACGGTTATTATAACGTATTTGTCATCTGCTTGAATGTATCCATTATTTATTAACAGCCTACAAGTCTGCTGTTTCGGACCAGGTCCGAATGATGATCAAACATATACTGATGAGTTTAATAAAGTTTATTGCACATCACACAAAAGATGAAGCGGCAGTTTTACTTCAGAAAATCACCGTAAGAGCTGAGTAAACACAGTAGCCTAAGTTATAAGAAGTGCACAAGTAGCCAGTGGAGTTGAGGGAGCATTCCTGTGGGCGGAGGTTAGTCTAAACACGGTTCTGGTGATGTCACTAATGAAGGAAGTAGAGGGGTGTAGTCCAATCGAGCCGTTTTATGTAGTCAACTTCTGTTAAATAAAATATCTCGCTTGGCATTGAACTTTGAGCTTTATAATTTTACAGATATTATTTATACTCTAACAACAACATTACACACTAACTAAAGTTTGAAACATGGGATCACGTAGAACGGGACCTTTAAGACGCTGCTGAGACATTACAAGTCACATCGATGTCACGTGTCTTTCCGGGACATACACGGGTCGTGTGTGAACGCGCTCTCTGATTCCGGAAAATCACTGGCAGTGTGAATGAACCAAAATCAAACGAACCCGGGTCAAATCCCGGGTCAATGTATCCGTGTAATTTCCGTAATCTCTGTGTGAAAGGGGCTTTACAGTACTGTGAGGGTTGTTGGCCTGTTTTCTCACCTGAGAAAAACACTGGCCTTTCAGGCCTTCCTGCATTAATATGTAAATTGCATGTTGGGGGGAAGTGCAACAACTCAATACTCAATACACACACACTAGAGTCTACATACACATGAAAAATACCTATTTTAGAATATCAAGGATAGTAATGAGTTATGGTTAAATCATTCAATCATTTATACTACAGTCTTAAATTATATCTTAAATGATATCCGGTTAAAAGACCATGATATCTTCTCCAAACCAACTTACAGCTTGACAGCAGTTCATTTCACATTCAAAATGCACTGAAACTTCATTCATGTCTCCGATCAAATCATTATTCCAGAACACTAGAAAAGGTTTTACCCAAAAAACACAAGTTAAATAAAAAAAAAAACACAAATAACAGGTAGCATTATAACATATTTCTGCTGTTTTCTGTTGTTCAGAATTCACAGTATTTTATGTCACATGGTCATTGTTTACAGTAGCCTACAGTACACATTTCCCCCCCAAGTTTCCCCTTTTTACAGATGGTGATGAAACTGCAAGATTAATACCTGTATGTGTTCAGCTACATCTAATTGTTTTGATAGTATTTAGTATTTATTTTTAGATTCTGAATATATTTTAATACGGTATTACTGTAGAAGTGTTGCAAATGTCTGTGTCATTCAATGTTGTATTAATGCATTCAGTGACTACATCTTCCAAACTACATATTTCACTTAGACACAACCACTGCCAAAACTCAGAGCCCATTTTTATACACTCTTTTATACACTCAAAACTGTTAAATATAATTGAAAGATCTTATTAACATTGAGATCTTTCAATTTAAATGAATTAATTTCTCACTTAAAGGTAGGGTAGGTAGGATTTGTCTAAAAAACTTATTTTCCAAATTTGTTTAAACTTTATTTATACATCAATACATAATTAAAATGTAAGTACTCTGAAAAAGAAAGTATAAAAATCGAGTGTCTGTAGACCTCTCACGACTGTTTTAAAGACAGCTCATTATTTCCATTCACTCCACCCCCTCCCTTCTGGGCTCCTTCCAAAGCCACGCCCCCAAAACACATGAACGCGCGACTCCGACCGCTGAGCTGAAGACGCATTATTTACCTGAGACGAGCGGAGAGGAAGGAGCACAGTGCATGTAGTGACATCATGTCAGAATCACATGTAATAAAAAAAATCTAATTCTAATTGCTTATGAATATAAACAAATAAGATGTATTTTAGTACTCACTATCAAGCTAGCATATTGATTTTGGTAAAGTTTAAATTTAAAATATATACACGTTTTTCCATTACCATCAGTTACATTGTGATGAAGATGAATTTCGTGTAAGATTCATAACATATATGGTGTTCTGCATGTAGGGGTGGGAGATATTGACAAAAATGAATATCTCGATATTTTTTTTCCAATATCTAGATATCGATATTCAGGCGATATTTTTGCCATCCTTCAAAGAAATGTGTGCAAACTGGCAAAGAAGGTCCAGTTGGTCTTTTGACTTGCTGCATTTGATAATAGAAAAAACAATAAAGGAGCTAACTAAACAGAATCTGTGGCAGCCCCTACTTTTTCCACTTACAAAAAAAAAACTTAACTAGGCACTTCTTGCAACAGTGATTATTAAATCAAACAACAATATTGTTGTTGATCAATTCAAAGTAAAAAAAAAACATTTTCAAAACGGTATAAATCCATCCATTTTTCCCCAAAACGTTATAAATCCATCATTTTTTCCCCCAAAAATGTATGGTTTGTCTTTTAAAAAAAGTCTTTTGTCTTTTATTTTTCGTGTTTGCATTTATGAGGAAAAAACAATATTACTTGACAGTTCTCCATTATGGACGCGAGCGTTCTGAAAGCGGCACTAAGACTTTCAAACTTTCACAGAGACCTCAAAACAGAAAGCACAAAGCCTTTATTTAAAACGAATTTCGTTTTGTATTAATTGTATCTTAATTTTAATATTTTTTTCATTAACCAATTTCCTGGATTAAATACATAAAAGTAGCCTAAATATAGGCTATCAATCACAACACAAGGTGCTTGAACTGGAGATTATATCATCGTGAACCGAACCGTACGCTCGCCTCACAGGCCTAAAAAATGTGAAATATATTTACAGAAAGCTGGTTCTAAACAAAACCATCCAAAACAAAATAAAACTATGTAGCCTAATAAATGTGCATTTCTCCGGTGCGTTCACTAGCCTACTGCGAAGATCGCGAGTCAATAGCCTATCGTCAACTTCATCTTTGCAGCCGACACAGAAATTAATAAACAATTAAAATGTCTTATTGCAATATTTTACATATTCATAATCATTACTTTTGCTGGTTCTTTGAGGCAGCTTTTTAGGTTTATGGCGTTTTGGAAAAGAGCTCTTCACGTGGCTACAAACATCGTTTCACCAAGGCACAGCGGCCCTTCAGCACATAAGAACAAAAAGAGAAAAAGCACGGACTTACTAATTACGAAACTTTGATGTGGTTGAACAGGTGAAACAGTCACAAATTCCTCTGCAACTCAAACCTTCTCAGTATGAGTTATGAAGGAAGAGAACAGCATTACAGTTTTCAGCGCGTCCTCCTTTGATTGCTGTGTTGTGACTGGAAAAGTGCGTGCAGGAGCACATGCGCAAAACGTAGGTTTGTAAAATGTCCTTTTGTAAAATAAAAATAATTTTAGGGCGAAGCAGAGGAGGTCGTGCAAGAGGCCGTGGCGTGCAACTAGGGTCCGAGGAAGTAGAGGCCGAGGACGGGGTGGTCGCTGGAAAGCCATGACGATATTGACAGGCGTTTTATTACTTTGTTTATCCAAAGACTTTTTGTTCATTACCTTTTCTTGTACTGTCTTCTTTTTTTTGCCTTGTTTGCCTTCGCTAACTGCATATGCCGTAAGGTGAATTTTGATTGCTCTTTCTCTGCCATTGTTTTGCTATTCCTAGGTTCCTTTCCTCTTGAATTCCTCAAATCAAACGTGCGCGCGCAAGTGGGCAGATCCCGTGGCAAAAGGGTGGTTGCCATGGTTGCGAGAGAGAGTGACAGTCGCCTAAGCCAATCCTTTGTTTCGTCCCGAATGGAAATAATGAGCTGTGTTTAATGCAGATTAAACGGCCTAGAGTCACTTGATTTTTATACTATTTTTTTTCAGAGTACTTACATTTTAATTATGTATTGATATATATAGAAAGTTTAAACAAATTTGGAAAAAAGTTTTTTATAAAATCCTACCTACCCTGCCTTTAAACACAAAGACCAACAGAACTTGATTTACTATACAGGCTTATTTGCACATGCTTACATATTATTTCCAAGACTGTTATTTAATTTAAAAACCTAAGCTAGACTGAAATGTGCAATATTTCTACCGTATACCACATTGATATTCTGAATATTCTTTTTTTTTAAAAGCAAAACAAAACAAAAAAAAAAAACGAAAAATTAAGATGTAACTAAACACCTACACAAGTCTTAGTCTTTCATTTTCAAATCATGTTGTACATTAATGTAAACATGAAGCATGTAACATAAATTGCATTGAATTCTGAACAGCAGAAAATAGTGCATATTGCTGCCTGTTGTTTGTGTGTTTTTTTTGTTTTGTATATTTTATTGTGTTTGTTGGCTGAAATCTTCACTAGAGTTCTGAAAGAATGACTTAATTTGAAACATAAATTATGTGTTTTGGTAGTTTTAATGCGTTTTGAATGTGAAATTAACTGCAGTGAAGCTGGAAGTTGGTTAAGACATGGATTGAAGAGCTTTGAAAAAAGTGATAATTATTGAGAAATACATACATTCTAATTTAATTTAATTAGAATATAACATTCTAATCTTGTCGGATAACAGATTATGATCGGGTTACAAGCATCACCTGTCAGTCAGGGGAAAAATGTAATGATGCCCAGTATCAAGTGTAATTAAAGTCCAAAGGGAAACAATGTTTTTATTTTATTTTTATTACTGCCGATGTCTGAGAGACCACAACCCATAAGATTGGCCTTTCATTACAGAAAAGAGGGTCTCCACTTTGTTGCTAAAGTGAAAAATGTGTACTGTAATTGCTGCTAATGTACAGTATCAAATAATGTTATATCATTTTATAATTGTACTAAAATGTATACCTATTTAAAAAGAACTGCAACATGTTCAAAATTGAAACCAAAGGAAGAAATATAAGCATTCCCCTGACTTACTGCTGTGGTCGCATTTTATTTATCTAGAGTCAAGTCAAGTCAAGTCAAGTTTATTTATATAGCGCTTTTCACAACACAGGTTGTATCAAAGCAGCTTCACAGTAATAAATTAGAACAATACATCAATGTTTGTTTCTAGTGGAACGTCTACGTTTGGTAATGCTGATCAATAGTATCGTTGATTGATTAATTAAATTCAATATCCCCAACTGAGCAAGCCAAAGGCAACAGTGGCAAGGAACCGAAAAACTCCATCAGGTGACCTAATGGAGAAAAAAAAAAACCTTGGGAGAACCCGGGCTCAGTCGGGGGCCAGTTCTCCTCTGGCGTTTATGAACTAGAGGTCGGATTTAACTGTAGGATTAAAAGTATTATATGAATGCCTGGCTAAAGAGATGCGTCTTTAATCTAGTTTTAAACTGGGAGAGCGAGTCTGAGCAACGAACAGTATCCGGAAGACTGTTCCAGAGTTTTGGTGCTAAATGTGAAAATGCTCTCCCTCCTTTGGTGGACCTAGATATCCTAGGTATGACCAAAAGCCTCGAATTTAGTGACCTTAAAGAGCGCGATGGATTATAGGGCGATAGAAGATCCGTTAAATAGACTGGAGCTAAGCCGTTTAGGGCTTTATAAGTCAGTAGCAATACCTTGTAATTAATACGGGACTTTATAGGTAACCAATGTAGGGATGATAAAATCGGTGTTATATGATCATATTTTCTTGATCTAGTTAGAACTCTAGCGGCGGCATTTTGGACTAACTGTAGCTTGTTTATTGAGGATGCAGGACAACCGGCTAATAACGCATTACAGTAATCTAGTCTCGAGGTCATGAATGCATGAACTAACTTTTCTGCGTCAGAAACTGATAGCATATTACGTAGCTTAGCAATGTTTCTAAGGTGGAAAAAGGCTGTTCTTGTAACATATGAAATATGATTTTCAAAAGACAGGTTGCAGTCTAATATAACACCCAGGTCTTTTACTGTAGAGGATGAAGTAACAGGACATCCTACTATGTTAAAGTTGTATTGTGAGAGGTTTTGTGGGTGGTTTTTTGAACCGATAAGTATTACCTCTGTCTTGTCTGGATTTAATAAAAGAAAATTATGCGTCATCCAATCTTTTATATCTTTAACACACTCTGTCAATTTGGATAATTTAGCGTTTTCATCTGGCCGTGATGAAATATAGATTTGAGTGTCATCAGCATAACAATGGAAACTAATTCCATGTTTCCTTATAATATTTCCAAGTGGCAGCATATATATTGAGAATAATAGAGGGCCTAACACAGATCCCTGCGGCACTCCATAGTTTACTGGAGTTATGATCGATTTTTCTCCATTTAAATAAACAAAATGGTAGCGGTCAGATAAATACGATCTAAACCAGCTTAATGCTTGTCCTTGAACACCAGTATAATTTTGTAGTCGATCTAAGAGTATTGTGTGATCTATAGTATCAAACGCAGCACTAAGATCAAGTAAAACTAATATTGAGATACAGCCTTGGTCAGAAGCTAAAAGTAAATCATTTGTGATTTTAACGAGCGCAGTTTCAGTGCTATGGTGCGGCCTAAATCCAGACTGAAACTTTTCATAGATGTCATTTTCTTGTAAGAAAGAGCCCAGTTGAGCGGACACAACTTTTTCTAGTATTTTAGACATAAAAGGTAGATTTGAAATGGGTCTATAATTTACTAGATTATTCGGATCTAATTGTGGTTTCTTAATGAGAGGTTTTATAACTGCCAGTTTAAATGTTCTTGGAACATAACCTAAAGATAAAGACGAGTTAATAATATTGAGGAGAGGCTCTTCCACTACAGGTAACACTTCTTTCAATAACTTAGTAGGTATAGGATCTAGTAAACATGTTGTTGTTTTAGATGAAGTAAAAAGTTTATTTAACTCTTTTTGTTCTATAGTTGTGAAGCACTGTAATTGTTCTTGCGGGGTGATAATTGAGGCTGAATTATAAGGTGCGATTGAGGATTGAACGTTTACAATTGTGGTTCTGATGTTTTCTATTTTCTCAGTGAAGAACTTCATGAAATCATTACTACTAAACTGTAATGGAATATTTTGTTCAGGAGACATCTGTTTATTTGTTAGTCTCGCCACGGTGTTAAATAAGAACTTAGGATTGTTATGGTTGTTTTCTATTAGTTTGCGTAGATGCTCAGCCCTGGCCGCTTTTAGGGCCTTTTTATAACGTGACATACTGTCTTTCCATGCGATTCTAAAAACCTCTAAGTTGGTTTGTTTCCATTTACGCTCTAAATTACGGGTTTCTCTCTTTAGAACACGCGTAGTATTGTTGTACCATGGTGCTTTACTTTTCTCTCTGACCTTTTTTAATCTAATGGGCGCAACAATATCCAATGATCCAGAGAGAATGGTGCTCATAGTGCTAGTTAATTCCTCAAGTTCATCTGTTTGTTTGGGTTCACTGAGCAGCTGAGACAGATCCGATAAGCTGTTTGAAAAATTATCTATGGTGGATGGAAGGATTGTTCTGCCTAATCGATAACGCGGCGCAGCATGATATATTACAGGAGTACGTAATATGCAAGTTACCATGTAATGGTCAGTGACATCGTCACTTTGTGGAATGATATCTATATCGGTTGGATCGGTTCCATGTGATATAATTAAATCGAGTGTATGATTAAATCGATGAGTCGGTCCGGTAATGTTTTGCTTGACCCCAAAGGAGTTTAATAAATCTGTAAACGCAGCCCCTAACGCATCATTTTGATTATCTACATGGATATTAAAGTCTCCAACAATTAATGCTTTATCGAAGTTAACTAATAGGTCTGAGAGAAAATCTGCAAACTCTTTTAGGAAATCAGCGTAAGGCCCAGGCGGTCTATATACGGTAGCCAAGGCTAGAGATAATAGGGATGTTTTTCGAACATCTAAGAGCGTAACATTTAGTACAAGTACTTCAAATGTAATAAACTTATAACCCGTTTTCTGAGTAACATTGAGAAAATCTCTATAGATTGTTGCAACACCGCCGCCACGACCATTCAGACGGGGCTCGTGCTTATAGGAGTATCCTGCTGGAGTAGACTCATTTAAAGTCTAGAGTCTAGACTTTAAATGTTAGAGTCTAGATCATGTACAGTTTAACTTGTGTGGTGACCTGCAATTGTTACCTTAAAGAGACATTTCTGCTCTATTCAGTTTTGTCAGTTAGGAAGTCTTTAATTTTAGATAAAAGCAAAGATGATAGAAACTAGATCCAATTACAGAAGATATTTGTTTGTCAAATTGTAAAGGCCCATCTAAAAGCACACCCCATATTCCGCACATGTGTAGATATAAATGCAGATAAGCTCCTCAAATCGATGCTGGGGGTCTTAAAATGATCAGTGGGTCGAAAACTATCACCTCTTTGTCTTCATTTAAAGACAAAACGTTTTGAGCAAGCCAAGATTTAACCTCATCTAAGCATAATGAAATAGAAATTAATGAGAATTTAACAGTTAAAAAGATAATGCAAGTAATTTTCAAACCAAAGTAATACACTACACAAGTGCGTGAAAATGTAAAATATTGTTAAATACAACTATAACATTGTTTAAAAACAAACCCTATAAACACTAAAAGGGCTGTATTATGCAAGCCAGGCCAGTAGTTCGCCTTGTCAGAAAAAAAAAAAAAAAAAAAAAAACGGCGAATATTGATGAACATGTGAACACCTGATGATAAGTATGCATGTGAACATGTTATATACTTGTGGATGCCCAGCCTGGGGTGCGTTTCCCGAAAGCATCGTTAGCCAACTATGGTCGCAAGTTCCCTCGTTACCAATAGAGTTCAATGGACATTGCGATGAACTTGCGACCATAGTTGGCCAACGATGCTTTCGGGAAACGCACCCCTGATCTCATGAAAATGCATCTCTATAGCATGCATTGTTTATCGTGCAATGTTTTACGCGAAAATTAGTTTTTTACATGCATATGATACGCACTTTATTGCATGTAATACACACACACCCTACAACACTAATCCTAACCAAACATATAATACATATTACATATTACACATTACACACCACTACTAAATCTACCCTAAACCCACCCATGCATATCATATGCACATATAAACTCCTTTCCGTGTATAAATTGCACATTAAACACAATGTGTGCTATAGAGATGCATTTAGTGTGACCGGGTTGGAATGACGTACCAATTTCACAAATTCCCATTTATGTTGTTTACGCAGATGGGAAAGGCATCGTTTTCAAAAGCTTGCATTGTCAGGCCCCCAAAATGGCATTTTCGTTGAAATGAACGGCCAAAACGTTTTCTGCTTTCAGTTGAAAATTATGTCATGTAAACAGACCCTAAAGCGTTTATTATTTATTGCACTTTAGTTTTGTTAATTGTTCATTTAAGTTGGCCTATTTATTATACAGTTATATATACAATTTTATTCTGGTTTACTGTGTTCACAGAAGCACTGCGGTGCTTGCGGGTGAATCCTCATATTCTGTTGTTTATGCTGCTATTTGCACATGTAAATCTATGTTTGAGGTATTTGAATCAGTCACAGACTATTATCTATTCTAATTCCATTTAATTCTAATCTAACCTTCAAATCATGTCAGTTAACTGATGATGACTGGTTAACAAGAATCAGCTTTTCAGCAGTCAGAAAACAAAATGTTAAATGAACATCCCTACTTGAATATATTTCAACTGAACCAACTAAAAATGTTCAGTGCAGCAAGTCTACGTAACATTTTGAGATTGATCTCCAAAATCTTTACAGTGTGTTTGTGATGGCAAGAAATGTACAAAGCAGCCAAACAAGTATCGTTCTATACCATCCAACTGGGGACGCGAAGTTCATTTTAAATTAATAAAATCATTATTCACTGTATAAAGTATGCTTTACACTATACTAAATATAGGTCACCTGAAATCGTTACCTTAAAGAGCTATTTCTGTTTGATTAATCCCATAAACCCTAAAGGGACTGCATAACCAAGCAGAAAGTATCTATGAAGAGAGAAAATAAGCATTAACTAAAAAAATAATAATGTTATGAATGAAAAAAGGCATAATATATAATATACTATATAATATACTACATATAGTTAGGCTACATAATGAAGGCAGACTTCACTGCCAGTTCACTTCACTGTTCACACACACACACAGCTCCATTGCAGAGTCCCCACTTGTATAGGTAGAGATCGTTCACAAAGTCCTCACTTGGTCAGTGTAGAGCGACATTGGTCTGTTAGTAATATAGACATGTATGTGTGTGTGCAATGACACATAACAATGGCAAGTAAATTGGTAGGGACTGCATAACCAAGCATACAAAGTATCTATGAAGGCCTATATATATATATATATATATATATATATATATATATATATATATATATATATATATATATATATATATATACTTATAGTTTCAAAATAAAGACAGACTTAACTGTTCACACACACACACACACACACACACACACAGTTCCATTGCAGGCTATTGTGAGTCCACTGTTGTATAGGTAGAGATCGTTCAGAGTTGAGATTCCATCTTGGCATGTTTAAGTTTTTTTTTTTTTTTTTTTTTTGCATATTTGAAGTTATATTATGAAAAAAATTTGTATTTCATTTTTGTTTCTTCAAAATGACCAGATGCAGCAAGTCAACTCAAAAGTTTTGAATTTGATCTTAAAGAAGGGTCCACTGTTGGATGGTAACGAGCGACACATGTTTGGTTGCATTTAAATTGAGCAATATTTCAAACACTGACTATCTCTGTACATCAACATCCTAGAAACAAAGGAAACAGAAAAAAATGACATCTATTGATTTTATTAGAGTAGAAATTATGTTTTAATGAATAGGCCACAACAGAGAATGAACTTCTTAAAGCAATAACTTTGCTGTAATGTCCACATCATAAAGCTTCTGATGTTTTATAGTGCTTTTATTGAAAGTGTTATGATATTCTGTATTATTTGTTGGTATGGAACTGCTGCTGAGTTACAGAAGAAATTATTAAGAAAATTAGTAACAAGTAAATTGTTAGGGACTGCATAACCAAGCTTAGAAAGTATCTGTGAAGAGAGAGCATTAAATAAGAATTTCATTGCCAATGACTGCTTCACTGTAATTGTTGTGTTGTGCATATGTGCCAATGAGCATCTTGAACTTTGATGTACAATCTTTAATCTTTTTACGTGTGTCTTGACCATAGACTGTAAAAAATAGGTCTTGACATGTACAGAGATGATGAGCAGCCTGGGTCATCTACCACTTCGACAACAAGCAGACAGAGGCCTACAAAGAGATGGGGTGGAAGGAAGAGTCAAACCAGATCAAGATCTCCAGCAAAGTCAGGACAGCCACACCACAGCTCTGAGCCCTGGAAAACCGAGAGTGATCCTGATATTGATTTTGTGTTCATTTTACCTTTTGTATGGTATATTTTGCACTTTTTAGGAACCCCTCTTACTCAAGCTCATGAAAGCCCTGTAATGTAGCTGTCTGTGTAATTGTACAATAAGTGTTTTGTAGAGTTTCTAAGCAAAAAAGAAAAGAAAAAAAAAACGCCTATTGCCACACCTGCTTTTTGCTGTATATAGTTTGATTTTATCTCAATTTTACCTTTTTTATGTTGTATTTGCACTATTTGGGAACCCTCATACTCTGGGAATGCAAGGCCTTAAATATAGCTTTCTGTATAATTGTGTGCATAAACTCTTTTAAAAAGCGGCTAAGCTAAGAAAAAAAAAAAAGGGTAACGCTTTAGATTACAGCCCGGAAAGTACTGCGTAATTAAAATGAAAGTACAGTATAACTTTCGGTAATTACAGTGTACCTATAAAGTACTTACGTGTAAGTATAGGGGAACAATATGTAAAGTCTTGGGAATAAAGGTGTAACAACCAGGAAAATACTGTGTAATTAAAACGAAATTACAGTGTAACTTTCGGTAATTACAGTGTACCTATAAAGTATGTACTTGTAAGTATAGGGGAATAATATGTTAAGTTTTGTGAATAAAGGGGTAACAACCAGGAAAATAACAAATTATTTAGACTAAGTATTTTAGAATCTTACTTTTGGGAGCAATTTAGCGAGTACATACACTGCACCTTTTTGTAATAATAGTGTATAAAAATACATAAAGGCTTTTTAAAAATTACGGGGTACATATCAGTGCATTTATAAAGTAGGCTAATTTGTTATTATTGCAAAGGTGCACTGATTAAGTTTCAAGGCAAGTAAAACTATTGCAACTTTTTTTTTTTTTAAATGCTGGGAAAATATACTCTTGTTCCATGTAGTTACAGGGTAAGAATGACATTGCGGGCTGTAAATTAAAGTGGTGCTTCTTACCCTCTTGTTTCATGTAGTTACAGGGTAAGTACAAACACATGTACACACACAATCTGACATCACTTGGAAAACCTTTATTTGAAAAACAACTTATTTCAAAACAGATTTACAACATATTACACTTCTTATTCTTTATTATTTTTTTTAAATCAACTTTTCATTTCAAATACTAAAGTCCTGACAGAAAGTAGCATGTTTTGTCCTTTTTTGTCCCTTGGTCCTCCTCTTCTTTTTCTATCGTTCCACTGATTAGCCTAATCTTAAGAAGGAGTCTTTTTCTATGATGTATTATGTATTAAAAGAAAATACAGTACACCCAGAAATGTTCTCATAATTTACTCATCTTTTCGCTACCGACCAACTATCACCAGCGAGTGCATGAGAGTCGGCTTCATAGGGTCGGCTTGAATGGCCGGCTTGAATTTAAGCGTTCGTTGCATTCTCGCGGGAGTATGATGTGAAACTCTTGCGAGAACTGGTGTCTGTTCTTCTGCATGGTTTGTTTTTCATTATTATTATTATCTGTTATTGTTTGTATTTTGTTGTGAGCAATAATGAAACATTAAAAAATAATAATAATTCGACATTCGGTTTTTCGGTGCGCTTACGTCACGCTTTAAATTGTCAAGCGTAAACTTACTCAACCCTCTCATGAACGCGCAGGTGACAGTTGGTCGGAAGCGATAGTCTACAGTTTAAAAATTTAAAATATTTGGTATTTTTCTTACAAACGCTTATTGTTTCACTTCAGAAGACATTGATTCATCCATTGGGGTCGTATGGATTACTCTAGTTATTGTATGTGCTGTTGTCAACTTTTAGGAACACATGAGCTTGCATTATATGCATTTACAGAGATTTTTTTTTTTCTAAAAACTTTTGTTTGTGTTAATCTGAAGAAGGAAATTCGTATACATCTCGGATGACATGAGGGTAAAAGATGAGTAAATGGTGAGGACATTTCTGTACTGTATTTTCTTTTAACACATTATACAGAATAGCAAGAGACATGTCATGGGATTCCTTCTTAAGATTCATCAGTGGAAAGAAAGAAAAAGAAGAAGATGAACAAGAGGAGGAGGAAACCAAGCAAGAGAAACAAAGTGCTGTAAATTCGTTTTGAAATAAGTTGTTTTTCAAATAAAGTTTTCCGAGTGATATCAGATTGTGTGTGTGGGTGGTTGACGTGAACTCAAATCCAAAGTGGAAAAAATATTTCTAAAATGTATGTCAAATGTCTTATAATTATATTTCTTAATATGTGAATAACTCAAAACTGAATGTGTCCCTTTCTAATTCCTTATTTATTTTGCATTTTATTAACTTTTTTGTGTGGTAGTCCCAAATATTGTCCACCGGTGTGACAACATTTTTTATGTTAATATTTAATCCAGAGATTGTGTGACCGATAAGACAAATATGCACAATCCTTATCAATTTGTCCTAATTACATTCCCACATCAAAAGTAACGAATAAAAATTCACAATCATGTTATTATCCCACTATAAGATGTACACATAGGGACTTTACCCAAACGTCTGGATTATTTTCATTATAATTAGTATAAAACCTAATGAAGCTTCATTCCATCCTTATATGTGCATAGTGATGATATCATTATTATACTATTCAACACCTTTTACATAAATTTGTGCATTTAAATGCCTTTTCCACTTATAATTCAGTTTGTCACACCACAGGACATTTCGTCACACCATTGGACTACAAAAAGTACCTGTATGCCCCTGTTTGTACAAAGTCACATTTATTATTTCTTGTTCAAATAATTTTAAAAATTAATTAAAATAAAGTTACAACTTCAAGTTCAAATGTGTTTTGTACAATAAAGTCAGAAGAAAGAAGAAGAAACCAACATTCCCATAAAAAAGACCTGGGAGCCATCGTAACATTTAGCAACATAACATGAACATGTAAACAAAATTGACCTGGCTTATTACTTTTCTTGCTCAAATTTATTTTAAAATTCACTAAAATAAAAAGGTAAGTTTTAAGTTAAAAGTTATATGGGATAAAAAGTTAAAACTACTGTTCTCTGTATTTAATTCAGTCATATTTTTAGTACAACTCAAGTAAAATCATTTTTTGAACAGCCATAGGGCCACCTTGTCATATTTCATAACCATAAATGGAATTGACCTAAAAAAACAGCAAATCCTGTGGTTCTTAAAAATAATTCATAGTAAGTTGATTATTTTCTTTAGGAACTGTGCTGTACAACAGAGTACACCATGAAATAAAAAAAAATAAAAAATCAGTAGTGTTTGAGTTTAAGGACTCATCCGCCTTTCACACCTCATTGAACAGCAGCCAGTCATATTTGGTGAGCTGGGCTGCACACTGGTGGGGCTCTGGCTCAGAGATGACAATAGGTGCGTTTCCATTACAGATTTGCGCAAAACTTTTTTTTTTTTTTTTTTTTTTTTTAAATATCTATAAAAAAACTATTGCGAAATGACGGCGTTTCCATTAACCGATGTTATGCGACTACAGCGTATTTTTTTTCCTCTCATGATAAGTCATTCCAAAAATCATGGCAACGGACGTTGGTAGGTTTACATACACTCACCTAAAGGATTATTAGGAACACCTGTTCATTTTCTCATTAATGCAATTATCTAATCAACTAATCACATGGCAGTTGCTTCAATGCATTTAGGGGTGTGGTCCTGGTCAAGACAATCTCCTGAACTCCAAACTGAATGTCAGAATGGGAAAGAAAGGTGCTTTAAGCAATTCTGAGCGTGGCATGGTTGTTGGTGCCAGACGGGCCGGTCTGAGTATTTCACAATCTGCTCAGTTACTGGGATTTTCACGCACAACCATTTCTAGGGTTTACAAAAAATGGTGTGAAAAGGGAAAAACATCCAGTATGTGGCAGTCCTGTGGGCGAAAATGCCTTGTTGATGCTAGAGGTCAGAGGAGAATGGGCCGACTGATTCAAGCTGATAGAAGAGCAACTTTGACTGAAATAACCACTCGTTACAACCGAGGTATGCAGCAAAGCATTTGTGAAGCCACAACACGCACAACCTTGAGGCGGATGGGCTACAACAGTAGAAGACCCCACCGGGTACCACTCATCTCCACTACAAATAGGAAAAAGAGGCTACAATTTGCACGAGCTCACCAAAATTGGACAGTTGAAGACTGGAAATGTTGCCTGGTCTGATGAGTCTCGATTTCTGTTGAGACATTCAGATGGTAGAGTCAGAATTTGGCGTAAACAGAATGAGAACATGGATCCATCATGCCTTGTTACCATTGTGCAGGCTGGTGGTGGTGGTGTAATGGTGTGGGGGATGTTTTCTTGGCACACTTTAGGCCCCTTAGTGCCAATTGGGCATCGTTTAAATGCCACGGCCTACCTGAGCATTGTTTCTGACCATGTCCATCCCTTTATGACCACCATGTACCCATCCTCTGATGGCTACTTCCAGCAGGATAATGCACCATGTCACAAAGCTCGAATCATTTCAAATTGGTTTCTTGAACATGACAATGAGTTCACTGTACTAAAATGGCCCCCACAGTCACCAGATCTCAACCCAATAGAGCATCTTTGGGATGTGGTGGAACGGGAGCTTCGTGCCCTGGATGTGCATCCCACAAATCTCCATCAACTGCAAGACGCTATCCTATCAATATGGGCCAACATTTCTAAAGAATGCTTTCAGCACCTTGTTGAATCAATGCCACGTAGAATTAAAGCAGTTCTGAAGGCGAAAGGGGGTCAAACACAGTATTAGTATGGTGTTCCTAATAATCCTTTAGGTGAGTGTATATCACATTAGGCTTGTTATCCAAGCATTAATGGCAAGGAAAAACCCTTAGGCTACTTACAGCACATATGAGGAGTTTCTGGGTGTTTCTCCCTCATATCTGCTTCGAGGTCTTGATTGTGGCATTTATTTGAGGTTTAGAATCCAGTATTCCTGTAATTCTTTTGTCTTTTATGAATTTAATAAAGAACTCTGTCTCGTATTCTGTCCAAACACACCGCGTCTTCTAAGTCAGGTGACTGTAAATGCGCAAAAACTGTTTCCATTGCAGTTTTGCGAAATATTCCTTTTTAAAATTGCCTGAAAAACCTCCTCATGCGAGCGGAAAAACTTTTTTTTCGATAAATGGGAGTTTTTGCGAAATTTACGTGTTTCCATTGAGCGTATTTCCAATTTGCAATTTCAATTTGCGCAATTTGAAGGGTAATGGACAAGTTGGTCCTTGCTGTACATAATGCAGTCTCGCCTAGCTGTGTGCAGACTGTTAACAATTGTTTTTAATTAGTAGGCTATTTAAACATTCTCTATGATAAAAAATGTTTGTAAAAAATATTTTAATAACACTGTTTTGGCGGTTATAGAGTTCTAATGACGGTGTTCAACTATAACAGTCAGTCTCACGGTTATATACTAACCGTCACACCTCTATCAAGGGGTACAAAATCATCACTCTCTCCCTCCTAACCTCCCCCAACCTCCCTCCATCTCACCCCCCCCCCCACCTCCCTCCCTATCAATCTCCCCCTTCAAATTTCCCTCCTTTCTTACCTCCCTTACTCCTAACTTCCTCCCGCCTCCCAAACTCCCTGCTTCCTATCCCCTTCATAACTTCCTTCCCAACCTTTAGTAGCTAATTGTAGTAGTGATGTTTGCATTTTCTTTTTTTCAAGTTTTGCCTTTTTCCTAACCTTCCTAAAGCTGTCAATCATCTCACGTGAACCAACCAGATCATAAGGCTGTTCTAATGCAATGATGCTGTCTGTGTATAGTTCCTCATTCTGAGCTACAAACACAACTAAACACATCTCTTCATCTGATTCAAGAAGCTAATAATGCAGGATTCAAATATATCTGGTTTGTGTGTGTGATTTCTGTCCGATTTTGGTTATTTTATAGGAACAAAGAATGTTTACGTCCACTGGTGTGACAGCCATTTCCACCAGTGTGACGCTGATTTCATGTCACACTATAGGACAGTGCTGTCACACCAGTGGACATTTTCAAGATCAAGGCCAGTTTGCGGCCTAGCTATATGATAGACAGTCTTCAATCCTGACTAACAATGTTAAGGTTTACATTATTTTCAATAGTCAATCAATATAAATTGATGAAAATTTTCAGATCAATACTTAGATTATGTCACACCAAAGGACTGCATAATGGATCCCATTTCCAACAGTGCACGGAAATAGCAATATTATGAAAATATTTGAAACAGAACTCACCTTGTGGGCAGTTCATGTACTCCAGTGAGGTCTACTGTACTTCCTGGATGAAGAAGGGCCCCTCTCAGTAATAGGGTGCCCAAATTAATGCCCGATTTATATCTACAGAATGGCGTCACACCAGGTGGACACCAGTTTTGCGGACAAAATGCAATGGGTCACAATTATTCTAAATGGGGACCTTATGACTTATAACCTTTAGTTTCATTAAGTTAACACCGCTATAACATCTATTCAAGAATTTTAATGTATTTAGACTTATTTTTCATTTAATTACAGTAGTTTTAAAATAAGCAACGCTACCCCGGATAGTCACGCCAGTGGACAAATGTCATGTTTAAAACTAAATATTTACATATTTGAATTTTAATACTCATTAATTACAGATGTATTAGTTCTGGAAGACTATACTGTATATAACAACAGATATTTTAATGAAATAATATACATTTTTATTTATATTTGTCACCATGAACACAAAAATGTAGCGTCACGTCAACCACCCGTGTGTGTTTATTGTACTTACCCTGTAACTATGAAACAAGAGGGTAAGAAGCACCACTTTAATTTACAGCCCGCAATGTCATACTTACCCTGTAACTACATGGAATACTACAGTCTAAATAATTTGTTATTTTCCTGGTTGTTACCCCTTTAATCCCAAAACTTTACATATTATTCCCCTATACTTACACGTACGTACTTTATAGGTACACTGTAATTACCGAAAGTTACACTGTAATTTAGTTTTAATTACGCAGTATTTTCCTGGTTGTTACACCTTTATTCCCAAGACTTTACATATTATTCCCCTATACTTACACGTAAGTACTTTATAGGTACACTGTAATTACCGAAAGTTACACTGTACTTTCATTTTAATTACACAGTACTTTCCGGGCTGTAATCTAAAGCGTTACCAAAAAAAGCCTATGGCTACACCTGCTTTTTTTTTTGTAAATCATATTTTTTTTGTATATAGCTTGATTATATCTGAATTGTACCTGTATATGTTGACATTTACAACTTGTGTTAACATTTTAAACCTTTTAAAATGCTTCATTGAGCATGTTTGTTTTTTTTGTAGTAAAAAAAACTATAATTTTCCTATTCGGATTTTGTGTTTTTTTGTGTGATTTTGGGTCCAGTATGTTGATAAAGTACATCAAAGTGAAAAACTAATTGTCTGTTCATATAGGTGATGTTGTGCTGAAAACAATGATACCAAACATTGGTATGGTAAACATTTTTTTATGTCGCAAAATAAAAAAAATAAAAAGTACTCAAAAACGGCCAAAATAGCCCAAGACTCCGAAGAGTTAAAAGATATCCTAATACAATAAATGCATTAATCTCTCAATTGGGTATTTATCATTAAAGATAATAGAGTTTGGAATCTAGCGGTCAAAATGACCGCTTGTGGCAGTTCTAGTAGTTATGGAATTCTGGCACTTCTAGTGTTAAACCAACAACCATTGTTACTGTTCGTATTAAGTGTTGAGGAAGATCCAGAGATCAGATATGCTAATGGACTTTTGGTTTCTGAAAAGCACTGTAAGTGGTTGACCAGTAACAACAGACTGGGACATCTGACTCTCAGAAATTATGGGTTTAGAGAGACTAGACTTTAAAATAGCATAATGGGGCACATCAAACAAAAAAAACATATATAAAGTCACTTTGTGTACATTTTTTCAATGATTTCCCCATCTGCCACAATAATGTTTTGAATTATTCATGTATGTTTGGTAATAGGCATGTAAGACCAGAAAGTAAATAGGGTCAATTATGATTTAATGATGATTTTAACTCATGTTTTTTGAATCTGTCAGGTGACCACTGGAAATAGAAGCTTGATAGAGGGTAAGTCATTGTCCTTTGAATTGATGCCAATTCACTGACTTTGTAATGCATGGCCTGAGAGACAGATGAGTGGACAGACTATATGAAGAGTTATGGAGAAGATCACATCAGTGCTGGACGTCTGCAAACACACACACGCACACACATACATACACACATTAGGTTTTGGTATATTTGTGGGGATTCTCCATAGACATTGTGATTTTTAAACTGTACATGCACTGTACAATTTACAACTGGATGTTCTATCCCCCTACACAAACCCTAACCCTAACCATCACAGAAAACTTTTAGCAATTAAAAATGTTCAAATAAGCATCATTTAGTATGTTTATCAATCAATTTCCCTCCTGGGGACTGCTGGCTGGTCCCCACAATGTAGGTGATCTCCGGATCCCTTTAGAGGGAACTTGCTCTGCGACGATGACGCTTTAGGAACGCCTCTGCGTGATTGCATCTGAAGCATGTGTGTACACTTGTCCAATGACGGGGTGCCACGTGATGCAGGCGGTGAGGATAGACGTGCTTTAGTGAGCTCCTCTGATTAGCTATATTATTCATCGAAAATCCTTCATTAATCTCCCTAACTGGAAGAAATTTGAGTCTATTAAGTATCTGGAAATATATTATTGTTTATCACAGAACACAATTTACGCTGAAAAGGACGTAAAACACAACCAATTAGCAACACTGCCGAAACTAATGACCTCGACACACTAGGGCTGTGAATTGGCAAGAATCTGGCGATACGATACTTATCACGATACATGGGTCACGATTCAATATATTGCAATTATATTTCGATACTGTGCATAAGGCGATATATTGGGATTTTTTTTTTAAAGTAGGACTATAATTTTAGAAAAAGTAATATTTAAAAAAAGACATGATGTGCATAAAAGTCAAAGAAGTATACTTTAGGTAAACAATTCAGTACACAGAAAATCAAACTGCCAATTTGGGATTGTGGTTCACAGGTTCTTTGTGAGCAAATGTTTATATGCTCAAGTAGGCCATAATAAAAGAAAATACATAGCCTCTGTCACAATACATAACACATTATGTGCAATCTGAAAAAAGAAAAGACATCTGTCTTTGTCAATAAAAAAAAAAAAAATGCTTGCACTATTCCCAGTACACAGGGTACATCCAACACGTTTTGTGTTGCAAAAACACGAACACGATTCCTAAAGGAAACATTGAGGAACAAATGTAAATTGTCAGTTAAAGAAAATACATAGCCCCTGCCCTGACTGTGACATCTAGGCTAATGCATAACACATTAGGTGCAATCTGAGGTGCAATCTGTCATTAACCCTTTCGCACGTACGATCACACCGGTGTGATCAGTCTAGGCTGGTCCCTGGAGCGTACGATCACACCGGTGTGATTAGAACGGTCAGTGCATCACGTGATCAACTGCTAAATTCAAATGTGCTTTCGCGCGTCGGCTGGCGCTGAGCCAGAGACAGGCGCGCTCAGAGCTGTCATATATCACAACTTTTCAGTGTTTTCAACCACATAATGTTTATTTTAGGTTTCAGACATATAAGTACTAAAAAACAATACATTTAGAGTTTGTAAAATACACACTGATGTCAAAGGAAGAGGCAATAATAATCCTTTCCATTATAATTTTTATTCATATCAGATACACATTGTGTAAGTAACTTTAAAGTTTACTCTATTCTTCTCCCAGTTCACCAGCCACTTACTTTTATGTATTTCGGGAGTCGTGGATGAATTCACGTGTTGTAAACAATGCAACAGATCCGATTCTCTGAACTGCGTCTGCGGCACAAACTAAGATGGCGGCGCCCATTGCGCATACAGCTCAACTAACGCGATCGTTATAAAGGTGTTTAAACAACAAAACACTTCCACTTGCATATATTTGACAATCGGAATATCAGATATTTCATGCCATATCTAACAAATTTGTGAATATTTTGAATAAAAAAGGAAAAATGACATAAAAGCAGATCATCATTCATTTAGCTCTGTTGTTGCTGCGGTGTGTCACGTGACAAGCAATGACGCGTCACCATGGACACCATAAAGTGACACATTCTAAATAACGGTCGCCTTGAAAAACTCACGCTGGGGGGTCAGCCAGAATATTTTAAACTTACGTGTGAAAGGGTTAAAAAAATGCTTGCACTATTATTCATACACAGGGTACATCCAACACATAACACTTAGTGTTACAAAAACACGATTCCAAAAGGAAACATTTAGGAATGTAACACTAATTATTAAATCAATGAAAAGGGAAGCTTATTTAATCTTAAGGTTTTTGTGGAGGAAAACCAGCTGATCAACATGCTCAGGCTTTAAGACACTTCTCTGTGCATTAACAACATCTCCCGCAGAGGAGAAAACTCTCCGAAGAGACACTTGTACCGGGAATGCAAAGAAAGTGCTTCGCTACTTTGGATAGGTGAGGGTACTCGTGCTCATGGAACTTCCACCAACTGAGAGGATTCTCTGGAAGTGGCAAAGGGGGTTCTTCCCTAAAACGTACCTCAGCTGTTGGAGTGTAATGTGCAGATTTTGGCGTTGCATTGTTTTTGGTAGAGGCAAAAGTAGGTCCAAGCAAGTCTGCCAAAGCACATGAGCTCCTTGGTCTCTTGCTGGGGGACTGGGTGGATACAGGGCCATCCTCGTAGTTTGGCTGATCAACCTCCTCTGACCGGCCAGTTCCCTCCATTGGACTTTTTACCTCCCCTTGCTGCTGAAAAACATCAAATCAAACTAGTATTAGTTTTACAGTAAATGTATGTACACCAACACTAAATCTTATCTTAGCCCAAATTCATCCTATTCTTTTTGTGATTCTTTATTTAAACATTTTTAAATTCATAACTATGTACAACAAAGCCCAAGATCCGCCCACAATCATATAGAGATGAAACTTAATAAATTAAAATGAAATAATAAATAAAGTGACAAGAAAAATAAAATAAAACTATGATCAAAACAATATATAGGAGGTGTTGGGGATTGCCCCACTGAAAACTGGTGGATTATATTATTGACCGCTGCAGAAGTCAGGGAGTCGGAGTCATCAGATAGAGTTTAGTCGTTTATTGCACAAGAGTGACTACCCAGCAAACAGGGGACGTCCCCCGGACGTTTCGAACGTCCCCTTAGGTCCGCATTAGGTCCGCTTTGTAACGTTCCCGAGCGGACGTTCGGAGGACGTCCGCATTTGGTCCGCTTTGTAACGTTCCCGAGCGGACCTTCGGGGGACGTCCGCAATTGGTCCGCTTTATAACGTTCCCGAGCGGACCTTCGGGGGACGTCCGCAATTGGTCCGCTTTATAACGTTCCCGAGCGGACCTTCGGGGGACGTCCGCATTTGGTCAGCTTTGTAACGTTCCCGAGCGGACCTTCGGGGGACGTCCGCATTTGGTCCGCTTTATAACGTTCCCGAGAAGACCTTCGGAGGACGTCCGCATCTGGTCCGCTTTGTAACGTTCCCGAGCGGACCTTCGGAGGACGTCCGCATCTGGTCCGCTTTGTAACGTTCGCTGATGGACGTTCTGAGGACATTTGTCCGGGCCAGTTTGTGAACATATCCCTCACCTGCCATGTCCATGACAACACAATCCAGTCACCCATACCTTTGATTTATCATTAGACCGGACATCTTGCAACTCAGACAAACGAATGATTAAACTAAAATATAAACCCATATTGGATTTAAAATGGGATTTGTTTATCCATTAAATTAACTGTGATAATGGATTTTATCTAAAAAACATGTTTTTTTTTGTTTTGCAGATTGACGTTGTGTAGTTTTATAACTGCAAATAAACTATAGTAAAAATATTATTTAAATTAATTCTGAAATTAAGTTAATTAAAAAAAAAAAAATTAGGGCTGTCAAAAGATTAATCACGATTAATCGCATCCAAAATAAAAGTTTGTGTTTGCATAATATATGTGTGTGTACTGTGTATAATTATTTTGTATATATAAATACACACACATGCATGTATATATTTAAGAAATATTTGCATACATATACTGTATATATTTATATATAATTTATATTATATATAAATATAATTTTTTTATATATAAATTACACATTTTTCTTAAATATATACAAGCATGTGTGTGTATTTATATATGGGTGGTTGACATGACATGGCCTTTTTTTGGTCCAATGTGTCAATGTTAAGTAAATTATAGAAAAATATATCAAAAACTGTGGTGATATTGTTCAGAAAGTGCTGTTTTATATGGACATACAGAGCATTCATGGGTTTAATCTTCCATTTTTTCACAATTTTCAGCCAAACCAGAATAAACTCATATGGCGTGACTGTCCCAAGCACATTTCACAAATTTTGATTTTGAATAAAAACAAGAAAATGAATTCATTTTCTGTTTATTAAATCATATATTGATATCCCAGATGTCTACTTGTGAGTCTGCTTGACTAAAAGTTCAGGCATAATATTTTGAATCAGCCCTAAACTAAAACGTTTTGTCCCGGAAATGGATATCATTAGGTGTGACGCCATATTCCCTTTTTTAAAAGGGCAATTGTTTGGAGATCTTTGGGGTGTGGGGGTCCTCCTTCTTTCAGGAGGAAGAACAACACCTCAGAAGGACACTGGAAGTTACAATTAGAGTTTTCTCTCTTCATGGTTTAAAAAAAAATCAAGTATATCCGGCACTCCTGCTTCAGTTCCCTTTTGCGCTGTCTTTTGGTGTGACTCATTTTACACAAAAATGCCCAAATGAAATTACTTTTCAGTCAAAATTACCTTCAAAACTATATTGTCATATTGTAGTTAGCATGGTTTTAGCATGTTAGCATAAAAGCACATTGCTTAATGTCATGCTAAGTACATGAAACCTCATATGGTGTGACACAAAATCATAAGGTGTGACAGGGTTTTCTTGACATATTTTGTCACACCATATGATTATTTTGTCACACTATATGATATGAACTGCATTTAAATACATAAATAATGTTCTTAGATACATATTTTATAACTAATAGTTAAGTTTATTAAATATTTTGACCTTTTAACACATTTTGATACTATATTATGTACACATTTAATATCTATACACCAACTCAATCTGGTGAATCCCTACTATCCCATTTTCAAGCTGGATCCATGTTAAACTACAGCATTTTGTCACTCAAATGTTTCCCTTTATTTATTTATTTATTTATTTATTCAGTTTGAGGTAGATTTCAGTAGATGGCGAGATAATGCGAATAAAGAAAGAACAACGAAATGATACATCAGCTTGCTGTTCGGTCATTGTTTTACTCATCCTCATTTTGAAATGAATTTATGCATTAAATAAAAAAATGTTCAATGATTTACTATAAAGATTATTATAATTCATGTAGTTAATATTCAGCAGATTAAAATAAAAAGTGCAACATCAAATGAATACAGTAAGTGGATTAATGCATGTGTTATAAACATATGATTCTTTGCTACTTTGAGCAGAACTCACTGTTTTAAACAATTTTGTGATTTTTGCTGAAACTGAAACAATGATTCACTTGTCAAACTAAGTTGGGTTGTTTGTTAAATGCAGCTAATACAGATTTTTGCATACAGATTGTTGTGTGGTGTGACATCATATAGCGTGACACCATGTCATTTGGTGTGACATTCAGAATTTTGCAAGATATTAAGGCTTTTTGGTTATTAATCATAAAATCATCAATGTGACAAATGGGGAATAGTGCCAGCAAAGGTTACAAGCATTTTGGTACTTTTATAGCAAGGTATTCCCAAATTAATTTGAAGTATATTGAAAGATTACAAGTAAACGTCTGTCTATGAGTGATGATAAAGTAAAATAATGCAAAATGTAACATATTTGCACATAAGAATTGCTATACTTTTATATAGTAATGATAAAGAATCAGGATAAATTTACTTACATTATCACATTATACCCCTTTTTAATTTAATACACAATAACATTCATGTCACACCATATGACATTTTTAGTCACTAAGACAGTAAACTAGTGAATAAATGTAAATTTTAGGACAAAATCTACAAGACCACATATATATTTGGAAATATAAGAGTTGGTAGAATATAACCCAATGAGTTCCATGACTTACATTTGAGATTTTTTTAAAAAACTTTTTTTTAGCCAAATATGTCAACCACCCGTATACAAATTTAATTATACACAGTACACACATATATTATGTAAACACAAACTTTTATTTTGGATGTGATTAATCACAATTAATCTTTTGACAGCCCTATAAAAAATGTTAGTGTTTTAAATGTAATGTTAAGATAATAACTTTCATGTTACTTATAACTTCTATCACTAATTAAAGATGTAATCAAATCACAAGTCTGTTTTCAGCCAATATAATTTAAACATCAAAAACATGAGAGGTTGAATCTCAGGAGCTCTAAAATAATGCATCGACTTCACACGATGAATGCAGCCAAGGAAAATGTGAAGAATGGAATAGCACATGCTGGAAAGAAAGTGGAAAATAACACAGGTAAGACAAATGTATCCTAATTTAGGCTACCTGTAAAAATGTTGGTCAGGAGATCGAAGGACTGGTTTTATTCAAAATAAGTTATTTTAGGAAAAATATTATTCTAATTATTGCACTTAAGACTGATAGCACATTACATTTAAAATAACAAAAAAAGTGTCATATAGCTACACACTATAATTTTGGCAGAATGCCTTCCATAACACACTAGCAAGTTATGATCAAATGCACCTAAGCGAGTGACGTCATTCATTATGGCACGCAGCATGTATCCATGGCAACGCTCAGCTGCGTAGTGACAGTTAACGGTCCTCTTCAGACGCGGCCTTGTGTTTTCCCTTTCTTCTGTCTAAAAGGTATTTTTAATTTTTATATTAGTTTAAATTAGTTATCGTAACCACTATACATCATTACATATTATGAAAATTTGACCTTTTAAAACGTTTGCTGAAGTTGTCCCCCGTGTACCACTGCTAACCGTTATGCTAACACTACGAAACTAACGTTAAATGTAGCTGAAATGAGACGACGTTATATTTCACATATTCATATATAGACACATAAAATCATAACACTACTGAATGTGTTAATTTTGTTGTTTTAGATGCCAGGGGGAAGAATTGCCAACGGACTAACCACAGCTGACCGACCGAGACACACACACAGCTGCCAGCGCGTTTGAAGACACACACACACACACACACACACACACACATGGAAAGAGCACAACACCTTTACAATTGTTCAAATAAATACTTTGTTCCTTACAACGTGTCTGTTTTCTTTGGTTAGCCAGAAGTAAAATAAAATAAAATGATAAAAGGATGTTAAAAGGACTTCTAATGAACGTTCTGTAAAGGTCCCCGAATGTTTTCCATACGTCCCACGAAGGTCCCTCGGGACGTCGCACGACGGTCCTGCGAACGTCCCCCGCGACGTCCTGCTAACGTTTAAAGAACCCTACACGAAGACGTCCAGAGGACGTTCGCAGAGAACGTTCAGGGACGTTCTAGGGACGTCTTTTTGTTAGCTGGGTATATACACATAAGTGTTTGAGGTAGTTTCTGAAATAAATAATATAACAGAAATAAATATCCACTGTCTAAAATTATTCAACAACTTAAGAGATTGCAAACTCAAATATAAACATCTCTGTAAAGTGCACTGATACATGAAATATAAATCGAGAATTTGTAGTCGAGTCTGTAATAACAAATTGCATAATGCAATGAAATTGACAAAACACCAAAATGTGGATTATAGAAATTGGACTGTCTTATTAACTTCAAGGTAATAACTAGTAGCCTAAACATGAACAATACGAGCCGCGATGCTAGCGGGATAATCAGCTCGTTAAGCAGGATCAAATTACACTAAGAAAGATCACTTACATCAACTACACCACAAACATGTTCTAACTTAGCGCAGTTGGGATACAATGTGACAATCTGTTATTAACAATATACATAGAAGGAAAACTTACTTTGTCATAAACTTTCTTTTGCACATAAACACTGCACATGAATGCGTGCACGCGATATGATCGCTCAACTGGAGTAGCTTAGTGAATAGGCAATTACACTGAATCCTACGTGCTGAGAATGCTGCACTACGTTATTTGCGTACAACGCAACTTAAAATATCACACACGTAACCAACTTAATATTTAAAGCTACAGAATTCACAACAGGAGGATACATAATTAAGTGTGCTTGCTGAAAGCAGCACACTTATTGTTCTTCTTAAGTTTTCTTCTTCTTCTTCTTCTTATTATTATTCCCGGGAGATAAATTTTGGCCAGCTCCTGCGCCTAGGCCCTTTGAGTCAGAGACACCGTTCCAACTTTAAAACGTATGGTCAGTAGCCTACCGGTGTAAGTTGCTTGCGAAGATGACATCACAAGTCCATGTCATTCGTCCACCATAGTGGATTGAACAGAAAGTGAAACTAAATTTTCACAGGTCACAAATTTGGTCCAAACTTCACGAAACTGGACGTACATGATCCTTGGACCAAGCCTCACAAAAGTTACTAGAAGGATTTTTGATTTTCGGAAGCGTTTGCCCGTCACAGTCAAATGAAATCGGTGGCGTAGTCGCCAAACAGGAAGTCGTCCATATCTCAGGAACTCTGTCACGTATTAAAACCAAACTTTGTACATGAACTCGGGACTCATGTGAGGATGCACAAGATCTGATTATTATTATTATTTTTTTAAACTTCAGGCTAATTGACAAACCCATTTACCTATGTCTATGCAAAAGAGTTTCACCTCACACTTTTAATGTTAATGCATTTAGACAGTAGGTGGCACTGTTGTATTACATTTCACAGAGCTGCCAAGTCAGTGAATAGACTGCATTCGTTTTTACTAGGTTTGTCTTAATAAATGCAGGGCCTGAATTTCGTTTTTTAAACTGGGAGGGAATTCCACCGCTTACATCCCACACAGCAAAGGAGTCCGTGGCGGACCCGCCCTCAAGCCGCCAGATCCGCCTGACTGTCAGATTCGTTTTCGCTGCATCTCCAGGATCGGCCCCGCCTGCGCTTTTAATCGGCGGACCCAGAATGGATCACATACGGATCCGCACTTCGGACGCGCCTTAACATGTGCCCCGCCTCCTGACACACTGTCACCTCGCGGACTCGCTACAGACGCAGGGCGGACCCGCTGACCAAACGCGCCTAATTTCAACTGTCGCCATCGTCACAGAATCATTCTCCGCACTGTGGAAAAGCTAACCGGCAGGTCGACAAGCACGGAACATGGTAAGAATGGTTAAAATATGCTTTATTTGTACAGTTACTTAGCCTGTAACATTACCGTTCATACCGTTCAACATACCGATGATTTTATTTCTGAAATGATTGTGGCAAACCAAGTTAGCAAATTGTCATTAGCGTAGATTTGAGTTAAAATGTATTTGATAATTAATAACTTTGAGTAAAAAGCTATTTGGATGGTATATTCTTTCTCTCTGGGAGGTTAGGTGATTTAATTAACGTTAGCTGTCCGGATTTTTATCAAACCCTGAGCGCGTATTTTCTCCCCTCCAGTAACGTTAAAATGTCAGGCAAGATATTATCATGTTAGGCCTAACGTTACCTAACTTACTTTTTTTCACTGAATTTCTGGTATAACTTGTCCATTTTTGTTTACATTTTGACAGTTCCACCTCCCCATGTAATGTTGTTTCAAAAAATAATTAATATTATATGATACTGTGTGTGTGTGTGTGTGTGTGTGTGTGTGTGTGTGTGTGTGTGTGTTCTGTTGCAGTTTACAGTTTGTTCAAGTGCCACCAGTCTTATTTTGGAGTTTCATCTTTTCCTGACATCAGAGTAAAGTAAGATTTAATACTGTTCCAACTTGATTTAGCCAGATATTTTGTCAAATACTGACACTGGTCCACACTACAGCATTTAATACTGTACTGGTTTGGTTAGTTTGAGTCCATTTTTGTTTACATCATGACAAATATATTCTCCACCACCTCCCCATGTAATGTTGTTTCAGATAATTATTTCATATCATATTAAGATACTGTGTGTGTGTATATGTGTGTGTGTGTGTGTGTTCTGTTGCAGCTTACAGGTCACAGTTTGTTCAAGTGCCACCAGTCTTATTTTGGAGTTTCATCTTTTCCTGATATCAGAGTAAAGTAAGATTTAATACTGTTCCAACTTGATTTAGCCAGATATGTTGTCAAATACTGACACTAGTCCACACTACAGCATTTAAATTGTCAAGGCTTAAAAATTTGCAAATTATCAACTTGAAGATGCAGACTGGCCCAATCAGGCAGGTGAAAGTTACTGCAACTGGCCCAAGTGTCTTTCACGCTGGCCCCGGGCCATCAGGCAGTCCTTATTGTCGAGCCCTGCTGTATAATTATTTTTGAAAACACTAAAAATGTTGGTTATTTTCCACAACTCACTAGTTGCAATGTGTATTTTGTGTTTCTGTTACGTTTCTTTTAGATAAAATGAATAGAAAAACTGTACCTGTCTCCAGCTCCACCTTAAGACAGTAAGTTCTTCAGCAACTTCACTGTAAGTTGACAGTTCATTATTGATTCAATTGAGTTCAATAAGGCCACATTTATACTGCAGGTCTTGATGCCCAATTCCGATTTGTTGACCATATCTGAATTTCTTTTATTTTTTGGACCAGCTTCTTTAATTTAAAAGTGACCCATATGCAATTACACCATGCACTTGGTGAAATAACCCAAGGTTAGACGTACTGACCTGTTCTTGAAACAGGAAGTTAAATTTATCTGGTGCTGTTTGTTACTCCCTTCTCGTTTAAGGCTGTTTGGTGCCACAAAATTGGTACAGTGATGGAGTTACCTATTGGCCAAACTACAAAAATGATGAGAGAGTGAACGGGGCAGTGAAAAATTCTGAGGAACCTGGACCTGACTGGAAAAAATATGATGCCAGAGTTATTAAATCATGTGGTATGCTATTTTCTTTTTAAATAATCTAAATGGCTTTTGTAAGCAAATATCAAAGTATTTTGCCAATATGTTATATGGGAAGAAAATCCTTTTAATTAGATTCTCATATTGTTCTGTTGTCTATAGTTCTGTTCTTTTTTACTCTATTAATTTGAAGGTCTACTGAAGTTTAACATGTAGGCTATTTATTTATTTAGATGACTACTTTGTGGCACAACAACTCTTGAAGAAAGCTCTAAATTGCAAAACATCAGATCTACAGTCTGGAGAGGAAGAGGAGGAGATTCGGCCAAAAAGAAGGCCAAAGCCGATGTTAGGAGAGGCCTGCTAGAGGAGATCTTTCCTCAATGGCACTAGCCATGGAGCGATGTCTGCTAACTGCATCAGGACTGGAAACCATGCTTGGTTCTTCCAGAACGGTGCTACAAGCAGTACTGAGCATTTTGTTTCCCTGACCCGCTCTAACACCTGAGGCAGGAGGGAGACGGGGGGAAAAGCGTATAGCGGGCAGCGCGGCCACATCCGGGACAGCGCGCTGTCGTTCTTGGAAAAGAACACGGGGCAATGAGCGTTTTCGCGGGACGCGAATAGGTCTACTTTCGCTCTGCCGAATCTCTCCCACAACAGCCGGACTGTTTGTGGGTGTAGAGACCATTCGCCCAGGGGAATGTTGTTCCTGGACAGTCTGTCTGGGCCCAAATTCTGGAGCCCAGGCACATGCACTGCTCTCAGCGAGCGCAAATTGTGCTGAGCCCATGTTAGGAGGCGTTTCGCCAGCCTGTACAGGGATCTGGATCTGAGACCGCCCTGGCGATTTATGTAGGACACCACGGCCGTGTTGTCCGAACGGACTACGACGTGTTGGTCCTTGATTTGGGGACAAAAACGCGTCAGCGCGTTGTGCACTGCCAGCATTTCCAGGCAGTTGATATGTTGGAGCTTTTCTCGTTCTGACCACAGGCCGAAGAACGGTCTGCCCTTGAGCAGCGCTCCCCATCCCGAGGTGGATGCGTCTGTCGACACTGTAGCAACAATGACATCTGCTTCTCGCATTAAGTGATCATATGGGAAGACACATCGTCTTGTGTCAGTACTGGTTAATAATTGCCCCACGAGGAGCAATTTGCCAGCGCCAGTTCGGCTGGCCTCGTGACATTCCACACACACACACGCACACACACACACACACACACACACCATTCATGGAGCTTTTCAGAGAAAAGTACCCCTAAGATGTTTGATATGTATTCCTGTGTTTCTCAAGTATCTTCACATGCCATAACGGAAACACTGACAACTTTATTGTGTGTTTAATCAAACTTTATTTGTGTGTAATTATGCATATAAGTGTAACGTTATGTTTCCCCAATCTTTCCTTGTCATAAGTGATATCTCTGTAATCCTCTCCATCTCACGGAGACGAATTTTGACTGCAAAGTACAATAATATGCATTTGTTCCAGGAAATATCATATTTCTAAATATGATCCTCTCCCTCATAAGACAACATGGTCAAAGGAGGCGTGTTTTTCTTCACACAAAGAGAATTTTTCCCGCTTCAGGAAAGGCAATCTGATTTGCTGAGCCTCGGAGAATAGGGCGTAAACAGATGTCTTTAAAAAGCAAGAGACCCTGTTTTCTCGCTCTCTTCTCTTCTCCGGTTGCTCTGATCCCTGCTCTCCTCTTCTCTTCTCCGGTCGCTCTCATCCCTGACCTCTCACCCTTCCTCCTCTTCTCCCCGGCGCAGCGCTTCTCCAAGGAACATCTGAAGAAGGCCTTAGTCTTCTCTATCGAGCGAGCACATGTCCGAGTCGTAGCTGCGTCCCTTGCAACAAAGACTTTAAACCTCTCCCGTCCCGGGAGATGAACTTTCTCGGTAACATTACAGTCAGTAAGCCTTTTAAACTTCGCGGCACTGGAAGACCCAACAGAAACAGGACACGTCCGCGCTGTCCGCTTCCCGCTTCCTGCCTCAGCCTCACCAGAAAGAGCACAGAATTCTGCAAGTATATTGAGTTGATAAAAGCTGTTTTCCCGGTGTAACGACAATGAGTAGGAAACCAACCACAGACTAATTTTCTTCCAGAAAATTAATTCAAACTCTCTACTTCCTGCCGAACAAAACAGAAGATTTGTTCAGAACGTAAAATGATCCTCATCACTCTGGCTATTTAAAAGAGCCTCCCCCAACACTAACTAAATAACTGGTCAATACTAAGCTTTGTTGCCAAATTACTGATTGGTTAAGAGAAAGACAGAGACCAAGATCTCACAACAAAAGTCCTCACATTCCAGATTCAAATTACCCAACCATGAATCATCCACAGTCTCCAGAATGTCTGCTAACCAAAGACTTTTATTGGTTAACTGAAGGAAGAACTGGTCAACGTTTGATAGTTTTACAAGACGGATCGATACCAGCAAACATTCCTGAACCCCTCCTCCGTAAGACCTCTGAACGAACAAACAGTGTTCTGTCTCTTCAAACCAGAGAACTGATTCTTACCAATAAACTACATAAAATCATTTAAGAACAATTTTCGATGGACTTACAATCAAACAATCACGCAACTACATAATCCTGTGTGTTTCCACCACTTATATGCATATTCTAATAAGATATGTTGTGATTCCATATAATTAATGTAAATGTTATAATCATTAGGTGTGTGTGAATGAAAGTGTGTACTGTTTCATATCGGTATGATCGTATACTTTTTATTTAAAAGATGACTGCAATTAAATCTTTATAAAATGTTTCATATTCTGACAATTAGAAATCATGCCTAAACTGTGCATCTGGTCTTTTAGTTTCATTAGGGAAACCCCCCCAGGGAAGACATGATTTATGACTTTGCAAACAAAGCAACAGTCAGGACTTCATTGGTAGGGTAACAAACCTTTATTTGTTTTAAAAACCCTTTAAAAACCAGCGCATAGCGTTGGGGGGGTTGGCAGTTCGCTCTCTAAGTTCGTTCAAGATGTTCTGATACAGAAGAGCTCTCAACGAGTGCAGAACAAAGACGGAGACGGCAGACGATGGTTTTAGTAACCATGTAACGTTAACAGACGAGCAGATCAACCCAAATTAAGATCAGATGGGTTAGAATTAATTCCAGTCATCTCCTTTCCGTATCTTATTTTCTTTCTTTCTTTTGTGTTATTCTTCTTTTCCGATTGAAAGTCTCGGTTTTAAGTTAAGTTTTGCTGCAAAGTTTCGTTCCACGATTCACGGCTGCAACGCACGCTTTCAACTTCAAAGACTCATTCAACCATCAGCAACCGCCAGCCACACGTGACTGGTTCTCGCCGCATCTATCCAAGCACGAGAAGACCATAACCAAAAAACGAACCCCTTTGACGCTGACCAAAGGAATTCCAAAAAGGAACGAGAAGACAAGCAAGTAACCTCCAGACTGAAAGCTAAACTGGTGTATTTATATAACTTTAATAACCTGCCTAAAACGATAGAAGGGTTAAATTAATGTTTGATGGTTCGTTCAGGTCATGTCTAAGTGCATTATGGAATCGTGAGATTTCATCCTTTCACTCTTAAACCCACTCTTTCCTCACTCTCTTCCTTTCTGCAACTCGTATGAATGTGTGTGTGTGTGTGCGTGTGTGTGTGTTTGTGTTAGACATTAGCTGTACGTGTTAGTATATAATCAATAAAGTATTGTTTGTATTTGAAAAGAGATTGCTTGTGTATGTGCTTATCAAATTTTATTGTCTTGAACTTCGATCAAAAGTTACCTATGCTTTTACCCTATTTCTTAATTTACTGTTAGGGGGTTATTCTTTCTTGGCCAGGAAGATATTATATTTCCTAGAGTTAATAATTGTTTATGCTTTCTGTTCATTGGATGAACTGATAAATTATCATATTATTGATTCTGTTACAGTAAATAATTGAAAATAATTAAATTATTAATTATTGATCATAATTCGTTATGAATAATAATTAATAATATTTATACGTGGGCGTATAAACGCTACACCGGTGTCTCGTGAATCTAGGTTTCTGTATGTAATAATTACTAGCTTTTCTTTCTATCTTTCTTCCTTTCTTTCTTTCTTTCTTTCATTTCATGTTATCCTGATCACGTATTTTCTTGTTTGGTTAAATGTGTGTTTGTTTTATTGTTTGTATTTTTACGTACGTTTGTATTTGTAGCTCATATAATCTTTAGTTTTACATGTATTAAAATCCATATATCCTTTTAACTGTCTCTGTATTGGAAAGCCCACTTTTATAAAGTCAATGAGACAAAAGATCTTGCTACAAGCTCGATATATGTAGACTACATGGAGTAGTTTTAATTAATAAACTCAGAAAGTTTGATGTTCGGGGCCAGAAGATCAAACTTTCTCGGAGTTTGTAAAGAGATACCCCTTCTTAACTGTGATAATCTCACCTTTATTCGCTGGACGAATAACGGTCAGACCAGTTACAGAACAAGGTCATCTCGATAATTGATAAAATAAATGTACATGCGACTTATGAATTATGACCATGAGTCATAATTATTAATATTTCCAAAATTCCCTATATTCTTGAGCTAATTCAAATTTACCCAGAGTCGTATTCGTTACAACACCATCCTCCCTCCCGAGGAAGTCCCCAGGCTTACACCTGATCGGTACCAGTCGTCCACCATCCAAGGTATCAGGGCTGTCACACAGCTCTGATTGACCTTGAGACGTAACCGGCCGGACACCCACGCTCCGCGCGGTACTCGCGCTCTCAACCATAACTGCAGAGGACGCATGCGGAGCAAGCCCAGCTGAAGAACTGGCGATGCTGAGGCCATGAGACCCAGCATCCTTTGAAACTTCCTGAGTTTAGTCGCGCCGCAGCGGAAGGATCTCGCCGTGCGCTGAATGTGCAGCACGCGCTGTGGCGACAGCCGCGCTGTCATAGACTGTGAGTCCAGAATGGTACCCAGAAACGAAATCGCTTGACTGGGGTTCAGCGAACTCTTTGTCCATTTGACTGTGATACCAAGATTCTCGAGGTGATCGAGTAAAATGGTTCTGTGCTCCACGAGCAGTGATCGTGATTGAGCTAGGATCAGCCAGTCGTCCACATAGTTCAGCACTCGCATGCCTCTGAGTCTGAGAGGGGCGAGCGCTGCGTCCATGCACTTCGTAAATGTACGAGGTGCCAGGGACAAGCCGAACGGCAGGACTGTATACTGGTATGTCTGACCCTCGAAGGTGAATCTCAAGTTCTCAAGTAGGTGTGCTACTTCTAAAGTCACCGTAGTTTCGACGCGCGCTGTGAAGCGGGGAGGGCGTCGACAAAACTGTAGCGAGAAGCCTCTGTTTATAATGTCTAGCACCCAGTCCGAAACCCTTGGAAGCGCTGCCCATGCCTCTGCATGGCTGGCTAAGGGTTGGATGCGAAGCGCGCTCTGTTCGCCGTGCAACAGAGGTGCTTCGGGGCACAATAACATAGGCGTTACGCCTGTGACATTCGAGGCGGGGAGCACGCTTATTACAGCGGGCAGAACGCTCGTCCTCGACCCTACTACAGTGCTTAACTGAGTGAGGGAGGGCTGAGAAAGTCTCGTGGGACTCATGCTGTCTGCGAGTAAATGTGGGCGGGAAACGGGCACATTCACTGCTTTGGACGCGCTGCCTGCCTGAGCAGAGCGAGAGCGCACAGGTCCCGTTTTTACAGAGAGCCTGTGATCTGTGAGACATAGTGTTCGTGGGCACTGGGAAGTGGGCACTTTTACTATGTTGGAAGCGCAATCGACCTGAGTCGATTTTATGTGCGCGAGCCCTAGGGGGAAGCGCGCTGATCACAGTGGACAGAATGCCTGCGCTCGACCCCGCTGCGGTGTTTAACCGAGCAAAGGAGGGCTGGGCGAGTCCCGTAGGACATATAATGGCCGTGAGTAAGTGTGGGCGCAGGAGAGCGGGCACAGTTACTGCAATGAGTGCACTGTCTGCCTGAGCAGAGTGAATGCACACAGGTTTCGTCTTTACAGAAACCACAAGGCATGCAGAACATAGTGTTTGTGGGCACTAGGCAGTGGGCACGTTCACTATGTTGTGTGCGTGATCGACCCGAGTCGAATATATGAGCGCGGGCCCTGTGTGAAGGGCTGTGCTAGTGTGTAGGGATGGGCACTAGGCAGTGGGCATCTTCTCTACACATATAGCATCATCGGCCGTGGCCGGGACTTCGGTAGAAGTCCGGCCATGTACCACGTGCTCGTGGGCTGCAAAAAACACGTCTGCAGTTGCCTCTCGGGGAACAAACAGAGTGATTTGCATTCGGCGGCATAAATATTTTCTGCCGGCAGACCAGGGATTCGAACTCGGATCGCCCCGCGCGAAAGCCTAAGAATCTACCGCTGGACCACAGTGAAGATACATAGACAAAGTCAGCGCGAGTATTATCCACACTGGCGTTTGCTTGCAGGCATGTACCACGTGCTCGTGGGCAGCAAAAAACATGTCTGCAGTTGCCTCTCGGGGAACAAACAGAGTGATTTGCATTTTCAGACGCCTGAAAAATGCCAGAATGTGAGAAGAGTGGATATCGCCCAGTTTCAGCGGGGCTGAAAACTCTCCATTCTCCTTTCGCCAGTGACGCACGGGAACCGTAGAAACGGTGTTCGGTTGCAGGCAAGCGGGTACTACGCGCTCGCTGGCTGCAAAATGCATCTCTGCAGTCGCCTTCAGGGGACTGACAGAGCAAAGCATTGGCGGCATAAATATATATGCCGCTAGACCGGGATTCGAATTCCGGTCTTCCATGCGGAAAACCTATAATTCCACCACTGAGCCACAGGGGGATACAGGCTTTTGAAAGCGGCGTCAACATGTATTCTTCGGCGTTTGCTGGCAGGCAAGCGTGTTATAACAGACTCACTTGCTGCAATAATATTTCCAGTCGCCGAACAGGGAACTGAGAAATGTGACAGAAAAGAGGTCAGACTGACCTAGGGAAAAAAGGTCAGACAGGACTAAGAACACTCTTTTCTCCTTCGCCGGTGAATGACGTGTGCAGAGGCAGGGTAGCTTTTCTTGTAACGTAAAGAAAAACTAATCCCGCCATCCGCTTCCAGGAAGGGCAGCCTCGGAAAGGATGCCGGCGAGTCCTCAGAGTCACCGTAGGCAATTGGCTCGGAGTGAAGGCGCTTCGCCGTCAGCGAGCGCGAGCGCTGCATGAGTAGGCATCTTGAAAAAGACGCAGCTCTTTTAGGGGTGAGTGTTGCAAAGCGAACACACACACAAGAACAATGAATGGAAAGGATATGGCGTCGGAAAGCGCAGCAGGTACGGCGGTAGAAGGCGGCGTAGGCCAGCGGCTTCGAGGGCTCGTCCCGCTGAAGTGCTTGCATCAGACGACGTGTGCTTCCTCGTGATCCAGCGATGCGTGAGCTTCGCTGAAGAGATGAAAATCAAGTGAATCAGCCTTTTCGAGCTCCTTTTATAGAGGTTAGCCACACCCATCTCGGCGGGAAGTGGCAAGGAGGGCGCGAAGCTCGATAGGCTTATGCAGTTGCCACAGAACAGCCAATGAGCGAGCAAGCTGTCTCGCCATAGCTGTGTACTGCTGCAACGCGCTTTACATATATGGAAAATTAAGGATAATTTTTTGCTTCAGTATTTCGTGAAAAGAGACTTTTCCCGTAGCGTTTTTACAAAAAACGCAGTACGAGAGGACTCTCGTAAGAGAACTACAGAAACGCGAACCGATCTGGCAATCTTACATAGCGTGGTTATAGCAGATAAAGGACCGCAAAGCGGAGGCAGAAGTGCCTTTCACCCTGTTACGACTTGACATTATTTTAAGTTAAAAAAAGAATTATGTCTATCCTCTAAAAAACAACAACCTGGTAGCTTCAATGTGATTTCATGACATGTAATGAAAATCTGCTTATGTATTACAGGTGCTGTGAGAAAGAGCCATGTCTCCTGTGCCGCCACCGATGACGACATTACAAAACATGTAATCCGGTGGTTTAACCTGGCATCAGATAGGGGAAGCCCAAGGAGCCGGAGCCCCTGTCAGCAAACCTTGACACAACAGTAGTGAAAAAAAATACTTTATCATTTTAGTGTAATGTTTTTCACTAAATAAAATGATGTTCTTGGTACAATTCATGGTTGATTTAATTTTTTTCTGTAATGTCTATTCAATGTATACATGAATAAAACTATTAAAACAATTAGTAAATACATTTATAGTCTGTAATAACCTATTTTGTTATTGTTAGTTGGCTAAAAATTATTAATGTTTAATGATTTCATGTTTTATTCATATTAATAAAGGCAGATACATTAATAACTATTCAAGCTTTTATTGAGCAATCCAGTCTATCTAATGTTCGTCCACCATTAGATTTTAAATATATCTGTAGCTATAGTTTTGGCCAGATAATCAGGCAGTGTGGGGAAAAAAGTGGCATTGCAGACGGAATTTTTTGAACGGGTCCAAAACGGACCCGGGCCGGATACGATGCTCATATTACCGGGTCCAAAACGGACCGGGAGCGGATATGCGGCTCATTCGCGGATCCAAAGCGAAGCCGGGGCGGATGTACCCATTTATGTACGGATATGCAAAGGGACCGCAGCGGTGTCGGACCGGATCCGCGAGCCTCGGTGTGCAAGTGGACGCAGTTTCGGATCCGCTTTCTGGATCCGTTCCGGAGAATGGTGAATCAGACGAGGACACTGACGTTTGTGTTGAGAACTATCCTAGTTTCGCACCGCATCTGACTGAACATCCCGGTAACGTTACCATGCAATAATTCACCACTTCGAAAGAAATACAAATGAGGAGTAATTCACTAATGAGTTCGCCAACTAACTAACGCTAGACATTTTGTGTGAAATGAATTTCAAGCTCCGGTGGTAGCTAGCCTTATAAGTTAGACGGATGAGTGATTCATATGCTGTTCTGGATTAGTGGGAGTGGCTTGCGCAGCTGTGCAATGTGGTGCATTGTGGGAGTTGTTGTCTTTCATAAAAATGCGTCCTGAAGTTACTTTCTTTCTTTCCTCGGTCAAGAAGGCACCAAATTCAAAATTTATTTTACATTTCGACTACATATATGACCCACTTTCAATAAAGATCAATGTTCCCATGGGTGAAATGCTCCTTTAATCATCTTCATTTATTAATATCTACAGATTTGTATGCATGAATTGTGCATTTCCAGTTCTCAAAACAGTTCATAACAAAACAAAAAAACTTTATACAAAATACATCATGCTTTTCTTCGCTAACCGAACAATTTATTGTCTGTGGCTGTGTTTGTGCGCGCGGGAAATATGCTGCGCATAACAATAGAAAACAAGGAGAAACGTGCAGTCACTTGCTCAAACAATCAACAACGTCGCTCTAGATGTGTAAAAACAAGTGAAAAGCGCGAGCGCGCCGCTGTCTCCTTTCCACAAGCACTTGCTCTCCCGTGGCCTCTGTCATTGCTATGCAACCATGAACTGCACTCTCCGTGATGACAAGGAAGTATCAGCAAAAGATTAATTGATTTCTAGCCCTTGCATTAGCTTTACTACTAGATATATTTATGGAGATGAAAATAATAAGGCGCCCTGTACAGCTATGATCAGCTGTTCGGCCGAGCATTCAATGTTGTTACGCTGCAAGCTGATCAGTTGGTTCGTTGCTGCTGCGCTCTATCACTCACACACCATAAAGAGCAAATTGTTTTTTAATGTTTCAATTTCGTGATTAAAATGACATAATTTGGAAGCGGATCATTTTATCACAAACAGCTCATTATGACTCAATGTTAGAATGCTGCACCTACACTCGATAGTGTGAATAAGATCAGCCCAACGCAGACCACTGCATTGACAGCGTGAAACATGATCTGTCTACGGCCAGCGCTCAGCGGAAGACAGAGAATGCCGGTCCAGCACTGATTAAAGAATTAAATTCGAAAATAAAAGACAGTTTGACATCTTTTTTCTCGCGTCTGTGAATTTATTTTTTAATCATTTGTTCTGAGGTGAAGTGAATATATTTGTGCGGGAATTTCTCGCACTATAAAATCTAACCTTGCGGGAATGGTTTAAATTATGCGCAATCCCCACAATCCCGCACCGAAATTCAAGCCCTGAAATGGCAGTGGGATGTGTAACTCTAGCATATGGCGCATGTCATAAAGTTAGGCAAGGCCAAACAGCGTTATCCATGTTGTTGCGATTGCATCGCTTGAGTAAGCTAATAGTGAAACTGATAGCGTTTTTCATTTAATTACAATATGAGGACTGACGGTAGGCTATAAAAATCAGCGTTTCTGTGTAGGTGATGACAACCATCTTGACAGCAGCAATCAAAGCATCACTAATTACGGTAGACCTTAATTTGAGATAGTAAATTTGTTCCTAATCAAAGGGAACACTCAACCACAGAACAGCTGGGTGAGTTTTGTATTGGCTTATTGGATACAGTAAATGAAGACTGTCAGCTTATTTTCAATAGGCTACTATTTCATCACCCAAAACACTCCCACTCTCTGCTGTCAACAATCAAGCCACATAAACAATGCCATTGGCACTAGTCTACATTGCAGACATGTCTCTTAATGCACATAACTTTTCACCTTTTTGCACAATCTTGAAAAAAGTACTATTGTTGAAATTCTCAGATCAAGCAAACTTCAACGCACCCTTATCCACTACCTGCTAACGTTAGTGCACTGCACCTCCACACTTTGCAGTTCCTCCGGAAATGCATTTTTCTAGTTCATCCTATTTTTGTTCATAGATTCAAGTCCAATTAAATGGAGATTATAATACTATTTATTTACATTTTAGGCCTAATGTGATCATATATTATTTCCTAATAATATTTAATAATATTTAAACATAATATTTCCTTTGTGTGTGTATTTGATGTATATATTTTTACTTACATTCTGTTGCTTGGTGAGGTCATCCACCACAGCATCAGTTATTTTGAAGTAGATATCATTGGCCTCTGCTTCGGAGAGAAAGGGTAGATCCTTAAACCTAGGATCAAGAGCTGATGCCATTCGCAGTATATCCTGTTCATCACCAGCATATCTCTTTCCCAGATCTTTTGCTATAGCAGCCTTGATACTCTTCATGGTTTGTGTGTCATCCAGGTGTTCTTCTGTGCCCAAGACAAGCTTTGCATAAAGTGGTGCAATGATGGAAACAGTAGGCATGCTCTCCTCTGACATCACTAAGGTAGCATCCTTCATGGGCTTGAGTGCCTTGAGTACTGCTTCAGCACATGTGATGTCAGCATCAGTCAGTGTGAATATATCCTTCTCACTCTTGCAGACCTCTGTTGAAAGGAGTGCTGCACAGATGGCTGGCTGCTGCTCTAAAAATCTGTCCACCATATCATACGCTATGGTGCTGCGTCTGAAAAATGCGGTGACGCGTCTGACCCTGCCGAGTAGTCGATCCACTGATGGCACTTTCAGTGCTTTCTGTGAGGCGAGGTTAAGACTGTGTGCAAAGCACCGTATGTGGCTCATGCCGGCAAGTTCAGCCGCCACATTCATATTAGCTGCACTATCTGTAACTAAGACGGGATCTTTTATGTCCAGACGCCACTCAGCAACGGCCTCTTTCAGTACGGCAGCGATGTTCTCTCCGGTGTGGCTGTCGTACATCGCTCTCGTCTTCAGTACACAGGATTCCATGTGATGAACCGTAAGTGTCACATATGACTCAGTCGCCCTAGACGTCCAAGCGTCACATGTCAAGGCAACCTTCTCAGCTAAACCTAGACATTCCAGCACGTTTGTTTTAACCTCCTTGTAAAGATTAGGCACAGCGATATCAGTGATGTGTTGCCGGGACGGTATAGTGTAACGAGGCTCCATTGTTTGCACCATATAACGGAAACCTTCGTTTTCAACCACACTGAGCGGGCGCATGTCTTTACAAATGAAATAAACTACCGATTGGGTTATTTTGGTTGCACGAGTTGAAATCGTTGGTAATTTGTACGTTTGAACTTGAGCAAGTGTAGCAGCGGCAGTAATGTAATTCGACTACGCCACCCCGAGGTCTAACCCGGGGAACTGTAAGTAACTACCAAGGCTTCTATAGAATTAGGCAATCAGGTTCGGGCACTGAACAAACAGAGAAATGGTTCCATACAAAAAAATACATTTTTATTGATCAAATTCACAGCAAATTCACAGCAAAAGTAGTAAACACTCTGAAAGTTGACGTCAGCATATTCCTAAAACACTACACTCTGGGTAGAGTCAATACCATATCACAATATATCTAAATTCACAGCAATCCAATGGAGATTGAACAATTCGTCATCATCAATAAAACACAATAATAAATAGCACACGAGATGGGTGAATCAGTGTACTGACAGGAAGTCTCTCACACACGCACACTAACGAGACCGAGCTTGAGGCTTACTGGTGGGCGTCCAGCGACTCGGGCATGAGTATCCAAATAATCCACCCCAACGCACGTGCGCAACCACACAACCAGCACAGCAACTATCACACTGTGAAGGTACCCACACTACACACCAAAGAGGGCCCACCACCTCAAGCGCGCCGTCCCCACCGTTAGCACTCAGCTCCTCAACATATAACAAGGACAGAATAAACAAAATTAACTACAGGTCATAATTTCACACCAGAAATCAGACTAACACCACAATGACAAAAACAAAATAACTTTACCAACAACAGCAGTACTGATAAAGTAAGTAAACAAACAACAAAGAAAATTAAATAATGTTACAAAACAACAGTAATGCTGATCAATGAAATAAACAAACAAAGGGACAATGAAATAATATTGCAAAACGACAATAATGCTAATAAATGAAATAAACAAAAAGGCAAATGAAATAACGGTGCAAAACAACAAACATGAAATAAACAAAAAGGGGCGAATGAAATAACTTTACAAAACACAGTAATACTGGTAAATGAAATAAACAAAAAGGGCGAATGAAGTAACTTTACAAAACAGTAAAACTGATAAATGAAATAAACAAACAAACAAACAAACAAACGAGACAAATGAAATAACCGTTTAGAAACCAGGACGCACAACCCACTCAAACGATCACAATTAAATCACATAACAAACACATTCATCCGTGGATAACTGAATCTGAGGGCAGATACTCAGTCGGCCACACAAGTGGCCTATGATGCAATTTCTTTGAAAGATGAACTCAGTCCATTAACTCGGACTCAGCGAAACAAAGTTCCGCACATAGGGGAGACGTGCATTAACAGCACAAAGCAAAGCAGCAGTTGGCCCAAGGCAGGCCGCAAACGCTTCCTTGCGATGGTAGCTATCCCTAAAACACACAATAATAGTTCTATTTAGCTACCACCCAAATAAAGCAACCACATAGCCCAAATGTAAAACTACTTACCTGAGCAACAGCGTGCTGACACGCGAATCTCGCAGGCAATGCGCAGTGCGCGAGTCAAAAGTAACACGTTATTCCGTTCAATCCGATGGAAAACGGGGTAGCCGCAACAAAGCAAGGAATTCTATGGAAAATCGGAATCCCACAAACCGTAAAACTTCAAATAATAGCCCGGGCTTCTATTTACCCAAATCACCGAACTGCACCGGCTTGTATTTGAGACAGGCGTCTATAAGAGACAGGCCTTTAATTAAGTGTTGAGATGTTCAAGCATGACAGTAGGAGGTTACCACATTATATTATGTTTTTATTTATAATTAATTCGAATGTGTTTAACAAAAACATCAATGTAAGAAATGTATTTGGCTATTGGCAGCATAAAAAAAAAAAAAAAAAAAAAAAACGAAACAGCAATGGGCAGAACACAAGTTACCGCTAAAATACATCGAGCATATGAACTTGTTGCCCGAAACACATCATCAACAAGAAAGAATGAAGGCTACCCTGTAAAACAACTGCAATCATGTGATAGAAAATTACTCTATTCATCTATCATCATCCCCGCGATCCTCAATTACAAGTTCATTGGCGAATTCCTCCTCCACGTCGCTCTCCTCCACTTCTCCCTCTCCAGCCTCCGCTAACTCTGCCTGCCTTGCTTGCACTAACAGCTCCCGCCCAGATGCGCACGGCTCTCCCTCTTTGAAACAATGGATAAGGTGATCCTCGCTTCCATAAGTAAGGATAACATCCCGAAGTTAATGTAATATATTTTCTCCTCTTTTTCCCTCACACACACACACACACGCGCGCGCGCGCGCACGAATAGTGAGGAGTCGTTCATGAACGGTTGCGTCACGTGAAATCTAATCAAAACATAGAACAGACGATCTGACTGGTTTTAGAAGATCAAATACAACCCGATACTAAAAAACAGACCAGGCCTCTATTTGAGACCGGCCTTTATTTACCCAAACCTGTCGTCACACCAGGCGTTTAAAAGAGACAGGCGTCTATTTGGGACTCGGCTATTATTTGAAGTTTTACGGTAAACCCCAAGCAAACGTACTCGGTTACTAACGTAACCTCGGTTCTCTCTAGAAGAGGGAACGAGTACTGCGTTTGAAAAACGCTGCGGGAAAAGGTCTCTTTTCACGAAATACTGAAGCAAAATTATCCTTAATTTTCATAAATGTAAAACGCATTGCAGCAGTGCACAGCTATGGCGAGACGGCTCGCTCGCTCATAGGCTGTTCTGCGGCAACTGCATTAGCCTATCGAGCGAGGGCTGATGCAACATCAGGCCAATGAGAGCGCTTCGCGCGCTCCTCGCCACATCCCGCCGAAACGGGTGTGGCAGTCCCCTATAAAAGGAGCTCGAGTAGGCTGATTCAACTGGTTTTCATCGCCGAAGCGAACCAGAGCGAACCGTACGCACGGCAGGGAACGCAGTACTCGTTCCCTCTTCTAGAGAGAACCGAGGTTACGTTAGTAACCGAGTACGTTCTCTTACGAGAGTTCTCTCGTACTGCTTTTGAAAAACGCTGCGGGAACCACTTGTAAGACGCCGTGCGTGCTGGGATAAGACACCGATCACTGGAAGCCAGTCCAGATATACAGTGCATAATCACCAGGTAGACTCAGAGAGTCTGGAGATAAAAAGGGGGGGGGACATCCGCCCTTAAAGGTTGCGTCCTCAGACGCGATATAACGTCACATAGGCAGGGGAAGGCCTGGCTAATGTGGGAATGTGGGTCTTACACAATTCTGCCCAGAATTTTCCGGGGCGCTGTGCGCCTGCGAAATCAGTGTCCGGGCTAGACAGCTGACTCGACTATACCGAAAGCAGCTTTGCCTGCAAGGCGGGAACCTCTAGGTTGTAAAACCTTATGAATGTAGACGGTGAGGCCCAGCCTGCCGCCATACATATTTCCTGTAAGGAAATCCCGCTAGACCAGGCCCACGATGAGGCGACGCCCCTCGTGGAGTGCGCTCTCACGCCCAAGGGGCACTGAAGGCCCTTGGTGGTGTAAGCCAGCGCTATGGCGTCAACTACCCATCTGGATAGACTCTGTTTCGAAACAGCTGCTCCCTTGGAACGACCGCTGAACGAGACAAAGAGCTGCTCAGTCTGTCTGAAGACAGCAGAGCGGGACACATAAGCTCTTAAAGCCCTAACGGGGCAAAGACAGCTCGAGTCCCCTTCCTCACTCGGTAGGGCGGACAGGGAGATAACCTGAGCCCTAAACGGTGTGTTGAGGGATTTTGGCACGTAACCGTGTCTAGGTTTGAGTATGACCTTGGAGTCATTAGGCCCAAACTCTAAGCACGCTGGGCTCACAGAGAGCGCGTGCAGATCGCCTATGCGCTTCACTGAAGCTAGGGCCAGCAAAAACACTGTTTTGAACGACAGATGTTTGAGGCTGACAGTTTGAATAGGCTCAAAAGGGGCACCTTTCATGGCCGCCAAGACCGTAGAAAGGTCCCACATCGGGACTGAAGGAGGTCTGGGGGGATTCAGCCTCCTAGCTCCTCTGAGGAAGCGGATGACTAAATCGTTCCTTCCTAGTGACTGGCTTAGCGTTGCTGTCGAGAACGCTGCGATAGCCGCCACATAGACTTTGAGCGTGGAGGGGGACCTGCCCTTATCCAACAGCTCTTGTAGGAAGGAGAGAACCTCCGTCACCTCACAATCGAGGGGTGACAGGCCCCGAGCAGCACACCAGCTGGAGAAAACCGACCACTTCGAGGCATAAAGCCGCCTGGTCGACGGTGCTCTAGCCTGAGTGATGGTATTCAGCACTCCCTCCGTGAGGTCAACGGATACCCGTTGAGCGCCCACGCATGAAGGGACCACAACTCCGGATGTGGGTGCCAAATCGAGCCCTTGGCCTGCGAGAGGAGATCTCTCCTCAAAGGTATCGGCCACGGGGCGGAGTCTGCTAACTGCATCAGGGCTGGAAACCAGGCTTGGCTGGCCCAGAACGGTGCTACAAGCAGTACTGGGCATTTCACTTCCCTGACTCGCTCTAATACCTGAGGCAGGAGGGAGACTGGGGGAAACGCGTATAGCGGGCAGTGCGGCCACATGTGAGACAGCGCGCTGTCGTTCTTTGAAAAGAACACGGGGCAATGAGCGTTTTCTGGGGACGCGAATAGGTCCACCTCCGCCCTGCCGAATCTCTGCCACAGCAGCTGGACTGTTTGTGGGTGTAGAGACCATTCGCCCGTGGGAACGTTGTTCCTGGACAGTCTGTCTGGACCCAGGTTGTGGACCCCAGGCACATGCACTGCTCTCAGCGAGCGCAAGTTGCGCTGAGCCCATGTCAGGAGGCGCTTGGCCAGCCTGTACAGAATATTGGATCTGAGACCGCCCTGGCGATTTATGTAGGACACCACGGCCGTGTTGTCCGAGCGGACTACGACGTGCTGGTCCTTGATTTGGGGACAAAAGCGCGTCAGCGCGTTGTGAACTGCTAGCATTTCTAAGCAGTTGATGTGATGGAGCTTCTCTCGTTCTGACCACTGGCCAAAGAACGGTCTGCCCTCGAGCAGCGCTCCCCATCCCGAGGTGGATGCGTCCGTAGACACCACTTTCACCCTCGAGGGAGTCCCCAGGCTTACACCCGAACGGTACCAATCGCTCGCCGCCCAAGGTCTCAGGGCTGCCACGCAGTCCTGATCGACTCTGAGGCGTAATCGGCCAAGTGCCCACGCTCTGAGAGGCACTCGCGCTTTTAGCCAGAACTGCAGAGGGCGCATGCGAAGCAAGCCCAACTGGAGAACCGATGCTGCTGAGGCCATAAGACCCAGCAGCCTCTGAAACTTTTTGAGCGTGGTAGTCGCACCGCAGCGAAAGGCTCTCGCTGTGTGCTGAATGTGCAGCGCGCGCTGTGTTGACAGCCGCGCCGTCATGGACTGCGAGTCCAGAACGACACCCAGAAACGAGATAGTTTGACTGGGGTTCAGGGAGCTCTTTGTCCAATTGATCATAATACCAAGATTCTCGAGGTGATCGAGTAACATGGTTCTGTGCTCCACGAGCTGTGATCGCGATTGAGCTATGATCAGCCAGTCGTCCAAATAGTTCAGCACTCGCATGCCTCTGAGTCTGAGGGGGGCGAGCGCTGCGTCCATGCATTTCGTAAACGTACGAGGTGCCAGGGACAAGCCGAAAGGCAGGACTGTGTACTGGTATGCCCGACCCTCGAAGGCGAATCTCAAGAATCGCCTGTGACGTGACGCTATCTGTATCTGGAAATACGCGTCCTTCAGATCTATCGACATAAACCAGTCTTCTCGGCGAATATGCGCGAGGATTTTTCTGGTCGTGAGCATTTTGAAACTGCGTTTCACTAAAGCTCTGTTTAGTCGTCTTAGATCCAGAATGGGTCTGATACCTCCGTCCTTTTTCGGGACTAGAAAGTATCTGCTGTATAGCCCCCTTTCGCTTTGAGCTGGGGGTACAAGCTGTATCGCCCCTTTGCTCAACAGTTTTGATATTTCGGCACGAAGCAGGTGTGCTGCTTCTGAATTCACCGTGGTTTCGACGCGCGCTGTGAAGCGGGGGGGGCGTCGGCAAAACTGTAGCGAGAAGCCTCTCTTTATAATGTCTAGCACCCAGTCTGAAACCCCTGGAAGCGCGGCCCACGCATCTGCATGGCCGGCTAGGGGCTGAATGCGAAGCTCGCTCTGTCCGCAGTGCGGCAGTGGTGCTTCGGGGTGCGATAACATAGGCGTTACGCCTGTGACATATGAGGCGGGGAGCGCGCTTAACACAGCGGGCATAGCGCTCATCCTCGACCGCGTTACAGTGCTTAACTGAGCGAGGGAGGTCTGAGAAGGTCGCATGGGACTCATGTAGCCTGCAGGTGGACGTGGGCGGGGACCGGGCACGTTCACTGCTTTGGTCGCGCTGTCTGTGTGAGCAGCGCGGGCGCGCACAGATCCCGCTTTTACGGGGAGACTGTGATCTGCCAGACATAGTGTTTGTGGGCACTGGGAAGTGGGCACTTTGACTATGTTTAGAGCGCGATCGACCTGAGTCGATCTTATGAGCGCGGGCCCCGTGTGCGGGGCTGTGCTTTTGTGTAGGGATGGGCACAAAGGAGTGGGCATCAGCACTACGTTTATAGCACCATCGGCCGTGGCCGGGACACCAGAAAATACACTCTTTTCGGGATTTATCTGGGTAGCCGTAAAAACGGCTTTTGTGTGCAGGCAAGCGGGCAGCTGTGCGGGCTTGTGTACTGCAGAAAACACTGAAGCAGTCGCAAATCTTGGGACTAAGACAGCGGTGCGCTTTGGTGAGGGCCCGGCCGCAACGGGGCTTACACACCTGCGCTTTCCTAGGCGTGCTAGGACTTCTTTGGGGCTTCCGGCTTCAACGTGATCCTCGGCCGCGGCCCGCGGTGTGTGGGGCGGCGGCTGGTAGAGCGAGAGCGGGGCTGAGAGCTGCGCTGCTGTCGCTGTGAAGAGGATGCAGAAGGCGGGGGCTGAGGCTGAGAGCTCCGTGAAGCCGGTTTTTCACGGGCCGCTGTAGAGCTGGAGCGCTTCGGCAGGAAGTGCTTAAAAGCCTGAGACGCTTTCTGGGCTTCGGAAAATCTCTCCACGAACTCGGAGAGAGAAGATCCGAAGAGGCCAGCGGGGGAAAGCGGGGCGTCGAGGAACGCGTTGCGCTCTGAGTCACCCATTTCCGTGAGCGTCAGCCAGAGATGCCTTTCTGCTACGGTAGCGGAAGCCATACACCGTCCCACGGCCTGTGCTGCAGCCTTTGTAGCGCGGAGGGAGAGATCCGACGCGCTTCTCAGGTCCGCGATGCAGACATCCTCAGGTCCTATCTCGTCCAGTCGACGGAGGAGATCGCCCTGAAAGATCTGTAGCGTGGCCATGGTGTGTAGAGCCGATGCAGCCTGCCCAGCGGCGGAGAAGATCCGCGTGAGCAGCGTCGACGTTGTTCGACAGGCTTTGGATGGCAACACCGGTTTAGTCCGCCGTCCAGCAGAGGGCGGACAAAGGTGGGTCGCTATCGCCTGTTCCACCGGCGGAAGGGAGAGGTAGCCTCGGTCCTGAGCACCATCCACGGAAGCGAAAGCTGGTGAAACCGAGGATCGTGTCCGTGTGGAAAACGGAGCGTTCCAGGCCTTAGCCACTTCTTCGTGAAGCTCAGGAAGAAAGGGTGCGGGCTTAGACTCCGGAGAAGTACGCTCGCCAGGGAGGAAGCTACCATCCAGCCGGGTGCGAGAGGGGAGCTTCGGTGCAGACCACTCGAGGCCGAGGCTCGCCGCGGCCAGCGCGAGTACCCGCATGAGCTCCCTCTCGATGCTAGCTCTAGCCGAGGGCTTACAAGCAGGAGGCGTGAGATCCGCAGAGCTCGCCCAATCCTCACTGCCCGATGCTAGCAGAGAGCAGGAATCTTTATCCACCGACTCAGCTTCAGAAGCGGCTCCCTCGGATGAAGCGGCGGCAGACTGCGGTCGCTGTGTACTGGGAAGTGCTTCGGGGGAAGCTGGCGAAGCAGGCGGGCGAACCGGCGAGCTTTGTCGGGACGGAACTGGTTCCGGGGCCCGTTGCGAGCGGCGCTTTTTACGGCGCGGCATCGCGGCAGGGCGTGCAGGCTCGGAGAAGTGCGCGAGGCGAGTCCTCAGAGTCACCATCGGCAGAAGCTCGCAGTGAGGGCAGCCGCCGTCAGCGAGCGCGAGCGCTGCGTGATCCTCACCCAGACAGGAGACGCAGATGACATGGCGGTCTCCCTCGGTGAGTGGGGCTCGGCACGAACCACAGGATGGCATCTTAAAAAAGACGCGGCTCTTTTAGAGGGTGAGTGTTCGGAGAACACAACACACACACAAACAGAGCAGAAAAGGATATGTAGCGCCGGAAAGCGCAGCAGGTACGGCTTGTAGAAGGCGGCGAAGGCCAGCAGCTTCAAGGGCTCGTCCCGCTGAGATGCTTGTTCTCGACGGCGTTAGCTTCTTCGTGATCCAGCGATGCGTGCGCTTCGCTGAAGAGATGAAAATCGGTTGAATCAGCCTACTCGAGCTCCTTTTATAGGGGACTGCCACACCCGTTTCGGCGGGATGTGGCGAGGAGCGCGCGAAGCGCTCTCATTGGCCTGATGTTGCATCAGCCCTCGCTCGATAGGCTAATGCAGTTGCCGCAGAACAGCCTATGAGCGAGCGAGCCGTCTCGCCATAGCTGTGCACTGCTGCAATGCGTTTTACATTTATGAAAATTAAGGATAATTTTGCTTCAGTATTTCGTGAAAAGAGACCTTTTCCCGCAGCGTTTTTCAAACGCAGTACGAGAGAACTCTCGTAAGAGAACCAGCAACAGTACAACATTTGCAAATGACCTCTACATACCTGCGACACCACCAAAAACTGGGTGAACCCAAACAACACGAGCCTCCAGCGTCACGCACTACCAGGGATTACGTTCGAGCTATAACATGCTCCTCCTGACATGATTGGCCACCACAAGCCAATCGTAAACCGGCTAGAAAGGATAAAGCCAATATAACCAAATGGGGAGGAGGGACTGAATCCAACCACAGTCCATCCTCCCACACAAGGGTGAGTTGTGACGAGTCAACTCGTTTAGCTTGCTGTTCGCTTAACTGAGTGTCTGAATGGTGTCTTGCTAAATGTACCCTCAAATTCGTGGTATTACCAGAGTACTTGATTTTTCCCAGACACAGTTTACAAACTGCATGGTTCCTGTCAATATCGGTAGTGCCCTCTTTACTCTGGAAACCAAAATGATTCCACACTTCAGCACGGAATGCAGCGGGAGCCGGTCTTACACGGGGTTCAGCCATAACTACGTTGTTAGCTTCTAGCAAAAAGTTAGACACTGTTAGGCGAGGACACTAGTGGTGCGTCTCAGCATAGCCATCTAGTGGTAGGGATTTAAACACAACATAAACGTGAACCAGTCTTACCATGAATATTTTTGCACGTAAACTAAAAAAAGAAAAAAATCGATATTGCGTTTTTGAAAATCGATACAGTATTGCAAAATAAAATATCGCGATACTCAAGTGTATTAATTTTTTTCTTACACCCCTACGACACACTAACCAGTATGGCCGAAGATGTGGAAGGTGAAGTATCGTTACAGACTCTGTGGAAGGAGATCAAAGCCAACAAAGAAGACATTAGCAAAAAAAATTACAGGATGACCATTGACATTCAGGCCAAATTGACCCGTATCGAAACCTCTATGACAACATTATCTGAACAGATGGTTGAGGTCGAAGCTAGTGTAAGCGCCGCAGAGGATGACTTGAGACACACTCGTTCGACAGTCAGTTGCTTGGAGAAGGATGTCTCCTACCTTAAAGATAAAGTGCAAGACCTGGAGAACAGAAGCAGGAAATCTAACATTCGCATTGTTAACTTGCTGGAAAAATTCGAGGTAGGCAATATGGTTTCGTTTCTGGAACGCATTATTCCAGAGATACTTGGCGCCAAAAACTTTCCATCTCCTCCGACAATTGAGAGGGCGCACAGAACGGGAAATATTTCGTCAAACAGATTGACTCCAAGGATAATCGTGGTGAAACTCCTGAATTTTAGAGAGAAGCAGAAAATCCTTCAAATTGCGAGAGAACGTAAGGAGGTATACTTTGAAAACCGGCGCATTCATTTCTTCCCTGATTTTAGCATGGAACTGCAGAATGATCGAAAAGCTTACATGGAGGTAAATCGAATGTTGAGAGATCGGGAAATCGAGTACTCCTTTGTATACCCTTCCAAGCTTCGGATCCTGCGCATGGGTAAAGCAAAGATCTTCTCCACGCCATCTGAGGTTAAGAAATTTATTGATTCACAAAGCAAGGATGCAGAAGCTTCTACTCCTGAATGAGAGTTGAGATACTATTCTCTAATGGCCTTCATATAAAGATCACATGTGAGTTAAGAGGATTGTAATGAAGCAGGGTTGAATCAAAGGAGGAAGCAGGGTTGAATCAAAGGAGGACGCAGGATCCATGTGCAGCAGCTTTAATTAAACAGACTCAGAACTTGACAGACAGACTTAGACTAGGGAACACAACTCGGGAACAGGACAAACAACATTACAAAGTCAAGACCCCACAAACACTGAAACAAGCCGTTTTTACGGCTACCCAGATATATCCCGAAAAGAGTGTATTTTCTGGTGTCCCGGCCACGGCCGATGGTGCTATAAATGTAGTGTTGATGCCCACTCCTCAGTGCCCATCCCTACACACAAGCACAGCCCTACACTTAGCTGCCGCTACTCACCGGACGTTTGTTTGAATTATTGCTAGACTATATACTAAGTTAGTTCTTCAACTTGTTATACCTCTACCACTGTGGTATTTGCTGTCTATGTTTGGGAATATTCTCGGCTTACTCTGCTGCTGACTGCTTCCACGTCAACTGTAAACGCCGCCGGTCTACTGCCTGCTGTCGGAGCCTTCTGACGATCCTGTGCAGCATCACCGAGGCTGCAATATGTGGACGTTTAAAATGCTACTCTGGATTATCCTGCTTGTCACCATCGCAGCAGCCATTCCACGGCTGTCTTACTCGGCAGCGGAACTTCACTGGCTCCGGTTACGTTCACCGGCTTCTTCCTGCCTCTTCAGCCATCGTGACATTCTCCGCCAAACAAAATACATCCACTGTGGATCCTGCAGGAACTTCTCGTACAATAACTCTAATTCCATTAGCTCCTTTTGGTCTACTGGTCCCTGCAAACCCCACAGCATAGAGAGAAAGGTTGACCATAGTGTTCTAGCTCCTCTGCTAGCTGACCCTGCTGTTCCATCTAAAGGATTCAAATTTGCACTCTTTAATGTCCGATCTCTCTCTAATAAAGCCCTTTTAATCGCGGACATCATCGTGGATTCAAAACTTGACTTTCTGTGTCTTACTGAGACTTGGCAACAACCCGAGGATTATTTCCACCTCAACCATGCATTGCCTCCGGGGTTTGTTTACACCTGCAAACCACGTCTCTCCGGAAAAGGTGGTGGTCTCGCTCTAATCTATCGCTAGAAACTTAAAGTCCCACCAGTCTCAGTCACAAAGCTTGAAATCTTGAAGTCCTCGTTTGAAATCCTGACTGTTCAACTTAACGGTCGTACTCCAACCCTTATTGTGTCCATTTACCGTCCTCCAAGACCCTCCGCAGTTTTTATTAGTGAACTTACTGCCATTTTATCCGATTTATGTGCATTGTGTCCCAATGTCATTTTAATGGGTAACTTTAATATCCATTGTGATAAACAAACTGACACTTGTACTAAATATTTTATTTCTGGTTTAGATAGTTTTGGCCTTACTCAGTACATTAATTTCCCAACTCATGATAAAGGCCATGTTTTAGATTTAGTCTGTTGCTTAGGAGTGACACCATGCAATTTTCTCAGACCATAAAATGGTTTTCTTTGATATTATTCTGCCACTCCCAAATTTAAACTTGAAGTGCTCCATATCATTCTGCAATATTAAAACATTAACCCAGATGATCTTAATAGATTAGTTAATACCTCTGTTTGTTCTACACCCTCTTCACTTTGTACTGCTAACCTGGTGGATCATTACAATGACTGTTTATCCCATTCACTTAATTCCTTAGCTCCCTTGAAAACTCGTACAGTCACATTTACTAGGTCTTCTCCATGGTATAACCCTGAACTCCGACATATGAAAATGATGGGTCGACGATGGGTCGATCAAAGAAAACTGGTTTAACCATTCACCAACAAATGTATACTGATTATCTTCTTTCATATAAAAGGGCATTGACTGCTGCTAAATCCTCTTTTTATTCTGACATTATCAGTTCCAATGAAAATAACAATCAGACTTTACTTTTCACTATCAACAATTTACTTAATCCTGTAGACACTGGAAATCACCTCACCTCCACAGCTCAGTGTAACACATTTTTGGATTTTTTTAGTACAAAAATTACCAATATTCACCACCAGTTGAAATCTTCTGCCTCTGCATACAACTGTCCACCCTTGACTACCACACTGGTTCCACCATTCTCCATTCTATCAACTTTCCAGCTTCCATCAGTCGAAGAAATCACTACACTCATCAATAAGTCCAAGAATTCTTCCTGTCTGCTTGATCCCATCCCTACCACCCTGGTTTAAACCTGTCTGCCCTCTATCTTACCAATCATAACGTCTATAATTAACTCTTCTCTACTTACTTCCACTGTTCCTACATCTCTCAAAATTGCTTCTGTTACCCCGATTCTGAAGAAACCTGGTTTGGATCCTAATGACCCTAATAACTATCGCCCCATCTCCAACCTCCCATTCATTACCAAACTTTTGGAACGGATTATAGCGACCCAACTTCAAGCCCACCTGCACAACAATAACCTCTACAAACCTTTTCAGTCTGGTTTCCGCCACAATCACAGCACTGAAACAGCCCTGGTAAAAATCACAAATGACCTCCTACTTGCAGCTGACAATGGCCTTTTGTCCATTCTGGTTCTTCTCGACTTCACCGCCTTGATACCATCTCTCATACAATTCTTTTGGAACATCTGGCTGCCATCGGGATCACTAACAATGCACTAATCTGGTTCAGGTCATATCTACATAATAGAAAACAGTTCATTCAGGGAAAAAATGTCACATCAAAATCTACAACAGTCACCCATGGTGTTCCTCAGGGCTCAGTGCTGGGACCACTGCTTTTTATCATTTATATATTTTATTATTGATTTTATTGTTGGGCTTGAATTAATGTCTTGTTTATTTTCTCTGTAAGGTGTTCTTGGGTGTCTTGAAAGGCGCCAACAAATAAAATGTATTATTATTAAGATTTATATACTGCACAACCTTTTGACCTGGAAGCAACTAATCAGCTTTTAGATGGACTTCCACATCTTGAAAAAGAAAGCTGAATTAAAGAAACCTTTGTCATTTCAAGAGTTAACTAAGGCTGTCCAGCAGCAATCTTCGGGAAAATCACTAGGATTGGATGGTTTGACTTCTGAATTTTACGAAGCCTTCTGGTTCCTAATTGGACAAGATATGTATGCTGTGTTTCTTGAAAGTTTTGAAACAAAATTCTTACCCCTCAGTTGTAGAATAGCTGTAGTGACTCTTTTACCGAAGAAAGGAGATCTTGGCTTAATAAAGAACTGTCGACCAGTCTCTCTTTTAGGAACTGATTCTAAAATATTGTCTAAAACTTTGACACATCGTCTCAAGAAATGTATAGCATCTATTATTCATGAAGATCTATTATCCATTATCCATATCACAGAGGTGGAAAGTAATAAAATATTCTACTCAAGTAAAAGTACTATTACTTCAATTAAATTTTACTTAAGTACAAGTAAAATTACCGGTCTATAAATCTACTCAAGTAAAAGTAAAAAAGTAGCTAATTTTAAATGTACTCAGAGTAAAAGTTACTGAGTTACTTTTTTAACAGCAGGGGTGGGGTGGGGGACTCTCCCGTGTAGGGTTGTAACGGTATGAGATTTTCACGGTATAATATCACGGTTTCACGACATCACGTATATGGTGTTAAACAATTAATAAATAAATAAACAGTATTATTAAACTAAGGTTATTATTATCAGTTAGAATGTTAGAAGTTAAATGAATGAAAACTGAATGATAAATGAATGTTAAATGTTTTTTGTTTAAAAAAAATGCTTTATTATAACCAACTTAAAACCAATTTAAAATTTAACATTTAAAATACTAAAATACTTAAAATTTCAATACTACATCTAATCAACTAAATTCAATAATTTATTATTAATCAATATTTTAATAAATATTAATAATTTATTAAAATGTTTAAGAATAATAGAGTCCTATGAAATGTATTTTATTCAGAAAATGCATCTTTCTTTTTATGATTTAATACAAATTAATATAATACAAATTGATACAAGTCATAATCAAATTAAAATTTTAACTTTTATCCTTTTATTTTTTGCCAAAGTGCTGCAGAACAAAGATTCACTAAATTAAGCCATGGACAATATTCCTTAAATAATTTTTAAATAAATGTTATTATTGTTGTTGTTGTTATTATTATTTTGAGAAGTACATTGTAGGCCTACAATAATAATATATTTCTGTCATAACTTACTCTAGTTAAACCAAACTTTTATTTTGAAGGGTTATAGTGAAGACCTGTTTCAGAGTGTATTTGACAATGCTTTTTCTCTCTCAGAGCAGCTCTGGAAATGTTCATGTATTCATATCCTCATATTGTTTGTGAGACGCTGAAAACGTCTCGGGTTATGACTGTAACCCTCGTTCCCTGAGGTCTGTAACCCGGTCTGTCCAGTCTGGCACAAGGGAAACTAGCAGGGCCTTAGAAGATGCCACTCCTCTAGTCGAGTGGGCTATTATAAGGAGAGGCGAAGGCAAATCGTGCGCCTCGTACACTGAGGAAATAGCCTCTACAATTCACCTGCTAATAGTCTGTTTAGAGGCAGGGGAACCCTTCTTAGGTGATGGCTAGCTGATGGTGGTGTATTGAGCCCTAGGCCTGAGAAAGAAGGTCCCTCCTGATTTGGATTTGCTACGGAGGGCCTGCTAGAAGTGCTATGATGTCTGAAAACCATACTCGGGCCGGCCAGTAGGGGGCTACTACTTACCTTGTGCTGCCAGACCCTCTCTAGAACCCCTGGGAGCAGAGCAATCAGGGGAAATGCGTACAGATGTTGCCTCGGCCACGCGTGTACCATGGGGAGCCCCAGGGGAGCTGGATGCGTGAGGGAAAACCAAAGCGGAAGTGTGTGTTTTCGTGAGAGGCGAACAGATCCACTTCCGCCTGGCCAAACGTCCTCCATATTAACTCCACTGTCTCGGGATGGAGTCTCCATTCAGACCCCCTGCCGATTTATATATGAGACCACCGATGTATTGTCTGTTTGCACTAGAACATGATGGCCTCTGAGGTCTGGAAGGAAGTGTCTCAGAGCCATAAACACTGCCAACATCCCCAATGCAATTGAAACCTATATTGTTTAATATTCCTGTTTCATGCTGTTTTGTCAATCCTGTGAAATCTCTGCAATGCTTTCACAGTTTCTCATCGACGACTGGTACAGAATTTATCACAAAGTTTAATGAGGTGTGTAGGGTGTCTGACTTGTATCCTGTTTTTCAGGATATGGGTGTTGATGAGCACTTGTATTGGTTGCATTCAACCTGTAAAGATGTGTTAGATGCAGTGGCTCCTCAAAACACTAAACTGCATAAAGTTAGGTCTGATCCGTGGTTAAATGATGAGATAAGAGGTCCAGGCAGGCAGAGAGAAAGCGGAGGAAAAATAAGTTAAAAATTTATTATGACATCTTTAAGGAAGTGCAAAAACAATTTCAGAGGACTGTAAAATCAGCCAAATCAAAGTATTTTGTTGAGCTAATAGAAAAAAACGCTAACAATCCTAAGGTTGTTATTTAATATTATAAATACAGTTATAAACTCTCCTATATTAATCTAGATCCGACCCCATTGATATGTGAGAACTTTCTTAACAAAGATTGAGAATCTTAGAGGAATTATCCCACAAATGAGCAGTGACTTTTTAGGCCTTGTTACACAGACTGCAGTTTTTAATCAATTTGAACTTATTACATTTCAGCAGCTGTGGGAAATTGTAAGCAGGCTGAAACCTACCGGGTCAGTTATAGATATGGTTCGTCCATGGTTTTTAAAATAAAACATTGAGGTTATTGGACCTATTCTTCAGATTGTGAATAAAGGCTTAGATACAGGTATTTTTCCTAGCATGCTTAAACAGGCCTTTGTGCAACCTGTACTAAAAAAAAACAATTTAGATCCAACTGAAAAGTGGTGTTTAATCAACTACATGTTTACTTAGAACAGAATAAGATTGGTGAAGTTTACCAGTCTGGTTTTAAGAAGCATCATTCCACAGAGATTGCCTTTGTAAAAGTGTTTTATTGATGATTTACTGATGACAGTTTTTCTTCAAAGCAGAGACCAGGAGATGTTGGGATCGCGTTCAAACAGAAGTTATTATTTTATTGAGCACTGCTGCAGTTCATCCAACAATCTAATCTAAAAGTAACTTTACATGGTATCTTATAGGCATTTTAGGAGGAGGGACTTTTGGAGGTGGAGACAAATCAAAACAAAGCATAGGGATGATTTTATTCTATCAAGTGAAAACCAGTTAGGCAGGTTTTCTGGCTTGCTCAACAGAAACAGACCCAATCAGCATAATACTCTATTGTTATGAGGTTGAAGGATGAACCCAATAGCAGACAGTTTGCAGGACACACAAGGTTTATTATATACAAAAACAGGGAAACCAAAACCAACAAGGGGGCAAAATAAGACAGGATTGACTGTAAAAGACTAACAAGACTAGACTAAGACTTAGACAGATAACTAAATAATTAACTAACAGCTAAGACAGGAACAAATGCTTCTTTCCAGACAAGACTTTCAACAGGTACTCACGGTAGGTGACAATGAACAATGAACCGGCACAGGACAGCAAACACAAGGGGATTAAATAGGGAGAAACTAAAGAGGGAAACAGGTGACACAGGTGAAGCAATAATGACAAAACGAGGATAACAAGGGGGGCGGGGCAAGGAACGAGACAACGCAAGCACATGGCCCAGCAAAAGGCCATGTGTTTGCACATAAAACACGGGTCTGTCATGATTCTGCCTCAAGACTAAAGAAAATCAAGGACACGAGTGCAGAATCATGACATCTATTGCATTGCTAATCCAATCAGCCTAACGATTTAACGTCTGGGCCAGGGGCTCCGAAAGCCATTTGCAGAACAAAAGGTGAGAGTCTCAGTGATCTGCTGGAAACTCAATAATCATCATTTATACCTCAAATGCTAAAATCAGTATTCTTCACCATGACGTTATGTAAGGAAGCATATCTGAAATAGATTCTTAAATTTGTAATCCTTCACAGTGGATGCTGGTGATTCAGCAGTGTTAGTTTTATTAGACCTAACTGCAGGTTTTGATACAATGGATCACACAATACTGCTTTCGTGGCTAGAGGAGTATGTAGGGATTCAGGGGAAGGCCCTAAATTGGTTGATGTCATACCTGACTGCTAGAAGCATGGCAGTAAGATTTGGCTCGTATACATCGAGATCGACGTCACTTATATGTGGTGTGCCACAAGGCTCTGTCCTGGCCCCAACGCTCTTTTCGCTTTATATGCTCCAGTTGGGAGACATTTTCAAGAAGTATGACATCACATTTCATTGCTATGCAGATGACTTGCAAATATATTTACCGTTAATAAACGAAATAGCTTGGAACCTCTAATGTCCTGCCTGTCTGATCTTAAATCATGGCTGGCTTCTAACTTTTTATATCTCAATGAAAATAAGACAGAGGTTGTAGTGTTCGGCCCCAGAGGAACCAGGGGCGCAGCAGAGTTAAATTTTGTTAAATGTTAAATAATGTGTTCAAAACTTAGGTGTTTATATTGATAGCTCCCTGAAGTTGAATGCACAGATAAATGAATGAATGTGGTAAAGTCAAGTTTTTTTCATCTGAGAAATTTGGCTAAGATAATAATAATAATAATTCGTTACATTTATATAGCGCTTTTCTAGGTACTCATGAAAGGGGGAATCTCCTCAACCACCACCAATGTGCAGCATCCACCTGGATGATGCGACGGCAGCCATATTGCACCAGAACGCCCACCACACACCAGCTTACTGGTGGAGAGGAGACAGTGATGAAGCCAATCAGTATATGGGGATGATTAGGAGGCCATGATGGACAGAGGCCAAGGGGAAAATTTGGCCAGGATGCCGGGGTTACACCCCTACTCTTTTTCGAAGGACATCCTGGGATTTTTAATGACCACAGAGAGTCAGGACCTCGGTTTAACGTCTCATCCGAAGGACGGGTGATGAAATCATGAAATCATGAAAAGATGAAATCATGTCTGACATATAAGAGCCTTGAAATTGCAGTCCATGCTCTAATATCATCAAGACTTGATTAGTGTAATTCTTTATATAAGGGTATTAGTCAAGCATCTATTCTATGGCTGCAAAAGGTTCAAAACACTGCAGCGAGATTATTAACGAATATTAAAAAACGTGAACACATCACTCCGTCCTTGGTCTCTTTACATTGGCTCCCTGTACAATATTGATTTTAAACTTCTTTTATTGGTGTATAAATCTCTTCATGGCCTTACACCGACTTATTTATCAGATCTGTTAATGGAGTATCAGACAGGAAGAACTTTGAGATCATCAACTCAAAATTTGCTGAAAATTCCAAGGACCAAGTTAAGCCAGAAAGGGGATTGTGCATTTGGGGTAGTAGCGCCAAGACTTCCAAATAGCTTACCATTACATGTTAGGGACATTGACTCTGTACATATCTTTAAAGTACAACTTAAGACACATTTGTTTGCCATGGCCTTGTAAGGACATTAATACTGCATTAACATTAGCTCAAATGATATATAGGGAATTTTAATAATCAATCAGGAATATGATTAATATATATCGCATATTACAGTTACATTAAATTATCGAAGTTGAAAATAGATCGATTGTATATATGAATAATCAATCACAACGAATTATAATTCCTCATTCATATATCAATAGTCTTATTTCAGATCGATTATATGAGATAACCCTTAATGGAAATTAATGTAATTATCAAACAGTGGTTTGTCCAGCAAACGGCCGTAAGATTAACTTATCAACTTATCAATAAAGTTATCACTTCTTATAATTTCAGGAAAATTTGTTTCTGGCCATGGAAACTATTCTCCTGTCCTTATAAAATTTAGGTTACTGAAATAGTAACAAATCGTAAAGCTTTGTAGCTAGGATCAACAAATAATTGACTTTGTAATATGAGCATTTAGACAGAGGCAATCAAGGATATAATGGATTTTAATACATGCAAAACTAAGGAATACATACTACGATTCACACAGAGTAAATATGCGTATATAGCAATGCCAACAGTAAAAACAATACATGACACGAATAACGAAATGGGAGTGAGAGAGAGAGAGAGAGAGAGAGAGAGAGAGAGAGAGAGAGAGAGAGAGAGAGAGAGAGAGAGAGGGAGAGAGGATGAGAACTCATTTGCATAGTTTATGATAGTATAAAAATTCTGCAGTTATACTCCAGCAAGATGGTACACACAGAATAATACATTTTCCTGTAATCTCCTTGTATACAGTTGGTTCAGTCAGAACGAGATGGTTAAACAGATGCCAAGAATGAAATATAAAACAGTTAAGGATACAAAGTTACAATCAAATGCACGATTATAGGCATTTAAAGTTTGATTAACACACGATAAAATTGTAGATACTCCAATATGATATGGTCATATAAAATGCAACAAAAGTCCGTGTGTGTGTGTGTGTGTGTGTGTGTGTGTGTGTGTGTGGAATGCTCTGTGTGTGTGTGTTTGTGTGTGTCTGGAATGTCACGTAGAAAGTCCGTATCTCTTCGGTGCATCTCTTTGAGGCTTGCGAAGCTAGGAGAAGATGCTGTGTCGTGTTGTTCTGGTAATACTCCAAGGTGCAATAAAGTGTCGGGAGAGACCATCTATTGCAGACTAGCTGGAGCCTAACGCATGATTTGTATTTGGGAGTTCAGAGGCTAGAGCTTGGATTTTAAGGAGGAATGTGCATAGAAAACACAGAGAGTCCAAATTTGTTAATTCAGAACAAACGAACGAATGATTCATAGCCCAGTCGCTACAGCCTATTCATCCTTTTGATGATAATTGTTTATTCTTTTTTATTCTATTACTATTGTACTATTTTGTCTATCTTACTGAGATGATGTAAAACACATTGGTCAACATGTGTTGTTTTAATAGTGCTATACAAATAAGTGACATTGACATTGACACTGATGTGCCATGAAAGATGATGGTCCTTCCAAAGACCCCTGGTGTAGCGGCCCTCCATGACCGCTCCCCAGCCTGTGAGGGAAGCATCCGTAGTCTCTATTTTTTTTTGACACGGTGCTCCCAACACAGGGCCCTGGGGCAGGAACCATGGTTTCTTCCACATGACCAAAGACCGAAGGCACCTGTGCGTTACTTTGATCATGCAATAACATATAACAACATCTCGATGCCGAACCGCCATTTCCTCTGACTGTGCTGGAATGAGCCAGTCATCGATGTAATTGAGGATACGAATGCCCTGAACTCTCAGTGGAGCTAGAGCAGCATCTATGCCTTTCGTGAAGGTGTGAGGAGACAATGCTAGGCTGAATGGAAGAGCATGATATCTCGAGGGGACTCGAGAGGCAACACTCTCCCTCTGCTGCTGCAGGTGCGAGGAGCTGGTGGCTGGCAGGTGGGGAATTTCCCATTGTATTATTTTTTTTTCTTCTTTTTTTTACTTGGTAACGAATATGATTCAAAATTTAGTGAAGTACAATACTTAAAAACTACTCACAGTAACGCGAGTAACGTAATTCGTTACTTTCCACCTCTGCCATATCGTCTGCATAACAATAATGATAGTACAAGCCATGCTTTTCAAATATAGAGCCTAAAGGAAGCACATATAGAGAAAACAACATAAGGGCCAAAATAGAGCCTCGGGGAACCCCACAATTAAGGGGGACCACACCCGAATGGCATCCTCCTATATTGATCAAGAAGCTTCTATTTATAAGGTATGACTGAAACCAACTTAGTGCATTAATAAAAACTAGAAGAACAGGGCCAACCACATCAAATACTTCTTTAAAAAAAAGCATGGAGGAATGGCATCACAAAGAGACCCAGAAGGCTTTAGTTGGTTGACAATCTCGTGTAGAAAAGGAAAAATAATTGAACTGGCTAAAGTTAGCACTAAAATTTGGAACAGCAGGGTCATAAGTAGAAGGCCTGATATTCTGTCTTATTTCATTATCTTGTCTACAAAAAAATTACAAAAGCTTTCACACATGTCTACTGTTTCAAAAATGTTAATTACTAACAGGTGGATTCACAACGGCATTTATAGTATTAAAGAGGTCATAAGAAATCTAGAGCTTATCTTTCTTCCACCTTCTTTCAGCTTTCTGCAAGCCTGTCTAAGAGCACGTGTAGTATCATTTAACCAGGGCACAGACTTGCAGAGGAGCTACGTAGGCCAAAATGTAAGTGCAGACATCATTAATACAATGAATGAGCTCTTCGACACTATGATCATATAGAGATTGAGAAAACTCCTTGAACATTGATAAGAAAGTAGCACTGGTGGTGGAAGATATTATACTAGTCAAACAGGCAGGTTTACATGATTTGACAACAGGAGATGACAAGGGAACAGTAAATAAAATAGGTTTATGATCTGAGAAACTGTAATCACCTATTTCAATGTCCTGCATTTGAAAACCATGAGACAGCACAAGATCAAGTGTATGACCATGTGAATGAGACCTTTCACCAGTTGAACTAGATCAAATAAATTTATAAGGCTAATAAAGTCCTTTGCCAATGAGTTGGAGGAGCAACACGCATGAACATTAAAATCTCCAAAGATTAAAACCTATCAAAATAATACCACTTGAAACAAGAAAATCGTTGTGAGGATTCGTGGGTCGATATATATATCAATGCAATCACCAACCGAAAGCAGCACATTAATATAGAATGGCGATTAAACTAACTGGAACTACCTGTGCATTAAATGGTTTTAATGCACACCTTCCAGCCAATCGAGCATTCAGTCTGACCATGGTATAATATCAATTCTACCAAAAAAGACTCGGGAGATAAAATGATGTAACGAAGCATACATTTATTGACAACTCAGCAAGCATTATTATAAATTTCTTTGGCGTAGGCCCCGTCCATAGTTCGTAATCCGAGGGTAGCGGACCTGCATCTCCTGCCTGAAGACGAAGGCAGGGGCGCAGCCGACCCCCCTGGAAGGTAAGGACAGGACCATCCTGGTGGTGGTGGGGAGGGTGGAGGTTGTTGTCGCGTCGGCATCTGCGAACTCAAACATGTGTAAGTACCGATCTTTTATACGGAAAGTATAAAGACGTGATTGGATAATAATGAAGGTAATAAGTGACGAAGTAATTGAGTCTTCCTGGCAGAACTTAGGCTAAAGCTTTCATTTATATTCAAGTCGGTCATTCTAAATGGCCTAACTTTTGGTTAGCTATTTTTTAAATTCAATACTTCCATCAACCTTAAAGTTGGAGTTTGTCTGACAAAATGGAAGTTGGATTTTTTTTTATTTTTCATTTTTTATCGTCGTAGCCTAGAGTATATGTCTTTCCATGATGCTCTTTCTTTTGCGAAACACAAATGAAGATGAAGAATGGGATCAGAATAACACTGGACAGATTTGGAATAACTTGAGGGAGAGTGAATGCTGACAGTTTTTAATTTTTAGGGAACTATTACACCCCTACACATAAATGATTTTATTTTTTGTTGTAAATAAAACAAATATTATTGGAGTAAGTTTTACAAAAAATACTATTTCAGGTTTTTTACAGAATTTTTCACTTAATTTAATGTTACTTGCCTTTTTTGTAATTGTTTGTGAAATTTAGGCTTCTAGTCCACACACCTGCTTATGGTTTCTCTATCCACACAGACTCTCAAAGGATCAAAGATGATGACAAGTTGTTTTTCAACTTATTTGCCTTGCCGAGGTGGAGAGGCATTTAATAATTCATTTACTTGTATGAATGATGAACTATTAGCCAGAGGCCTTTTCAAGAGTGACTCATAATAGAGAGAGAGAGAGAGAGAGGGAGAGGGAGAGAGAGAGTGTGTGTGGGTTTTGTCTCCGGGTCTGTATTTTTTGGGATGAAATTCTATCAGGATCAGATGATGTGCTATGAGATATGAAATTAACATCAGTATCTCAGGGCTGCTGAGCGGGAACGCATCTAATCCCAGTCTACTTATTTATTTCTTCATCAGATTTATGTCAAAATATGCATGGCACAGACGCCACCGGAGCTCAGAGTGCACCGTTTCAATCACCGCGTCCAGAAAGCTGATAAATTAATAATTCCATGTTTCACTAAGACGAAGGATTATTTTATATACATTATGATTACGGTTTAAAGCAGAGGTTGATGTTGGAAAGGTGACTCATATTTCTAGGCGGTTACACGACAATAAACTTCTACATCTCATAATTCCTGTTTTACTCGGGTTTGAAGGTGAATTTACAGCATCCATTTTAGTTTGCAGAGTGCTGACCTGGAGCACAACATGTCAATAACACAGGACAAGTTGGATTTTGTGTTGTAGCGAGATTAGGTGGATAGGTGAACCCGTCCGCTCGAGTCTCAAGCAGTTTCTAGTCTTGGTTATCCCCAACAATATGCTACACTAGGCTGTCCTATGACTTTAAGCATTAGAGTAACAAATAGCATGATTTTGTTGTGAGGACCATTATGGATTACATAAACTGTTATCTGACATAAGATTAACAGGTTACACTTTAGAATAATGGTCCATCATTAATAAGTTACTATGCAGGAAGTAATGCAGGACTAAGGAGTAGTACTACATTAACACTTCAGCTACTACTATTAATTAATATAGTAACAAGCTTAACTAATCAGTAAGTAATATCAAATTTAGGACTAAGATAGTTCCTTATTAGGTAATCAATAATCACTTAATGAGATTGGCATCAAGAACTAATAGGCAATTATGACAAATTATAAAGAATTACTAATTAATTATTAATCACAACATTAATGTGTCTTACAAGAAGAGGCGTTAGCAGTTTTTTTTTTACTATCAACGTGGTCATACAATTTATCACTAATTACTCAAGTGTTACCTAGTCACAATGCAGGAACTACTAGTGATCTGGACAATTATTTTAAAGTGAAAAACATATTTTTCACTTTTAAATAATGGTCCAGATCACTAGTAGTCCTTGAAGAGTGACTAGGTAACACTTGAGCAATTAGTGATGCATTTTATGACTACATTCAGAGTAAAAATTATGACTGATTACGTCTCAGATACACGATAATGTTCTTTATAATTATTCAGTTAGTTATTAATGAGGCTAATCTCATTAAGTAATTATTGATTATGTAATAAGGAACTATCTCCTTAATTCGATATTACTAACTGATTAGTTAAGCTTGTTTCCATATTAGTTAATAGTAGTAGCTGAAGTGTTAATGCAGTACTACTCATTAGTCCTGCATTACTTCCTGCATAGTAACTTATTAATGACGGACTAAAGTGTCATTAAACACTAAAACACTTTAATGACACACATTTCATTAAACACTAAAATTCTAAAGTGTTACCGATTAACACATCATGAAAAGTAACTGTCGACCCCAGTGATTCTGGTCTGTCCGACCCAAGGTTTGGATTGAAAGTCAGTAGGGACAAAGAGACAGGAGAAGCCTGATATTATATTACAAAATTAAACCATCTATCTATCTATCCATCTTTCTATCTATCCATCCATCCATCTGACAAATTTGTTGGTTGTGGAAATTATGCCACACTTCTGTGTAATTATTCATATTTTTAAATAAATTTTGATAGGAAAAAAAAGTTTAATGTGACCTTGATGTGACAAAAAAAGAAAATAAATCTGAAATGTGCACTGTACGTTTTAACAAAAATCAGCATTTAGGACGTAAAAGCGCCTGTAATTGAAGAGACACCCATAAACATTTTATCACAAATATCATCTGATCTTTCACGAGAGATACAAGAGTGTACGAGGTCGTGTACATTAGCGGCCGCTCGCTTCAGTTGTCAAGTACAAACGACATGCCAGCGGGCAGATGAGTTCTCCATTCTCTCCTCCATTTTGTTTTCAGTGAGAACAAGCAGAAAGAGAAAAGGCTTTTATAATTTTGAGCTGACAGCACAGAACACCTTTCTCTGAGTAACGTCCAGAAGCAACAGAGGAGGAAATGGTGCTTTAAATTGCCTCTCTTTTATCTGCCTCCTTCTATCCCTTATTTCCACTTCCTGTGGAGCATGACGGGAACATGAGCCGTTGTTTCAGTGAGAGCATGTACAAGTTCAGCGTTTCTACTCGACAATGGTACTTCACAGTTTTCATAAATTCACGCTGGTCTGTGTTTGCTGATCGAGTCCAGAAAAGAATAAAGTGTCCCGGTCGTCTCGATGCTTGACGTTTACGAGCTGCTTCACTCTGACATCAGAAATCAATTTTAAGGTCAATCTATAAAACTTCATAGTAGCTTTAAAGTTGTACTCGTACTTTACTGTAATTTATGTAGAATTATTCTCCTCACAGCATGTGAAGGTTTAAAGGCATTCCTCTGCATAAAACCGCCTGAACGCTTTGGTGTTTAAAGAACAATTTGCTCAAAAAGGAAAATTGTGTCATTATAATGACTCAGTATCATGTCATTCCAAACCCCGTATGCTGATATTCTTTCGATGAAATGCAAAAGGACATTTTTTTATGAATCTGCATTTCATAAAATTAGAGCGTTCATATTGATCATGTTTGTCAAGCTCCAAAATAAGACAAGATCACCATAAAACATCATAATAGTATGCTCAGCTCTGCTGACAAACTATTGTGTACTATCTTTCTGTCACCACCTTTTTGAGCATAGATGTGAAAACACTTAAATGGTTGTAATTCATGAATGCTTTAAAATTACAGACCTTGGTAAGAAGCATTTGTTGTATGTTCTTTTTATTTAAGGTAAAAAACAAACAAAAACAGAACAAAAGCTAGACAGTAGGGGTAAAAACAGTCCAGGGCAGGCAAACAGCAAGGGATAACCTGGGCTAGAACTTTTTTTAAAAAATTAATCCGAATGGATTAGTTTATTTCAGACAGACAACTTAATTTCAACACAGTTGAACTGACAAACAACAACATATTTACAGCAGTCTGAAACAGGTGTAGGCTGAAGCTCTTGCTTATATTGCCTACCCTTTTTTGAAACATCTCATATTTTAATAAAATAAAAATAAAAATAATTATTGTCTTACATCATTATAATGTTGACAAACAAATATAAACAGAATACAAAAACATTAGTATTTCCTATGCAATACTGTTGCACAATCCAAATACAACAAAAGCAGCTTGTTCATGTATCATTCTTTAAATGGTTTCATATAGTTTCAGTGCATTATTTTTAAATAGTTTCTTTAACTTATTAAGTGTCCCACATGTTTTTAGTTCCTCATGACAGCTGTTCCATAGATTTACACCTTTAACTGAAATACAATGGTATTTTGCATTGGTCCTCACTTGGTTCTTTTTGAATATACAAGTTCCCCTTAAGTCATGTTGGCATTCTCTTTCTGTGAACAACCCTTGGATACTTTCTGGCAATTGATGTTTTTTTACTTTGTACATGATCTGTAATGTTTTTAGTTCTGCTAATTCTTTAAACTTTAGAGCCTTTAGTTCAATAAAAAGGGAGTTTGTTGGCTCCCTGTAGGTGGTTTTCTTTACTATTCGTATGGCTCTCTTTTGAAGCATAAATATTGAATTGGTGTTTGTTTTATATGTATTTCCCCATACTTCCACACAATAAGTAATGTATGGAAGCACAAGGGAACAATACAAAGTATATAATGATTTTTCATTTAAGAAATCTTTAACTTTATATAATATTGCAATTGACTTTGAAATCTTGTTATTAGTATAAGATATATGGGGCTTCCAATTTAAGTTATTGTCTATAATCACTCCAAGAAATTTAATAGCTGACACCCTTTCTATTTCAACTTCATTAATCATTAATTTACTTATTGTATTCGATAAACGATTACCAAATATAATAAATTTTGTTTTACATATATTTAATGTTAATTTATTCAAATCAAACCAATTTTTTAACAGTGCCATTTCTTTTTCCATTGCATCCAAAAGTTGTTTCAGATTGTCACCAGAACAAAATAAGTTTGTATCATCCGCAAATAATATCAGTTTTAATACCTCACATATATCATTAATGTATAACAGAAAAAGCAATGGGCCCAGCACAGAGCCTTGGGGAACCCCACATGTTACCTGCACCAATTGTGACTTGCAATTATCTATTTGGACATATTGATGCCTTTTCTCTAAGTAATTACTTATCCAAGAGTGAGCTACCCATCTTACTCCATATTTTTTCAATTTCTCTAGTAAGATGTCATGGTCGACAGTGTTGAATGCTTTTTTTAAGATCTAAAAAAAACAACAACTGTGTATTGTTTATTTTCTATTGCATTAGATATTTTCTCCACAAATTCTATTAATGCATGTGAGGTTGTTCTATTACTTCTAAACCCATATTGTTGATTGCTTAATATGTTGTTGTTTTTTTTATAACAAAATCATTTAATCTTATATAAAATAATTTTTCCAATATTTTTGAAAACTGTGAAAGCAAAGAAACAGGCCTATAATTTGAAAAGGTATGTCTATCTCCAGTTTTATATATGGGTATAACTTTAGTGATTTTCATTTTTTTAGGAAATAAACCTTTTTGAAGAGACAAGTTGCATAATATGTACCAGGGGTTTCTCAACACACTCGATAATATGTTTTACCACAGACATATCCATATCATTCCAGTCAGTTGACTTCTTATTTTTAAATGATTTAACAATATCAATTATTTCTTTTCCATTTGTTCCTCTTATAAACATTGATTGCTTATTTACATTACCCGTTTCTCTTTCCGTTCTACTTTTACTACCAATTCCTACAATCTCCCCAGCCAGACTGGGACCAACATTGACAAAAAAATCATTAAATTCATTAGCAATTTGTTCCTTATCACTTATAATTATATTATTCTTTGTCATAAAATAGGTTGGGCATCCTGTCCTTCCAACGTTATTTCATTTAATATTTTCCATGTTTTTGTTATGTTATTTCTGTTATGATCCAATGATTTACTATAGTACTCTCTCTTACTGTTTCTAATAATATCAGTCAGATTATTTTTATAGAACTTATATACTTGCTCTGCTTTTTTAATAAAAATCTTATATAATGTATTTTTCCGTTTACATGAGTTTTGGATTCCTTTTGTTAACCACGGCTTTTCAGCAAATTTCTGTTTCCACATTTTCTTTACTAAAGGACAGTTTTTGTCATACAAAGTTGTTAATATAGATATAAATTTATCATAGGCTTCATCTACATCTTCAACATAAACTTCCTTACAGTCTTGTTTTATAAGATCTTCTTTGAAATAGTTAATTGCACCCTTGGTTTTATATCTTGTTAATTGAACTTGTATGTCTTTATTGGTCCCCTTACAGCATGGTATGGTTGCAAAAACAGGCAGATGGTCACTTAAGTCATTAATTAGAACCCCTTGCCCATCACCCCCAATTTTGGCAAGTGCTGCATACATGACATACCCAAAATAAAAAGGTTCCTGCTCATAAGTCATTCTGAATAGACACATAACCAACATATATTTAGAAAGCCAACCCTTGAGAGTTTACAGTTCAAGACTCAAAATTAACCAGACTGTTATTAATATTGAGATATATAAGCTCAAACATAAAAACAAAAACAACAAATATTAAGAATATATTTATTAAATGTATAAAAATATAATGTGAATTTAGGATAGCAACTTATAACCACAACTAAAGTGTAGCCACAATTGTGGTCATGCTTCATTTCAAGTCTGAGGATGATATCTCGAAAATTATGCATTTTATGAAGCCTATTGTGTGACCATGTCAGGGGAGGATTTGGAGAATTTTCAGAGAAGGCAAACAAGTTTCTCATCAAATAGTTTATTGCCCTCTAAACACCCATTTACTGTCTCTGACTAATGTCTGGCGAGGAGAACTGGCCCCATTCATGTTCTTTTCATTTAAATCGACCAAGCTTTCACACCTCTGCCGGTATGATACTTGGTCTTCATCATTCTTTTATCCTTATTCTTTTGTTTGAATTCAGCCATTATAGACTTTCTTCTGGCATAATGCTTAGCCATTGACACATAATGTGTAACCCCCATAGACGAGTAATCCACCTAATAACTTAAGCCTTAATAGTAAACAAACAACAAAAAAAACATTCTTGGAACTTTTAAATGCGAATTATTTTTAAAAAATGATTGTATGGAATAGAAAGCTCCTGCAGCAGGTTCATTAGCACAACAGGTAGCCTCAAGCTACATGACACAATTTAATTTTTTAATATTACACTTTTATTTAAAGCTCACTTTAAAACACCATCGAGTATTTGTATCATATTCCGGTCGCGGTTTAAAATGTTTTCAAGTCCAAAAAAGATTTTGAAATATGTTATATTTAGCATTTTAGATGAAGCTATGGGCTATCATTACCTAGCATATGCATTCTGTAAACATTCTTTATTCATATGAAAACCCAAAATCGCACGAAAATCACCCACAAAACACAAATACTTCGTATCGTGCATTTATTAGCTACTTGTTTCGGTGAAGAGATGTCACTTTCGCTTTGTTATCATGGATGTGCAAAATCAGGAAGCGTGTACAGAACACGTCATGCAGAAGAGGTCACGTTGAACCACGTCAGATGATTGACAGCTGTACAGCCGAATCATATATCTCAGAGGTCAGATCTGACGCAAATCAGGAAGAGGAGATAAACAACAAGCTCTGTGAGCTGTTTGAGCTCTTCAGATCGCATAACTCAGTGGAAAATGAATAGAATTTTTATTCTGTATGACCAAAATATTTTTCTAACATGTGATAATTAATCATTTTTCGCCAAATATGCGCACTATTGGGCTAATAACCCTGGCGGATGCTGTTTATTTTATGTATTTGACCACAAATAAACCGGAGAAGATGATAATGAATGTAGGGTGAGTTTTGATTTCTATTCAAAATAACAATCGTTTCAGATGAATTATTTTGTACTCCTGGCATAAATTAATAAATTAATGTCACTGCAAACCACTTAAATCATAAACAGTGGTCAAATATCGAAGCTGGAGTCTTAAACCTTCATTATGATGCTGAGTTTGTCCAGATCAAGTAAGAGTGTGATGTTTTTACGAGTAATGATTTTTGAACAACACAAATCCGGGATCACAGTGATCCCATGCCGGGCAAAGTCCACTTGTTATTTTTTTTATCAATAACATTGGTAAATATATTGTCTATTAAACAGACAATATGTGTCGTGATTGGACGTATAATGGAGGGGTATAAGCTCATACTATACATTGCAAATAAATTCTGTTATTGTATTCTGGTGGAGTGGGTTCAATAGATCTATATAAAAATCTCCACAAAGCAAGCACATTTTCTTATTGTTTATACTGTCATTGTCATACAACCCCATTAATGCTTCTGTAAACGTTTCAAAACAAGAACCCGGAGTTCTATACACACAGCTTATAATTATATATTTTGCTCTCTCTATCTCGATTTCTACAGTAACACACTCCATAACTTTGTCTTTAACAAGCAACATATTTTCCACAACTCTGCTCCTGTAGTTAGAGTCAATGTACAGAGCAACTCCCCCTCCCTTTTTTTTCCCTTCTGTTCACAAAGAACATCTCATATCCTTCTATTTCATACATCACAGCTTGATCATCAATGAGCCAAGTCTCAGAGATTACTATAACTGTCATTTTTTGTTCAATTTGTTGTAAACACTGTTTGATTTTTGAGAAGTTTGAATTTATACTCCTACTTTTAAAGTGTATTATGGATACTGCTCCATCCATTTTTACCTTTACATTGAATTGTTCATCAGTATAGTATTCACAATTTATTTGTATATTGTGGAAAAAGTTATTCTCAGGATCAGTTTTGTTCTCCATTTCTTGTAATTTATGCTCAGTATAGTTACATTTTCTTAGTTCTAAGCTTTCATGATCCATACAAAGTTAAAAGTTCTCTTACGAGAGTTCTCTCGTACTGCGTTTGAAAAACGCTACGGGAAAAGTCTCTTTTCACGAAACACTGAAGCAAAAATTATCCTTTAATTTTCATATATGTAAAACGCGTTGCGGCAGCAGCAGACAGCTGAAGCAAGACGGCTTGTCCGCTCATTGGCTGCTCTGCGGCAACTGCATAAGCCTATCGAGCGCAGGCTGATGCAACATCAGACCAATGAGGGCGCTTCGCGCCCTCCTCGCCACTTCCCGCCGAGACGGGCGTGGCTTACCTCTATAAAAGGAGCTCGAGAAGGCTGATTCACTTGATTTTAATCTCTTCAGCGAAGCGCACGCATCGCTGGATCACGAGGAAGCACGCGTCGTCTGATGCAAGCACTTCAGCGGGACGAGCCCTTGAAGCCGCTGGCCAACGCCGCCTTCTACCGCCGTACCTGCTGCGCTTTCCGACGCCATATCCTTTACATTCTTGTTCTTGTGTTTGTGTGTGTGTGTGTGTTCGCTTTGCAACACACACCCCTAAAAGAGCTGCGTCTTTTTCAAGATGCCTTTTCATGCAGCGCTCGCGCTGGCTGATGGCGAACGCCTTCACTCCGAGCCATTTGCCTACGGTGACTCTGAGGACTCACCGGGCATCCTTCCGAGGCTGCCCTTCCTGGAAGCGGATGGCGGGATTAGTTTTTCTTTACGTTACAAGAAAAGCTACCCTGCCTCTGCACGCGTCATTCACCGGCGAAGGAGAAAAGAGTGTTCTTAGTCCCACCGTTGGTCGGTCTGACCTCTTTTCTCTCACATTTCTCAGTTCCCTGTTCGGCGACTGGAAATATTATTGCAGCAAGTGAGTCGGTTACACGCTTGCCTGCCAGCAAACGCCGAAGAATACATGTTGACGCCGCTTTCAAAGCCTGTATCCCCCTGTGGCTCAGTGGTGGAATTATAGGTTATCCACGCGGGAGACCGGGGTTCGGATCCCGGTCTAGCGGCATATATTTTTATGCCGCCAATGCTTTGCTCTGTAAGTCCCCTGAAGGCGACTGCAGAGATGCATTTTGCAGCCAGCGAGCGCGTAGTACCCGCTTGCCTGCAACCGAACACCGTTTCTACGGTTCCCGCGCGTCACTGGCGAAAGGAGAATGGAGTGTTTTCAGCCCCGCCAAAACTGGGCGATTTCCACTCTTCTCACATTCTGGCATTTTGCAGGCGTCTGAAAATGCAAATCACTCTGTCTGTTCCCCGAGAGGCAACTGCAGACGTGTTTTTTGCTGGCCACGAGCACGTGGTACATGCCTGCAAGCAAACGCCAGTACGGATAATACTCACGCTGACTTTGTCTATGTATCTTCACTGTGGTCCAGTGGTAGATTCTTAGACTTGCGCGCGGGGGATCGGAGGTTTGAACCCCAGGCCGGCCAGCAGAAAATATTTATGCTGCCGAATGCAAATCACTCTGTTTGTTCCCCGAGAGGCAACTGCAGACGTGTTTTTTGCTGCCCACGAGCACGGCCGATGATGCTATATGTGTAGAGAAGATGCCCACTGCTAGTGCCCATCCCTACACACTAGCACAGCCCTTCACACAGGGCCCGCGCTCATATATTCGACTCGGGTCGATCACGCACGCAACATAGTGAACGTGCCCACTGCCTAGTGCCCACAAACACTATGTTCTGCATGCCTTGTGGTTTCTGTAAAGACGAAACCTGTGTGCATTCACTCTGCTCAGACAGACAGTGCACTCATTGCAGTAACTGTGCCCGCTCTCCCGCGCCCACACTTACTCACGGTATTTTCTGGTGTCCCGGCCACGGCCGATGGTGCTATAAATGTAGTGTCGATGCCCACTTCTCAGTGCCCATCCCTACACACAAGCACAGCCCTGCACTTAGGGCTCGCGCAAATAAAATCGACTCAGGTCGATTGCGCTCCCCACATAGTAAAAGTGCCCACTACTCAGTGCCCACGATCACTATGTCTATCAGATCACAGGCTCTCTGTAAAAACGAGACCTATGAGCGCGCGCGCTGCTTACACAGGCAGCGCGCCCAAAGCAGTAAATGTGTCCGCTCCCAGCCCACATCTACTCGCACACATGAGTCCCACGGGACTCGCGCAGCCCTCCCTCACTCAGCCAAGCACTGTTGTAAGGTCGAGGACGAGCGCTCCGCCCGCTGTATTAAGCGCGCCCCCCGCCTCAAATGCCGCAGGCATAACGCCTACGTTTGTGAGCCCCGTAGCACCTCTGTCGCACGGCGAACAGAGCGCGCTCTGTATCCGGCCCTTAGCCAACCATGCAGATGCATGGGCAGCGCTTCCAGGGGTTTCGGACTGGGTCTTAGGCATTATAAAGAGAGGCTTCTCGCTACAGTTTTTTTCGACGCCCTCCGCGCTTCACAGCGCGCGTCGAAACTTCGGTACCGCTGAAAGTAGCACACCTACTTCGCGCCGAAATATCAAATCTGATAAGCAAAGGGGCGATAGAGCTTGTTCCCCGAGCTCAAAGCGAACAGGGGATATACAGCAGATACTTTCTAGTCCCCAAAAAGGACGGCGGTATCAGACCCATTCTGGATCTAAGATGACTGAACAGAGTGTTAGTGAAACGCCGTTTCAAAATGCTCACAACCAGCAAAATTCTCGCGCATGTTCGCCGGGAAGACTGGTTCATGTCAATAGATCTGAAGGACGCGTATTTTCAAATACAGATAGCGTCACATCACAGGCGATTCTTGAGATTCGCCTTCGAGGGTCAGACATACCAGTATACAGTCCTGCCTTTCGGCTTGTCCCTGGCGCCTCGTACATTTACGAAATGCATGGACGCAGCGCTCGCTCCTCTCAGACTCAGAGGCATGCAAGTGCTGAACTATTTGGACGACTGGTTGATCCTAGCCCAATCACGATCTCAGCTCATAGAGCACAGAGCCATTTTACTCGATCACCTCGAGAATCTTGGTATCACGGTCAATTGGGCGAAGAGTTCACTGAACCCCAGTCAAACGATTCCGTTTCTGGGTATAGTTCTGGACTCACAGTCCATGACAGCGCGGCTGTCGCCACAGCGCGTGCTGAACATTCAGCGCGCGGCGAAGTCTTTCCGCCGCGGCGCTTTCACCCCGCTCAGGAAATTTCAAAGGATGCTGGGTCTCATGGCCTCAGCATCGTCAGTTCTCCGGCTGGGCTTGCTCCGCATGCGCCCGCTGCAGTTCTGGTTGAAAGCGCGGGTTCCGCGCAGAGTGTGGGTGTCCGGTCATTTACGCCTCAAGGTCGATCAGGACTGTGTCACAGCCCTGGTGCCTTGGATGGCGAACGACTGGTACCAATCAGGTGTAAGCCTGGGGACTTCCTCGAGGGTGAGGATGGTGTCTATGGACGCATCCACCTCGGGATGGGGAGCGCTGCTCGAGGGCAGACCGTTCTTCGGCCTATGGTCGGAACGAGAAAAGCTCCAACACATAAACTGCCTAGAAATGCTGGCAGTGCACAACGCGCTGACGCGTTTTTGTCCCCACATCAAGGACCAACACGTCATAGTCCGTTCGGACAACATGGCAGTGGTGTCCTACATAAATCGCCAGGGCGGTCTGAATTCCATATCCCTGTACAGGCTGGCGAAACGCCTCCTACTATGGGCTCAGCACAACTTACGCTCGCTGAGAGCAGTACATGTGCCCGGGCTTCTGAATGTGGGCCCGGACAGACTGTCCAGGAACAACGTTCCTACAGGCGAATGGTCTCTACACCCACAAACAGTCCGGCTGTTGTGGGAGAGATTCGGCAAAGCGGAGGTGGACCTATTCGCGTCCCACGAAAACGCTCACTGCCCCGCATTCTTTTCAAAGACCGACAGCGCGCTGTCCCAAAGGTGGCCGCGCTGCCCGCTATACGCTTTTCCCCCCGTCTCCCTCCTGCCTCAGGTGTTGGAACGGGTCAGGAAAACAAAATGCCCAGTGCTGCTTGTAGCACCGTTCTGGAAGAACCAGGCATGGTTCCCAGTTCTGATGCAGTCAACAGACATCGCTCCATGGCCAGTGCCGTTGAGGAGAGATCTCCTCTCGCAGGCCAGGGGCTCGATCTGGCACCCACACCCAGAACTGTGGTCCCTTCATGTGTGGGCGCTCAACGGATACCCGTTGGTCTCGCAGAGGGAGTCATGAATACCATCACGGAGGCTAGAGCGCCGTCGACCAGGCGGCTCTACGCTTCAAAGTGGTCGGTTTTCTCCGGCTGGTGTACAGCTCGGAGCCTTTCACCCCTCGAATGTGAGGTAGCGGAGGTTCTCTCCTTCCTACAAGAGCTGTTGGATAAGGGCAGATCCCCTTCCACGCTCAATGTGTACGTGGCGGCTATTCAGCGTTCTCCGGTTCAACGCTGGGTCAGTCACTGGGAAGGAATGATTTAGTCATCCGCTTCCTCAGGGGAGCTAGGAGACTGAATCCACCCAGACCTCCTTCAGTCCCTATGTGGGACCTTTCTACGGTCCTGGCGGCCATGAAAGGTGCCCCTTTCGAGCCTATCCAGTCAATCAGCCTCAAACATTTGTCTTTCAAAACAGTGTTTTTGATGGCTCTCGCTTCAGTGAAGCGCATAGGCGATCTGCACGCGCTCTCCGTGAGCCCGACGTGCTTGGAGTTTGGTCCTGATGACTCTAAAGTCATACTCAAACCTAAGCACGGCTATGTGCCGAAATCCCTCAACACGCCTTTTCGGGCTCAGGTTATTTCCCTGGCTGCCCTGCCGGCGTCGAGTGAGGAAGGGGACTCGAGTTTTCTTTGCCCTGTTAGGGCTTTAAGAACTTATATGTCCCGCTCTGCTGCCTTCAGACAGACAGAGCAGCTCTTTGTCTCGTTCAGCGGACGTTCCAAAGGAACGGCTGTTTCGAAACAGAGTCTACCCAGATGGATAGTTGACGCCATAGCGCTGGCTTATACTGCCAAGGGCATTCAATGCCCGTTGGGAGTCAGAGCGCACTCTACGAGAGGCGTTGCCTCCTCGTGGGCTTGGTCCAGCGGGATTTCCTTACAGGATATATGTACGGCGGCAGGCTGGGCCTCTCCGTCTACATTTATCAGGTTTTATAACCTAGAGGTTCCCGCCTTACAGGCTAAGCTTTTGTCGGTGTAATCTATTTACAGGCGCAATGCGCTACCGACTATACTGGGCAGAACTGTGTAAGACCCACGTTTTCCCACATTAGTGCAGGCTCCCTACCCTGGCTATGTGATGTCATACTCGCGTCTGTGGACATGTCTATATAAGGCGGAGGAAACCCCTCCTGTCTTTAGACTCTCCCTGTGAGGTCATGTTAAGCCCGCGGACGCTACAGTATAGGGAATTAAGGCTCCCCCCCTTATTCCCTGACTCTGTGTGAGTCTATCTGGTGATTATGCACTGTATGCCTGAAATAGCTTCCGGTGATCAGTGTTTTTATCCCAGCACGCACGGCGTTTTGCAAGGGGTTCCCGTAGCGTTTTTCAAACGCAGTACGAGAGAACTCTCGTAAGAGAACGTACTCGGTTACTAACGTAACCTCGGTTCTCTCTAGAAGAGGGAACGAGTACTGCGTTCCCTTGCCATGCGTTTGGTTCACTCTGGTTCGCTTCGGCGATCAAAATCAAGTGAATCAGCCTTCTCGAGCTCCTTTTATAGAGGTAAGCCACGCCCGTCTCGGCGGGAAGTGGCGAGGAGGGCGCGAAGCGCCCTCATTGGTCTGATGTTGCATCAGCCTGCGCTCGATAGGCTTATGCAGTTGCCGCAGAGCAGCCAATGAGCGGACAAGCCGTCTTGCTTCAGCTGTCTGCTGCTGCCGCAACGCGTTTTACATATATGAAAATTAAAGGATAATTTTTGCTTCAGTGTTTCGTGAAAAGAGACTTTTCCCGTAGCGTTTTTCAAACGCAGTACTCGTTCCCTCTTCTAGAGAGAACCGAGGTTACGTTAGTAACCGAGTACGGTTTGATTTATTTTGTTCAGGTGTACGTGTCCCTTGACTGTATGTCCCATTCATCAGCATATCCAGCAGTGATCGTTATTTATATTTACCCAATTCACTGAGTTTTTAACCATAATGTTGCTTGCTTCCTCGGGTGATCCATTCAACTTAATCCATACCTTGCAATTCCTTGTCCAGATAGTTTGTATTTTGTTCTGTTTTTTTAGGATCCGTGCCTGCCTTGCTATATCTGCGTTTTTTTTTTCGTTAGGTGTTCGTTTCAAGTACACATCTGACCCACGCAGCTTCCTTCCTTGTCTCAGTAATTCTGTTTTAGCTTTTCTGTTGGCGAAATGTATGACAATTACCGGCTTGGTTTTCCTGTCCTTTGTGGGAAGTTTATGACCGGTTGAGATCGTGTTGGTGTGTATTTCCATAATTTTACTTTGAAAGAACTGGACAACCTCTCTTTCCAGCGAGTATTGTTCGCTCGTTTTGGCATCCTCTCCTTTCTCTCCGGTTACAACATCGGCAAAAGTGTGATGTCTTGTTGTAAGCGCACTTATGATTAAATCAAGGGGACAAGGGGGGTGCCACGGGGCCAAGACAAAAGATTGACAGAAGAGCACATGGCACACAGAAACAAAAAAAAACAAAAAACATGACAAGCCATGTGCTTACACAAACAACACACAGGGCAGAATAGCACATGGTATACAAACACCCTCATCTGCTATGTGCCCAAACATTAAATGCATGAATGTTTTGCCAATCATTATTACATATTCAGGTCTTTAGCAGATATCAGATCTATATCTAACATGTATGGATCTCTAACAGCCACAATAATATAAAATCTATATAATATAAACTATATAAAATAAAGCATATGTTGTTACCTTTTGGAACTTGGAAGGGTTCAATTTGAGGAAATGCTTTTACTATCATTAGTGTCATCATCAGAGCTAATTTCCCTATTCAGCATCTCGCTCATATTCACAATCTCAAAACTATCATTTTCAACATCTCTTAAATCAATATTTTGATCACCGACAGTTTCTTCACCAGATCCACCATCAAGTGTCACTGACACAAATATTTTTTTTTAATTGAATTGAATTTCACAAATTGATTGTGTACAGTACTCAGGGCCGTTGCTAGTGGTCCAAAAGGTGATGACAGTTCTAGGGGCCCTCGGCTGTAGGGGATGGGAATTTGAATACCTGGATACCCCAGGATACCCCAGATAAGGCCCTCACAGTATTTGCTCTGCAGTAAATCACTGAGACATTTCTAGTTCTACAGATGATACTTGTGTTTTTTTCTGTTTTATGCCTTCGGTATTTATGAGTGAAACATCACGTCATCATTGTGTATCAGACATTGCCACCAGAGGAATAAAGGTGAATTGCACTTATTGAGTCATCAGATATTCAAATATTATTACACAGAAAAAAATACACTTACATAATTACATACCTTGGGTCACTAATTACCCACACTTTCTACAATCAATAAATAGATCAAATTGAAAACATACATATTGTTTATAATGAATATATTAAGGAATACTATGAAGGTTGACGTCTAACTTTAAAAAAAAGAGTGAGAGGGTAGTCAATAGGGCTGTCACTTTTGAGAAAAATCAAATTTGAACGGATATCGAATATCAAGAAATGTATTCGAATATATTCGAATATCTACGAGTAAAATGTAAAATGAAGTTAACGAACAACCTCGATCCATCAGGAAACGCCACATGGTCGCTGAATTTCACTGTGCTTCATGGAGAGTTTTTCTTTTGCATGAAAAAAACGTTCGCCGGAGATGTGTTAGATAGCGGAGTGCATTCATGATTAGGCTACCGGTATAATAATCCTCCTGGCGCCGGGTCTGAGTGAGTAATGTACTCTCTTACCTTTGTTATTTGATTAACATTAATGACACTTTAAGACCAGCCGCTGCAGACAGAGATGCGATCTGACACGCATCGCATTTTTTCACAAATCTCTACGTTCATTTAAGACTTTATTTAAATAATTTAAGACTGCTCTTATGAGGACACTCGACAAAACGGACATTTGGCATAATTTCTGTGTTGTGGTTTGTTCAAGCCCAAAAGAGAACTCGATACTGACACGCGTCTTTTCTGTGGGTCGTGTGTGTGTGTGTGTGTGTGTGTAATAGGCAGGAATTACAGCGCGGTCTCTTTAGTTTTGTCGTTATCTTCCATTTTCAAAACAAGCAGGCTATTGGCTGCTATTATTCGCTTGATTTGGTCATGGGCCTACGCTACAATACGTTTAGAGCGGCCGCTACTGGATGAGATGCCAAACAATAAAATAAAAAGCAAACGGTCTAATCATAGACTGTAAAAAATGCGCAAAACATGGCACTTTAAAAACCGGATAGTTTATTTATAGTTCGGTTTCGGATATTTCAAGTCATGTTCGAATGCATATTCGAATATCGAATAAAAAGTGACAGCCCTAATAGTAATGTGGTAACCTAGATTTTTCCCTAAACCTAACGTCCTAAAATATTTATACTCTAGCGCGTCTACACATCACCGTCGGCTGGGTGCTAATACCGGTTCCCCTAACTAGCTTGCTGCTCAGCAATGATCGACAAACAGACTTCAGCAAATGTCCTTTAAATGCTTTAATCACGACCAGGGGATCTCAGAGCAATTCTCCAGAGCATCTCCTAAGAAGCAAGGCCGGAGGATCTCAGACAAATTCCATTGAGAATCCCACCAGCTAAAAGAATACAACAGTTTTTATAGAATAAGGAGGTATGGCAAAAATGTCATGTTGCATTACATAATTTCCCCACAATTTGATTGGTTTTCATAGACAAACCCTTCTTTTACTAGGTAAAGCAAACTTTGTTTTTATGATTACTTCATTGTTAATCACAAGGTTCAAACCTAGTCATCTGTCTAGTTTCATTTCCCATATTTGTCATTTTTACACTCACACAACCAAAGTAAATGAGGTATGGCAGCACAATATACAACATTCAAAAACAGGACAGAACGTTTTAGTACTGTCATGGTTCTCGTAGAAGAAGAGACGATAGTCGGATCTAAATGCAGCAGTAGACTTTAATTGACTCAGAACAGGATAAACTCAGAACGGGAAACAGGTACACGCACACAGAACCTACATACAATAACTGACCAGGAACAAGAGAGCACACTGGGTTTAAATACACAAAAGGGATCAGGGAACGAGACACAGCTGGGGCAAATGAGAACAACGAGAGGGACCATACAAACTAACAAGACAACACACCTGAAACAAGGGAACTAATGATTAAGCAAGCTAGGGATAATTAAATACAATAAGCACCGGCAGAATCAAGGAGACTGAGGGCCCGTCCACACGGAGACGCGTTTCGCTGTATACGTATACATTTTTTATCGTATTGGCTTTTCGTCCACACGGATCCGGCGTTTTGGGAGACTGAAACCGCTATTTTTTGAAACCGGGTCCCAAAGTGGATAAATCTGAAAACGACACCCTTGCGGTTTCGTGTGTACAGCCAATCCGTATATTTTGTGAAACGATGATGTCATCACATCACGTGTCGGCTGCGTCACACGTAACAGCAACAACAATAATGGCGGACTACATGATTGTGTTTGTGCTGCAGAAGCTACTAAGCCTACTAGCTTTATTACAGCAAAATCTATTGCTTCTATGCAATTGTGGTGAGCAACAAGCGATAATGGACAACACCATACGCCACATGCTCTTAGATCCACCGCGGAAGACAACCAGGAGAGCAACCAGGAGAAAATTTTGGATAAGACCAGGTAGAACTAGCAGTTGGTGGGACAACTTTGTCAATGGCGTTGTTGTGGAAGATGAATGGAGGGAGAATTTCCGCATGTCCAAAGCATCTCTCGTCGCCCTGAGCGAGGAACTCAGTCCGTATATTGAAGGGCAAACAACAAACATGAGGGCACCAATTACTACACTCAAAAGGGTTGCGTTAACTCTGTATTATTTGAGCGACGAGGGACGGCTAAGGAAGACTGCTAACGCCTTCGGCGTGTCGCGACAGGCTGTGTCTGTTGTTGTCAGGCAAACGTGCAAAGCGATCGCTGTCCACCTGGGTCCAAAGTACATCAAGTTGCCTTTTACGGAGTCCGAGGCCGAGGATCTGGTTTTGCGTTTCCATCGTGCTCATGGCATGCCACAGTGTTTGGGAGCGGTCGACGGCACACACATAGAAATCAAGCAGCCGTCTGCAAACTCGATGGACTACATCAACAGGAAAGGCAAACATTCTCTCAATGTACAGGCGGTCTGTGATTATAAGTACAGATTTATGGATGTTGTGATAAAGTGGCCCGGGAGTGTACACGATGCACGGGTTTTTGCTAATTCAAAGCTCAACCTGTACTTTAAGACTGGCCAGATCCCTCCTCTGAAAAAACAGATTGTGGACAACGAGGAGGACATACCAATTTATCTTCTTGGTGACCCAGCCTACCCTCTACTGCCTTACTTGATGAAGGAATATGCAAACGGTGGCTCCACACCTCAAGAACAGTACTTTGGGTTAAGTTTGTGTAGGGCACGGATGGTCATTGAGTGTGCTTTTGGTCGTCTCAAAGCCAGATTTGCTGCACTGAAAAGGCCTATGGACATCAACTTGCAGGACCTGCCCTTTGTCATTTACGCCTGCTTTGTTCTCCACAATTTTTGTGAAAACTGTAAGGAGACTGTGGCTGAACACACAGTGTTGGGAACGATGCAAGGTGATAAAGACTTACAGCCTCCTACACAATGCAACAACTACCTCACAGACTGTAATGAGGGAGAGGGAAAGAGAGTGAGGAGAGTACTCACAAAGTACCTTGACCCTTAAAAATACTGGCCATCAAGTTTTTTTTTCTATTTTGTTCAAATTTTAAGTATTTACCTTTGGAAAATGTACTAATGATTATTTTGAAAGTGTTGTGTTGAATATGTCTTGTGCAAATAAATGACTGCAAAAATTCTAGAACTTTTTTTTTATTGGAAAATAAATATTTAGGTCAAAGAACCATTTTTAAAAAACAGGTAATATTGAACAGGTATAAAGTGCAACAGTACACAAAACAAAATAACTATATACAACATGTCAAATATAACAGGTAAAATTACACAAAACAGGTCAAACTATAAAGTGCAACCGTGCACAAACCTGAAGTGCAGTGCAAACAATATAAAAACAAGAATTATATAGTGCAATCGGGCACAAAACACAATAACTATATACAACATGTCAAATATAACAGGTAAAATTACACAAAACAGGTCAAACTGTATAAAGTGCAACCGTGCACAGAACTGAAGTGCAGTGCAAACAATGTAAAATCAAGAATTATATAGTGCAACAGGGCAGTCACTCTGTGTCATCTTGCAGCAGTGCACGTCTGTACGAAAATGATGTTTGCTGATGTGGGGTGACATGTGGTGTAGGTGTGTAACATTCAGGGCGGTACTGTCGAGGTTGGTTTGCTGGTTCATCGGGCCGAGGTGTGTGCAGGAAGGCTGGTGTAGTAGGGTGTGGTGTTGTGTTCATGAATGATGGTGGGTGCCCTTGGAATTGACCACTGCTGCTGTGGGGGGGTGTAAATTGCCGTTGGAATAACAATTCCCTCATAAAGGAAAAACCCTCCTGAATGGTGCTGGTAATGTTAGCAATGTTTGTATTTATCTGCAGCATGTTGTCGGAGTTGCGTCTAGAAGAGTCCTCCATCAACTCCAACATCCTTTTCTTTATTTTAAGGTCCTCCTCTGCCGGATCGGTGGGAACCTTCCTCTTCAGCCTGTCTCCTCTATGGCTGTTCAACTTTGCCTTAAATATAGCAGAGAAATTTTGCATTATTACTATGCAAAATAAGTTCAGAAAAGCTATGTGAATAATGCACTAAACCAACACACCACCAACACACATTATTTTGCTTAGTGGGCACCTACACAAAGAACATGCATCCATCCTAACTACACTGAAAAAAAAATAATTAATTGAATTTACTAAATGTTATGGTAAGTGGTTCCACACAATTGATTTTAGCTACATTTAAACAAATGCATTAAATTGAACTAAAATTAAAGGAATAGTTCACCTCAAAGTTGAAAATTGTATCATCATTTACTCACCCTCATGTTGTTTCAAACCTGTATGAATTTCTTACTTCTGCTGAACACAAAGAAAGTTATTTTGAAGAATGTCGGTAACCAGACAGTTGTTGGAGTTGGTACCCAATGACTTCCATAACTGTCTGGTTACCGACATTCTTCAAAATAACTTTCTTTGTGTTCAGCAGAAGTAAGAAATTCATACAGGTTTGAAACAACATGAGGGTGAGTAAATGATGATACAATTTTCAACTTTGAGGTGAACTATTCCTTTAAGTTCCACTCGCTAAGCTTGAAATCATAAACCTGGAGCAATTTTTACCTGGAGCAAATCCCGGCGCTGCTTTACAACCGCAGATGGAAGACAGTCGAGGGATTCAGTGGAGTTTGGAGAATCGGAAGGCAGCTCCACTGTCGATGTCGATGTAGACGACTCTTCCAGGTCACCTGTCTCGATGCCGGTGTCGATGGAGCGTGTAGCAGGCGACCCACCCCAGATCTCCTCGCAAAGCTCATAAAATATGAGTACAACCCGTCCTTGACCACTTCGACGCCCTGTGTCAACCGCATGCCTGTATTTGCTGCGTATATTTTTCAACTTTGCGGTGACTTGGGCTTTTGAGACCATGCTAGCATCGTGAGGGAAATCCTTCTCGGTTCGCTCCCTCGGATACTGTGCCTGAAACGCGTCCGTTATATCACAATATTTAGAGTGACACGACTCCCAGTCAACGTTTTCTTGGAGCTTAGTGGACTTGTAGTCGAGTGTGACTCTAAGTAGTAGTTCGACTTCGTCGTCAGTCCATACGAAAGACTCCACTCTTGCTCTTGCTCTTGAAGTTGTTGCGTTCGCCATCTTCGTCTTCTTCTTCTTGGTTCGTTTACAGCGCGCAAGGTTATGCGCATGCTCAAAGTCTTCTTCTCCGTGTATAGTGTATATCTGTGGCAGAATTACAGCGCCCCATACTGGTCTGGCATATATATTACACCGTTTTAAGTCCGTTTCAGTGTTTTCGTGTGTACGCAGATATTTCTTGAGACGATGCCGTGTTTACGGAATTTTTTTTTAGAACGAGGAAAAAAAATTATCGGATAGGGAACGCACCGGCTTCGTGTGGACAAGGCCTGAATGAAATAAAACAAAGTCCAAACACAAACAGAAACATGACAAAAACAGAACCTGGTCGTCACAAGTACATTGTGTTTCAAAGTCTTATCATGTTAGGCCTAAAAAGAGAAATAAGATTAGATGTTAGAAACATGGTTAGTTTAATATACAGTTTAAAGTTTAATATACATTGATATAATATACTACGTTATATATATAATATACTACATTAATATAATATACTACATCTCGTCGGAGGAGTTTCCAACAAATTGGGAGATCCCTCTAGGGAGACCAATTGCCTTTGAGTGAATTAGAACGAGCCAATGAACACTGTCATGCAAGATTTGCATTCCGCGGCCCGCCTACCAGTGCGGGTATAAAGGCGGAAGCAAGCGCATACACAAACGCTTTCTGCTTCTGCTTTCTGCGGAGCCGACCGGTTGTGTCCTCTGAGTGAATGAGCGTTTGGATGTTTTCCGTGAGAGCTCAACGAGTCTGCTGTTTCAAGACCTCTCTGCGTTGGTGTTACGGCACGGCAGTGATCTTAGCGATCTCCCAGATATCAACTGTCACTTCACGCGATCTGCTTCTTTCAAAGAGCTGTTGTCACAGCTGGTATCTGGTTGAGTGCACACAGTGGGCTTGCAGTTTCCCCGCTGTGTTGCCGCGTTGATCCCTGTGTGCTTCAGCACACTAAGAGAGCGTTTTCTGAAAGAGCAATACGAGTGAAGATCGTGTCCTTTTCAGGATGACATTTCACCCGTGTGTTTCTGGATGCGGTCGTTTCCTGTCCTCATTTGACGGCCACGATCACTGTTTCACATGCCTGGGAGAACTAATAAGCGTGTTGAGACTGCGTTCGTGGGTGGTTGAGAGCATGACCATGTCGGCACGTTGTTCGTCTCTCCTTTCTCGTAAAGGCGTGAAAGTCCAATCCCTACTCAGCAAACGAGGGTTACCATACGTAACCGAGACGTTTACTATTTTATCTAATAAAAATCCACCACAGTAACTAGAATGACTAAAGTGGACCATCAAAATAAAGTGTAACCATAACGGTTAATAATATCACTATTCAAGGTCTTGTTCAATTAGTTTGAGTTGTATATTACCCGAAAAAAAGGTTTCTGTTAGTATAGCATTTTCATTCATTTAAACTGCAGACAGCAGACTAGACAAATATAAGACCATTGCACCCTTTCAAGAGCATCTAAAAAGGAACTGGGCACTGGGTAAAGTATTTAGTATGATTACAGATGTGTGCAAGAAATCAACTAGTCAACAAGTAAAAAAAACAAAAAAACACTTAGCAAATTGATTTACCTTTGCACGCTGCAGGCACCAATGAAATATAGTTTCCACTGAGGCTCTCACCTAAATCACTGTACCTTTATGGTTGAAAGAAAATGAAATGCTGCAAGAAATCCTTATCAGAACATTATAAGTGCGTCTCTGAGCTGGAAGAGCACATTTTCTTCACAGCAGGCCCTCAGGCCCCAACTTTCACCTTAACTTTTTTTTATATCAGGTTTTTTTTTTTGTGTGTGTGTGTGTGTGTGTGTTACTATTTATTTATTTATTTATTTTGGTTTCACTTTATTTTGATGGTCCCTTTAACACATTATGTTGACTATAAGTAACATTGTACCTACATGTCTACTAACTCTCATTGTGTACTAATACTCTCATTAGAGTTAGTTGACTTGTAGTTGCAAAGTTACTTATAGTCAACAGAATGTTCAAAAGGGACCATCGAAATAAAGTCTTACCAAAATTCTGATGTTTATATTAATGCATATTAAAAATGAGACAAAACACTACAAAAATAATTAATAAAATGAAAACAATATATAGGTAGGTTTCTTCAAGCATCTTGGAGACGTTGCCACAGATCTTCTGGATTTCTCATTTATTTATTTTTGTATTATTTTATTTTTTATGTAATACGTACGGAAGCCCTGAACCACAACGTAAAAAAAAAAAACAAAAAAAAACATCTAAAATTAAGAGAATAAAGTAGAAATATTTTGAGATTAAAGTCTTATGTAAAGAAATGCGTCTGTGAAGTCGAACTGCCTCGGACATGGATAGTAGATAGTACAAAATAGTAGGCCTAGCTTTTTACTTTTATCTGGGCTTTCAACAAAAGGAATTTCTACAGGTGCTAATCTACCAACATGGCATTACCATTTGTTTTAGGATGTTACAAAATATACAGTACCAGTCAAAAGTTTGGAAACAGTACTATTTTTAATGTTTTTGAAAGAAGTCTCATGCTCATCAAGCCTGCAGTTAAAAAAAACAAAAAACTAAAAAAAACAGTAATATTATGAAATATTATTACAATTTAAAATAATGGTTCTCTTTTTTAATATACTTAAAAATTTAATTTATTTTTGTGATGCAAAGCTGAATTTTCATCAGCAAGTACTCCAGTCGTTGGTGTCTTATGATCCATCAGAAATCATTCTAATATGATGATTTGATACTCAGTTATTATCAATGATGGAAACAGTTGTGCTGTTTAATATATTTTTTTGGAAAACTTTTTTCAGGATTCATTGATGAGTAAAACGTTAACAGAATTTATTCATAAAAACAGCATTTATTCAAAATAAAAACATTTCTAACAATATAAATCGTTACCATCACCTTTTATCAATTTAACGCATCCTTGTTGAATTAAAGTACTAATTTCTTAAAAAAAAAAAAGTTATTGTTCCCAAACTTTTGAACGGTAGTGTATATTGTTACAAAAGATTTCTATTCTAAATAAATACAGTTCTTTTTAACTTTTTATTCATCAAATAATCCTGAAAAAAGTATCTCAGGTTACAAAAAAATATTAAGCAGCACAACTGTTTCCAACATTGATCATAAATCAGCATATTAGAATGATTTCTGAAGGATCATAAGACACCAAAGACTGGAGTACTTCCTGATGAAAATTCAGCTTTGCATCACAAAAATAAATTGCATTTTAAAGTATATTAAAAAAGAGAACCATTATTTTAAATTGTAATAATATTTTATAATATTACTGTTTCTTTTTTGTTTTTTTGTTTTTTTAACTGCAGGCTTGATGAGCATAAGAGACTTCTTTCAAAAATATTAAAAATAGTAATGTTTCCATACTTTTGACTGGTACTGTATACTGTGCTAGAATAGACTTTACAGGCGAAAACACTTTTCAGACTGGATAGAGGTAGCAGCTTTATATCTGAGGAAAACCCGGGATCCGGCCAAATGATTGGATACAGAATGATCCACTTAAAATGTATCCAGAAAGTATTTACGGTGAAGAGGGAGACAGTACGGTTACTGTTGAGTGTTCTCGGCCCAGATGGCGTTGCCTATAGACGAGCACGAAAACACATAAAGTTTGGAACAGGATTGTGGTACATACTCCGACGGAGTCTTCGTGCTCGTCTATAGGCAACGCCATGGTAATGCCATGTTGGTAGATTAGCACCTGTAGAATTTCCTTTTGTTGAAAGCCCAGATAAAAGTAAAAAGTTACTATTTTGTTTAGATCCATGTCTGAGGCAGTTCGACTTCACAAACGCATTTCTTTACACACACACACACACACACACACACAAATAACTTCTATGGAAGACTGTATTCTCGTAATTTTGACTTAATTCTCAAAATATTACGACTTTGATCTTGTAATGTTTCGACTGTAATCTCGAAATATTTCGATTTTAATTTTGAAATGCTAGAATTTTTTTTTGTACAGATTTATTTTATTTTTTGTTGCGGTTCAGGGCTTCCGTAAATACCAGATGGACTCGATGATGGTGAGATCAGATCTCTGTGTGGAGCATACCGACTATTGTAAGACTCCTTGTGCATACAAAAATCTCCCTGGATTATTACAATTAATTGCAAAAGGAATATTTGGACATGTAAACTGATATTTCTTAATGACACACTGCAGCAAAATATATAATAACTGGCTAAAAACCATTTTTTTGTATTAAAATAACAACATGCCTAAGACTTTTACACAATATTGTATAGTTATTGTTCTGTTTATTATAAGCGGACGCCGCTTTAAATGTTCATGCTCTTAAAGCAGATTAGACTCTGATTGTCTGTCTGCTGTTTTTATTGCTCATCAGCTGGAAAAAGTCCAGAAATTGATTCCAACAATTTATTTTCTCTGTGCCGTTACCCTTATTGTTGTGGACTAGGCCTATGCATTTCTAATTATCATTATAGTATTTGACCTTGGTGTGAACGAACCTTTACAGTCCGTCTTTGAATGCAGGAAATGCATTCAGATAAACCTATACTTTACAAACATAGACTGCAAGTTAATTCACTTAACAGTGTACACAAGTATTGAGATGCACATAAAAGTAATGAGATGGAGTGTTTTTTTTGTTTTTGTTGTTGTTGTTTTTTTGGGGGTTTTTTTCAGTAAATCTGTGATCATCCAGACAGCAGAATAAATAGCTTCACTTAAAATTGAATTCATTATTGTCCTTCAGATTACCCCTCACACCCCCTGTCATCTGCCGCTTTCATTCTGCCCCGAGGCAAATTCAGAATGAAGTAATTGAATGAAATGATTCGCTCTCATTTTTTTATTAGTGGTTTAGCCAGTCAGGTGTGTCGCTATGCTTATTTCCTCTGACAATTAAAGATCCATAATTTATTGCAACAGGAAGTGAGCGTGGGGAGTCTCATCTCGTTTGGACATGGATGATTCTTCGCTTCTGATTAGAGAAATTCTCCTGACTGCCGAGAGAAGAACTGCACATGAAATCGCTCTGTGAACATGTGTACATAAATGATGAAGGTTTTAATTGCTTTTTGAATTTGTTGAATTTAATTTCTTGTCTTTCCAAAGGATGAAGAAATTGCAGTATCGATTAAAAAAATTATCAGAACAGACACAAGTCACTTTTTATAAACTTAACTTATTATCTTATATCTTCTTAAACAAAATTAGAAGATCATGAGTGAATAAGTCAATAGTGAATAAAATGTTCCGCACCAGAGTTTTATATATATATATATATATATATCAAAAGTCATGGGTGGTTGCTGGCAGACAGATGAGGAAGACGTAATATCCAATACGAAGGTTTATAAACAACAGATCCAACAGAAAGGCAAACGGAGAGCAACACACACTAAACATAGACAATACCGGACACTAGTGATGTTACATTTGACACTGAAGCTTCAAAGCGCGTATCGAGTATGCAGCGCAATTTCTCATGAAGCTCCGTGCCGGAGCTCGTATTGTTTTCAGAGAAACACATAATCAACGAAAAACGAAGCCTTACTTTCTTTCCAGTCACGTGAATGCTTCACTTTGTGTGTCGGAATGTTTGAACCCAGACCACTACTGTCACGGTTCATGAATTCACTGTTTCCTTCTTGTCTCGTGTTGCTGTTGTTTTGTGTGTATGGGTGTGTGCGTGGGGGCGTTACCGCTAATCCCAGTTGATCAACGATCCAGCTGATCTCATTCTTCTCACCAGCTGCAGCCAATTCACTCATCCTTAAATACTCATTGCATTCTCCTCTCTTTGTCAGATCGTTGTTTGATGTCTCTCGTGTGTGTGTTGGTCCTGTTCCTGTCGACGGTTTGTTTCATGCTCTTGTGCCTGTTCCTGTTTCATCGGACTGTCATTTATTATCTGGATTACTTCACCGCTCACCGACATCACCGTCTGATCACTCCACCACCGGACGCTGACCATCTAATCCCTGCGTCACCAGCCTGCCTTTGGATCTGTTCATTCATCATTATTACTAATAAAGAGTTTTACTTGCATCTTTGCTTCCATTTCATTGATCGTGACAGAACAATCTGACCGTTTCAATGGAAGCAGCGAGTAGCCCTTCAACCTTGGATGAGTTTGTTAACTCCAGCATTCAGCGCATGGACAGTCAGGAGAAGGATCTGAACGATACGGCACGGGCTGTTCAAGCGCTGGTGACGCAGGTGTCCGAGCTCACCCAGCAAATTCAACATCTGCGAGCTGCCACTGTGCCGCCCACACCGGCCGTTCCCCCCACACCACCAGAGAGCGTTTCCCAGTCAGAGCCACGCCTACCAGTTCCGGAACCATACGCGGGTGAGCCAAGCTTTTGTAGAGCATTTCTGACTCGTTGCTCAATGCATTTCTCTCTCCAGCCCAGAACCTTCCACAACGAGAGTGCCAAGGTGGCATTTGTATTGACTTTACTGACTGGGAAAGCAGCGCTATGGGGGACGGCGGTGTGGGAGAACCAAGACCCTTGCTGCGCCTCGTTCTAGACACTCGCCGCCGAGATGAAGAGAGTTTTCGACAGAGCTGGGAGAGAGGCGGCTCGAATGCTCGCGGAACTCAAACAAGGAGAGAGGTCAGTGTCAGATTACTCGATTGACTTCAGGACCCTGGCGGCTGAGTGTCAGTGGAACGAGGAGGCGCAGTGGGACATGTTCCTGCATGGGCTGGCTGACCGCGTCCAAAGAGAGATTTACGCCCTGGACCTACCTACTTCTCTTAATGGACTAGTGGAATTGGCTCTTCGAGTGGATGCACGACTGACCAGGGTTGAGCGACGGGTGTTGCCCAGCCGTGGATTGAGAGGAGCTGAGAGTCAGCGGTCCAGCGGCGGGGACGTGGTCAGCCCCGTCAACGATCACGAGCCCATGCAGGTCAGGCGAGCTCTGCTTTCCCGGGAGGAGAAGGAAAGGCGGAGGTCCCAAGGCCTTTGCCTGTACTGCTACGCGGCGGGACACTACGCTTACAACTGTCCGGTAAAAGGGCCAAGCCCGGCAGTAAGTATGAGGCTACTGTCGGGTGGGATCTCCGCTGAGAAGACCTCATCAACATCTACGCTCCTCCCGGTAAGATTAAGATGGTCAGCCCACAACCACGACTGTCACGCACTGGTGGATTCAGGGGCTGAGGGCAATTTTATGGACCATTCATTTGCACTCAAGTTTCAAGTTCCCATCCAACCACTCACCCGCAAGATTGCTGTTCATGCACTCAACGGCTAGGATTTACCCACCATTGCACTCATCACCGGACCCATCACACTCATCACATCAGGCAATCACTCCGAGACCCTTTCATTTTACATACTGGACTCACCTCTCGCACCTGTTGTTCTTGGACATCCCTGGCTCATCGATCACAACCCCAAAATAGACTGGCAGCAAAGATCAGTGTTGGAGTGGAGCAGTAAATGTCATGAGTCCTGTCTTGTGTCTGCCTGTTCGTCTGTTTCTGTCCCTGTGTTTCAGGAGGAGGCAGTGGATTTGTCTAACGTGCCCGCGGAGTACCTAGACCTGAAGGAGGTGTTCAGTAAGTCTCGTGCTGCTTCTCTTCCTCCGCATCGTCCCTATGACTGTGCCATAGATTTACTGCCAGGTAAGTCTCCGCCTAAGGGCAAGTTATATTCGCTTTCTGTCCCAGAAAGGGAGGCTATGGAGAAATATATTTCTGATTCTCTAGCAACGGGGTTCATCCGCCCTTCCTCTTCTCCAGCGGGGGCGGGGTTCTTTTTTGTGGGGAAGAAGGACGGATCTCTGCGACCTTGTATTGATTACCGGGGGCTGAACAGCATCACGGTAAAGAATACTTATCCTTTGCCGTTGATGTCTTCAGCCTTCGAGAGGTTGCAGGGAGCGTCTATCTTCACTAAATTGGACTTACGTAATGCTTATCATTTGGTCCGCATTAGGAAGGGGGATGAGTGGAAGACTGTTTTAACACCCCCAGGGGGCACTTTGAATACTTGGTCATGCCTTTCGGGTTGTCCAACTCCCCAGCAGTCTTCCAGGCACTCGTCAACGACGTGCTGCGAGATATGGTCGACCAGTTCATATATGTCTACCTGGATGACATATTGATAGTTTCATCCTCTCTCCAGGAACATGTGCAGCACGTCTGACGAGTGCTTCAGAGGTTGCTAGAGAATGGGCTTTTTGTCAAGGCGGAGAAATGCGTTTTTCATGCACAGTCTGTTCCTTTTCTAGGATACATCGTGTCGTCTGAGGGAATACGTATGGATCCTGAGAAGGTTAAGGCTGTGGTGGAATGGCCAAGTCCAGATTCCCGTAAGGCCCTACAGAGGTTTCTGGGGTTCGCCAATTTCTACCGGCGGTTTATTCGCAACTTCAGCCAACTAGCTTCACCTCTGACTGCCTTGACCTCCCCCAGAACTACGTTCAGGTGGTCAGACGCAGCTGAGGCTGCGTTTGCCAAACTGAAGGGCCGCTTTGTTTCAGCCCCCATCCTCATTGCCCCTGATACATCACGTCAGTTCGTGGTGGAGGTCGACGCGTCAGAGGTGGGGGTAGGTGCAGTGATATCCCAGCGTTCTCCCACAGACGACAGGATGCATCCGTGCGCGTTTTTGTCTCATCGTTTGTCCCCTGCCGAACGCAATTATGACATTTGTAACAGAGTTGTTGGCAGTCAAGTTGGCGTTGGAAAAATGGCATCACTGGTTAGAAGGGTCGGGGGTACCTTTTATCGTCTGGACCGACCACAAGAATCTGGAATACATTAAAACCGCTAAAAGATTGAACTCCAGGCAGGCTCGGTGGGCACTTTTTTTCGGACGTTTTGATTTTACTCTCTCGTACCGCCTGGGTTCCAAGAACATCAAACCTGATTATTTATTGCGCATTTTTGACTGTTCCTAACGCCCGTCTACTCCCGAGTGCATTTTGCCCAAGACCCTATTTGTCTCCACACTCGTATGGGAGGTCGAATCGAAGGTCAAGGCGGCCTTAGAAGTGGTAACGCCTCCGCCCGGTTGCCCACCGAACCGTTTATTTGTACCGGAGGGATTACGGTCTGACGGGGGCATTGTTCCAATGTAGCTTGTCATCCAGGAGTTAGTCGTACCAAGTTTTTGGTCAAGCAACGATTCTGGTGGCCACTTATGGCTCGTGACGTCCACAGTTTTGTTTTGGCTTGCTCAGTTTGTGTCACTGGTAAGACCTCCAATCGACTCCCAGATGGGTTACTTCAACTGCTGCCTGTCCCTTCGAGACCCTGGTCCCATATTGCGCTAGATTTTATCACCGCCCTCCCGTCCTCTCAAGGCAACATGGTAGTTTTGACCGTGGTGGACCGGTTCTCGAAGGCGGCCCATTTCATTCCCTTGCCCAAATTACCCTCAGCCAAGGAGACAGCGTTGACCGTCGTAGATCACGTCTTTCGCTTACATGGCCTCCCGACAGACGTTGGTTCCGACAGGTGACCCCAATTTGTGTCCAAATTTTGGCAAGAATTTTGTAGATTACTGGGAGCGACTGTTAGTCTATCCTCAGGGTTCCATCCCCAGAGCAATGGGCAAACTGAGAGAGCCAACCAAGATTTAGAGAGAACGTTGCGATGTTTGGTCTCCATGAATCCTTCCTCATGGAGTCAACAATTGTCAATGGTGGAGTACGCCCACAATACGTTACCAGTGTCATCGACTGGCCTATCTCCGTTTGAGTGTAGTTTAGGGTACCAGCCACCAGTTTTTCCCAGTCTGGAATCCGAAGTCGCGGTTCCCTCCGTTCACGCCTTCTTCATCCAGAGGTGTCACCGCACATGGACTAGAGCCCGTGAGACTTTACTCCAAGTGGGGGCGCGCACCAAGGCTAAAGCCGATCGCCACCGGTCTAAGCCTCCCGTATACGTCGTTGGTCAAAAAGTGTGGCTTTCTACCAAAAACATTCCTCTCCGCTCCGTTTCTAATAAGCTTGCTCCCAAATTCATTGGCCCGTTCACTGTCACCAAGATCATTAGTCCGGTGACAGTCCGCCTCAACCTTCCTCCTGCGTACAGGAGAATTCATCCCGCCTTCCATATATCAAAGATTAAGCCTGTGTTTCGTTCTCATATTAATCCGCCTGTCCCGGTTCCCCCCCCCCGCCGCGACTAGTAGATGGGGAAACCACATATTCGGTTAATCGCATTCTGGATTCAAGACGGAGGGGACGCGGATTTCAGTACTTGGTGGACTGGGAAGGTTACGGTCCGGAGGAGAGAAGTTGGGTGCCTGCTAGAGACATCCTGGATCACTCCCTTATTGATGATTACAATCAGCAGGTAAGGGAGTCTGGGGACGCCAGAAGGCGTTCCTAGGAGGGGGGGGTACTGTCACGGTTCATGAATTCACTGTTTCCTTCTTGTATCGTGTTGCTGTTGTTTTGTGTGTATGGGTGTGTGCGTGGGGGTGTTACCGCTAATCCCAGTTGATCAACGATCCAGCTGATCTCATTCTTCTCACCAGCTGCAGCCGATTCACTCATCCTTAAATACTCATTGCATTCTCCTCTCTTTGTCAGATCGTTGTTTGATGTCCTTCGTGTGTGTGTTGGTCCTGTTGCTGTCGACGGTTTGTTTCGTGCTCTTGTGCCTGTTCCTGTTTCATCGGACTGTCATTTATTATCTGGATTACTTCACCGCTCACCGACATCACCGTCTGATCACTCCACCACCGGACGCTGACCTTCTAATCCCTGCATCACCAGCCTGCCTTTGGATCTGTTCATTCATCATTATTACTAATAAAGACTTTTACTTGCATCTTTGCTTCCGTTTCATTGATCGTGACAACTACTCTACAGGTTTTTGGAAGTTTAAGTCCATTTACAAACATTTTTTAAATATATATAATTAAGCCTACAGCCTATGTTACATGATCATATATTCTGACACACAAACAGCATAGAAAGCATAAAATAATTAGACCAAATAATTAGACCAACATTTACTTGCATCAAGCAACTCTGTTGGTATTTTTATATCTGTATAGTATTAATATAATTGTTACATTTATTTTATTGCCACACTTTAATATGTGAATTATGTTATCAGAAAACTGAACATTTAGTGTTGTCAGGCTTTTATTTGTGCTTAATGGATAAAACAATGGCGCTGCGCACTCAGCTGCTCATAAACATGGCTGCTATAAATTTGACCTGCCACAAGATGGCGCTGTTTTCGACACTCTTGATGCTTCGAATCTTTTCCCGAAACATTCAGGGGAATGTGCTTCAGTGCTTCATGAGGCTTCATTTGCCCATCCCTACCGGACACTGAACTGAAACAGAATAGAACATTTATACAGGTGTTAATGATGGTGACTGATGAGTGCACAGCTGAATGTGATTAGTGTCCGTGACAACAAATGAGTGACAAAGGCAGGTGATGACAAAACATAATTTTTGTCCATGTGGTGTGAGAGTGTGACATATATAGCATTTGCATATATACAGTTGTAAACAAAATTATTCAACAATACACATTGCAAATCAGGTTTATTGGCAAAATTTACAGACTTTCAGCTGTTTGCAATGAACAAATCAAACAAAAGTAATTGAAATAGCTCAACACAACAAATGTTTCATATGGTTTCCCCAAATTCAACTGAAAATGCCACTTTTAATATATATTAGGTGCGTCGACGATGTCATATTTTTTGCGTTGACGCTTCTTTATTTATTTATTTTTTTGCACCATTCCCGGAGGTACAGCCACACACACACCGCCTGCCATGTTATTCTGTCATGTTTTCTCCCTTTCTTTCCAAACCGCGACAAATGCCAGTCTCCTTTCTCTGCAGAATGCCATAAATCCGCTCAACCAATCACAGCGCACCATTCCACGCATTGTAAACAGTAACGGTGGCGGTGGTGCTTTGAATACACCCGGCATCCTAGTTTTCCTTATCTACTTTGTACTTTTTGATCATCAAACAAACAAAAAAATTAATACATTTGATCATTTACGTGAGGAGATTAAGAAGATGAGGCACGTGGGAAGAAGAGCAATGCCGACTGTTGCTTGTTCTCACATGACAGCGTCAAACTTCTGTCGAATGCTGACACGTTAACCACAGGGGATCTTTTAAAAAACTTTCAATTCTTGTACTCAAAGTCAACGAAAACCGAGCAGGACCAAGCCATTTTACAGCTGATCGTCGTCAAAATCGTTCAGGAGGTATTTCTTAGCGATCGCTGATTGAATGTATGTTTAGTCCAGTACGTGCCTGTATATAAGATTACGTTAGTATTGACCGAGTTCAGAGGCTGTCATATGTGGATCAACTTACTTTGTTGTGTATTTTCAACAGTTTCAATATGAAATATACCTGCGAGCAGCGATTGCAGGCCCAAGCCGGTGGCACCGCCACCCTGGTGCCTTTAGTTACACTAAAGGCACCGGGGTGGCGGTGTCACCGGCTTGGGCCCTCCAATGCTGCTCGCAGCTATATTTATATATATATATATATATATATATATATATAGACACACACACACACACACACACACTATAATATATAAATATATATATATATATATATATATATATATATATATATATATACAACTATATATATATATATATATACACACACACATATATATATATATATATATATATATATATATATATATATCAGACAAGTAATATTCTTTGGAGCGGTGCTTACTGTGAATGTACGAATTGTACTACTGACTATGTAGAGCAGTGTAATTTTTATATCTTAGGGTGACCATTTTATTATTATATTTTATTAAAGCTATAATGAACAGGCTGCAATGTCAAGATTGCAATGCTGGAATGTGTGTGTGTGTGTGTGTGTGTGTGTGTGTGTGTGTGTGTGTGTGTGTGTGTGTGTGTGTGTGTGTGTGTGTGTGTGTGTGTATGTTCATGTTTTTCTATCCCGGTGGGGACTTCAACCTGAATGCACACAGACTCATGGGGACTCGTGTCACAGTTGGGACCTAAATAGAGGTCCCCATGGGTAAACAAGCTTATAAATCATACAGAATGAGTTTTTTTGGAAATGTAAAAATGCAGAAAGTTTTCTGTGATGGGTAGGTTTAGGGGTAGGGTTAGTGTAAGGAGATAAAATATACAGTTTGTACAGTATAAAAATCATTAAATCTATGGAGAGTCCCCACAAAGATAGTAAACCGTGTGTGTGTGTGGGTGTGTGTGTGTGGCGTGGGCGCGATTGAACAGTGGACACATAAAAACATACTCCGTCATTATACAGGACGACATTCAAACTGCAAAGTGATAACTTATATTTGTGTACAGTCGCAATAAAACACAACATTGTGCTTTTGTAAAATAATTTCAAGCAATCCACCCCCCGAAAGGCGCTAATTTTAAAATTAAACTAAAATGCTCATGGCTGCACGGGCATTCATAACGGTGCGCATCCACGGCGAGGAACTAGCAGAACAGAGTGAACGTTTTTCAGTTAATTCCTACTTCCATAGGAATTCATTTGAAACGCTCGCTCAACCACTATCAATGTCAGTGTGGACGAACATATTTTACTTTCGTTTTTAAGTTGGCGATTCAAAAGCCCCCAGCGGTGTCACACGTCAATTAACCGGTGGTAAAATATTCTCACCGTCAAAAACCTAGTATATTTTTATGTAGATACAATAGGCCTACCTGATTTTGAACACAAGAGGGCAGTATAGCCCTATGCATGACTTGACTTTTATGGGACTAAATAGTACAATTACTATTTTTGAACTTATAAATATTTATTAAATTAAAAAAAAAAAAGAATAAAATGGGTTTAGTTGTGATATTTTTATACTTTTATATAGAAATAATTGGTGTTTAATAACATTTTTAGAAGATGAGGCTTTTAGTGTTTCCTTTTTGTACATTACTTTAGTCCCTCACTATAGAAAAACTGTTTGAGATGTTTAATATCCGTTCACAATTTAGCATCTTTAATGTATCTTTATCATTTTGAAAAAGTTTGGTGTGAATAAAATAAACCAGTTAGGAAGAGTAGCTAAAAACTCAGAGTCTGAAATATCCAAAAAATCCACATTCAAACCAAAATATCTGACTTCCTTTTGCTCTGAGCTAATGACTGTAAATTAGAAAGTTGTCCGGCTCGGTGAGACCAATATATATACTGATTTTTGCAACTGTTGGTAAAACTAACCCCCCCACTTTTGTCAAAAGCATGTTGAAAGTGACACACTTCCTGCTGCCAGTTGGTGGCGCTATAACTTTGACTCAAAATAGTTACATCCATCTGATCGGCCTCTTACCACGAACACACTGCTGAAGTTTCATCAAGATCAGTTAATGTATGCAGAAGTTATTCCACTTCGTGTTTCTCTTTTCTCGCCATAAATTCGATTCCTCGCCACGGCCAAACCGTTCGAGATATCAAAAATCCGTCCGCAATTTAGCATCCTCAAAGTCTTGACTACATGCACACCGAGTTTGGAGGGGACACGGTGAATTTTCTAGGAGGAGTATTTCACATTCCACATCAAGCGTTTTCCAAACAACCCATAATAGCCGACTTCCTGTTGGGCTGGCGTAAAACTTGACCAGGGGAAAGTTGTTCGGCACGATGAGATCTATATGTGTACCGAGTTTCATATTAATTCATGCAAGCGTGTTTGATATATGGACCAAGTTTTAGAACCCCGTTCAAGGGGGCGCTGTTGAGCCCCCCAGCCACGCCCGGGTACCAGCTTCAGCCCGGCCCTGATGGCCGTGGGTTCTGACCTGTGTGAAAAGTTTCAAGAGTTTTCGAGCACGTTAAGGGTCCCAAAAGCCCCTGAAACCTTGAAAACAAACATTCAACTCAACAGACAAATCCCTCCCACACACAAAGAGACAGACAGAGAGAGAGAAAATTCTCCAAATAATCACATTCAAACTAAAATATCTGACTTCCTTTTGGTTGGAGCTAATGAATGTAAATTAGAAAGTTGTCCGGCTTGATGAGAACAATATACGAACCGAGTTTTGTGACTCTATGTAAAACTAAGCCCCCATTTTTGACTAAAGGTGGCGCTACTGAGCCCCTCACCACGCCCGTTTCTGAAACTTTGTACATGTCGACTGGCTAATAAGTGTGATGTGTCTGTCGAGTTTCATGTAATTTCAAATATGTTAAGAGTATCAAAAGCATACATTTTTTTTTTAAAGTTTGATGCTCATGTTGGGCTCATGTAATCCTCTCATTAGAATCAAAATGTTTCAACATTTGCGATGTATTTGGATGCTAAACTATTCTTTATTATAGGATTTGTACTTTACTCGTGTTCCTTAGGAGGAGTAGGTAAAAACTCCCCTGCCACGCCCGGGTACCAGCTTCAGCCCGGCCCTGATGCCAGGGGGTTCTGACTTGTGTGCAAAGTTTCAAGAGTTTTTGAAGTTTTATCAAGATCAGTTAATGTATGCAGAAGTTATAACACACTTCCTGTTTGTCTTTTCTCGCCATAAATTCGTTTCCTCCCCACGGCCAAACCGTTCGAGATATCAAAAATCCGTCCGCAATTTAGCATCCTCAATGTCTTGACTTCATGCACACCGAGATTGGTGGGGATCGGATGAATTCTGTAGGAGGAGTACATTAAATTCCACAGCATGCGTTTTTCAAACAACCCTGAATAGCTGACTTCCTGTTGGGCTGGCATAAAACTTAGAGCATGAAAGTTGTTCGGCCCAATGAGATCTATATGTGTACCGAGATTCATATTATTACATGCAAGCGTGTTTGATTTATGGACCAAGATTTGGATGCTGTTCCAGGGGGCGCTGTTGAGCCCCCCTGCCACGCCCGGGTACCAGCTTTAGCCCGGCCCTGATGGCCGCGGGTTCTGACCTGTGTGCAAAGTTTCAAGAGTTTTCGAGCATGTTAAGGGCCCCAAAAGTGCCCGAAAGGTTGACAAAAATATAAGAATAATAATAAAATATAGCTGCGAGCAGCGATTACGGGCCCAAGCCGGTGGCACCGCAACCCCGGTGCCCGGGGTGGCGGTACCGCCGGCTTTGGCCCTCCATCGCTGCTCGCAGCTATATTTATATTTATATATATATATATATATATATATATATATATATATATACATACACACACATACATACATATATATATATATATATATATATATATATTACCGTTCAAAAGTTTGGGGTCAGTAAGATTTTTAATGTTTTTAGGAGAAGTCTCTTCTGCTCACCAAGGCTGCATTTATTTGATTAAAAATACAAACAAAAACTGTAATATTGTGAAATATTATTCCAATTTAAAACAGCTGTTTTCAATTTTAAAATATTTTACATAGTAATTAATTTCTGTGATCAAATTTGAGTTTTCAGCATCATTACTCCAGTCTTCAGTGTCACATGATCCTTCAGAAATCATTCTAATATAATGATTGATGCTCAATAAATATTCATTATTATTTTCAATGTTGAAAACAGTTGTGTACAGATTTTTTTTTCAAAATGCTTTGATGAATGTAAAGTTCAAAAGAACAGCATTTATTTCAAATATATTTTTTTAACATTATAAATGTCTTTACTGTAACTGTTGATCAGTTTAACTCATCCTTCATAAATAAAAGTATTGATTTATTTTATTTCTTTCCCCCAAAAATAAAATTTAAATTATTACTAACCCCAAACTTTTGAGCGGTAGTGTTATGTTACAAAAGCTTTAGATTTCAGATAAATGCTGTTCTTTTGAACTTTCTATTCATCAAAGACTGTACACAACTGTTTTCGACATTTAAAATAATAATGAATGTTTCTTGAGCATCAATCATCATATTAGAATATTTTCTGAAGGATCATGTGACAGTGACTCCGCTTTGATCACAGGAATAAATAACAGTTTAAAATATATTAAAATAGAAAGCAGCTGTTTTAAATTGGAATAATATTTTACAATATTACTGTTTTTGTTTGTATTTTTAATCAAATAAATGCAGCCTTGGTGAGCAGAAGAAACTTCTCTGTTATGTGCGCGCCACAGACTGCACGCACGTCCGCTTAGAGTTCCGCCTTTTGCGTTCCGTCAATATTACGTTATTAGAAAAATATTTTTTTAGAGAATCAATTTTTTGACATTTGTGAATCGATTCAGAATCGTCCACGTCTGCATCGCGATGCATCTAAGAATCAATTTTTTCTCCCACCCCTAGATTTCATACAACAGGTTAATAAACAGTTACAATTAAGTCACTTACATTTTAGATGCAGTATTGACTGTTTTTGTTCTGTTTCAGCAGCGAAAATAGTTAAAGATCACAGCAGAACCATCACGCATCACGTGTTTTCTCATAACTGAACGATTCAGCATTTTTAAGGAATCGGTTGACTCAAAGTTTGAATGATCAATCCATAAACATCTGTCTTAATCATGATCGACTCATTCGAACGAATCGTTTGAACGACTGAATCAATGACTCGCTTATTAAGATGGATGCCTGGCGACACCTAATGGCGGTTTAGTGTTGTTTAAAAGCATCATTCTTTCCAACGTGTGTGTGATTTGTGTGTGCAACATTATCAATGTCAGTGTGGAAGTCTGTATTTTTCTTTCACTTTTATATTAGCAATTTAAAAGCACCCGCTTGTGTCACACGTCGAATAACCGGTGGGAAAATATCCTCAGACACATATCTAATAAATGTATCTTTAAATAGAATATTGGCCTACCTGGTAAAAAGTTTTATATACTATTTTGATGTGCTTTTGGACACAAGAGGGCAGTATAGCCCTATGTATGACTTGTTTTTTTTTTTACTTTACTGTTTTTAATTTTAGAATAAAATTAGAATAAAATTCTTTTTAAAAACAGGATAAAATGGGTTTAGTTGTGATATTTGTATACTTTTATATAGAAATAAATGGTATATAATTACATTTTTAGAAGATTTTAGGCTTTTAGTGTTTCAATTTTGGACATTATTTTAATCCCTCGCCATAGCAAAACCGTTTGAGATATTTATTATCCGTTCACAATTTAGCATATTTAATGTATTTTCATCACGTTGAAAAAGTCTGGTGGGAATAAAATAAATAGTGTAAGAGGAGTGGCTAAAAATTCAGAGGCTGATTTTGCAAAAAAAATCCACATTCAGACCAAAATATCTGACTTCCTGATGGCCTGAGCTAATGAATGTAAATTAGAAAGTTGTCCGGCTTGATGAGAACAATATACAAACAAATTTTTTTTTACTGTAAGCATCAAAAGCATGTTGAAAGTGACATACTTCCTGCTGCCAGTTGGTGGCGCTATAACTTTGACTCACAATAGTTACATCCATCTGATCGGCCTGTTACCACGAACACACTGCTGAAGTTTCATCAAGATCAGTTAATGTGTGCAGAAGTTATTCCACTTCGTGTTTCTCTTTACTCGCCATAAATTCGATTCCTCGCCACGGCCAAACCATTCGAGATATCAAAAATCCATCCGCAATTTAGCATCCTCAAAGTCTTGACTACATGCACACCGAGTTTGGAGGGGACACGGTGAATTTTCTAGGAGGAGTATTTCACATTCCACAGCAAGCGTTTTCCAAACAACCCATAATAGCCGACTTCCTGTTGGGCTGGCGTAAAACTTGACCGGGGGAAAGTTGTTCGGCACGATGAGATCTATATGTGTACCGAGTTTCATATTAATTCATGCAAGCGTGTTTGATATATGGACCAAGTTTTAGAACCCCGTTCAAGGGGGCGCTGTTGAGCCCCCCAGCCACGCCCGGGTACCAGCTTCTGCCCGTCCCTGATGGCAGGGGGTTCTGACTTGTGTGCAAAGCTTCAAGAGTTTTTGAGCACGTTAAGGACCCCAAAAGCCCCTGAAACCTTGATTAACAATATAAAAGCAATAGTCAAATCCCCCCCTCCCCTCACACACACAGAGACACAGAGAGAGGGAGAGAAAATTCTTCAGAAAATCCACATTCAAACCAAAATATCTCTCTTCCTGTTGGTCGGAGATAGTTAATGTCAATTAGAAAGTTGTCCGTCTTGATGAGAACAATACACAAACCAAGTTTTGTTGCTGTTGATAAAACTAACCCCCCCACTTATGACTAAAGGTGGCGCCACTGAGCCCCTCACCACGCCCGTTTCTGAAACTTTGCACATGTCTACGGGCTAATAAATGTGATGTGTCTGTCGAGTTTCATGCAATTTCAAGTATGTTAAGAGTCTCAAAAGCATCAAAAAAGAATATTAAAGTTTGAAGCGTTGCCATGGCAACAGTATTAAAGATATCAAAAATCCTTTCACAGGTCTACATCTGCCGTGTGTTTACATTATACACATAAAGTTTGAAGCAAATCGGGTAAAAATAAGAGGGTGATTTCAAAGCATTTTGAAAGGGACACACTTCCTGCTGCCAGTTGGTGGCGCTATAACTTTGACTCACAAAAGTCACATCCATGTGATCGGCCTCTTACAACGAACACACTGCTGAAGTTTAATCAAGATCAGTTAATGTATGCAGAAGTTATAACACACTTCCTGTTTTCATTATTCGCCATAAATTCGTTTCCTCGCCACGGCCAAACCGTTCGAGATATCAAAAATCCGTCTGCAATTTAGCATCCTCAATGTCTTGACTTCATGCACACCGAGTTTGGTGCCGACCGGGTGAATTCCCTAGGAGAAGTGTTTCAAATTCCTAAGCATGCGTTTCCAAACAACCCTAAATAGTCGACTTCCTGTTGGGCTGGCGTAAAAAGTAAAAGTACGAAAGTTGTTTGGCCCGATGAGATCTATATGTGTATTGAGTTTCATATTATTACATGCAAGCGTGTCTGATTTATGGACCAAGTTTTCGGACCCCGTTCAAGGGGGCGCTGTTGAGCCCCCCTGCCACGCCCAGGTACCAGCTTCAGCCCGGCCCTGATGGCCGCGGGTTCTGACCTGTGTGCAAAGTTTCAAGAGTTTTCGAGCACGTTAAGGGTCTCAAAAGTGCCCGAAAGGTTGACAGAAAAATAAGAATAATAATAATAAGAATAATAATAATAATAATAATAAATAATCCTACCGAAAACAATAGGGCCTTCGCCCTTTCAGGGCTTGGGCCCTAAATATAGCTGCGAGCAGCGATTGCGGGCCCAAGCCGGTGGCACCGCCACCCTGGTGCCTTTAGTTACGCTAAAGGCACCGGGGTGGCGGTGTCACCGGCTTGGGCCCTCCATCGCTGCTCGCAGCTGTATTTATATATATATATATATATATATATATATACACACACACTTTTAAAAAAAAAGAAAAAAAAATATATATATTTATATATATAATTAAACTTTTTGGATGCTAAGCATTTGTGTATTAAAGGCTTTGTACTTCACTCACGTTCCACTATTGAAGGGAAAAATTATCCTCTTCACATGCGCAAAAATGTGCTTGGAAACATCACAGTTGAGCGGTGATTACTGTGAATAGTATGAATTGTACTACTGACTATTTAAACGGAGCAGTGTAATTTTTATATGTTAGGTTGACTATTTTATTATTATATTTTATTAAGGCTATAATGAACAGACTGCAATGTCAAGACTGCAATGCTGGAATGTGTGTGTCTGTGTCTGTGTGTGTGTGTGTGTGTGTGTGTGTGTGTGTCTGTGTGTGTGTGTGTGTGTGTGTGTGTGTGTGTGTGTGTGTGTGTGTGTGTGTGTGTGTGTGTGTGTGTGTGTGTGTGTGTGTGTGTGTTCATGTTTTTCTATCCCAGTGGGGACTTCAACCTGAATGCACACAGACTCCTGGGGACTCGTGTCACAGTGGGGACCTAAATAGAGGTCCCCATGGGTAAACAAGCTCATAAACCATACAGAATGAGTTTTTTTGGAAATGTAAAATTGCAGAAAGTTTTCTTTGATGGGTAGGTTAGGAGATAGAATATACAGTTTGTACAGTATAAAAACCATTAAGTCTATGGAGAGTCCCCACAAAGATAGTAAACTGTGTGTGGCGTGGGCGCGATGGAACAGTGGACACATAAAAGCATACTCCGTCATTATGCAGGACGACATTCAAACTGCAAAGTTTTAACTTATATTTGTGTACAGCCGCAATAAAACACAACATTCAGCTTTTGTAAAAAAATTTCAAGCAATCCACCCCCTGAAAGGCGCTAATTTTAAAATTAAACTAAAATGTTCACGGCTGCACAGGCATTCATAACGGTGCGCGTCCACGGCAAGGAACGAGCAGAACAGAGTGAACGTTTTTCAGATTATTCCTACTTCCATAGGAATTAATTTGAAACGCTCACTCAACCACTATCAATGTCAGTGCGGACAAACATATTTTACTTTCCTTTTTAAGTTAGCAATTCGAAAGCCCCCAGCGGTGTCACACGTCGATTAACCGGTGGTAAAATATTCTCACCGTCACATACCTAGTATATTTTTATATAGATACAATAGGCCTACCTGATTTTGAACACAAGAGGGCAGTATAGCCCTATGTATGACTTGACTTTTATGGGACTAAAGAGTACAATTGCTATTTTTAAACATACAAGTAATTCTTAAATTGAAAAAAAAAAAAAGAATAAAATGGGTTTAGTTGTGATATTTGTATACTTTTATATAGAAATAAATGGTGTAAAATTAAATTTTTAGAAGATGAGTTTTTTTGCGTTTCCTTTTTGTACATTACTTTAATCCCTCACTATATCAAAACCGTTTGAAATATTTAATATCCGTTCACAATTTAGCATCTTTAATGTATTTTCATCGTGTTGAAAAAGTTTGGTGTGAAAAAAATAAACCAGTTAGGAGTAGCTAAAAACTCAGAGTCTGAAATATCCCAAAAATCCACATTCAGACCTAAATATCTGACTTCCTGTTGGGCGGAGCTAATTACTTTAAATTAGAAAGTTGTCCGGCTCGATGAGACCAATGTACGTACTGATTTTTGTTACTGTATATACAACTAACCCCCCCACTTTTGTCAAAGGCATTTTGAAAGTGACACACTTCCTGCTGCCAGTTGGTGGTGCTATAACTTTGACTCACAATAGTTACATCCATCTGATCGGCCTCTTACCACGAACACACTGGTGAAGTTTCATTAAGATCAGTTAATGTATGCAGAAGTTATACCGCTTCGTGTTTCTCTTTTCTCGCCATAAATTCGTTTCCTCGCCATGGCCAAACCGTTCGAGATATCAAAAATCCTTCCGCAATTTAGCATCCTCAATGACTTGACTTCATGCACACCGAGTTTGGTGGGGATTGGATGAATTCTCTAGGAGGAGTACTTCGCATTCCACAGCAAGCGTTTTCCAAACAACCCATAATAGCCGACTTCCTGTTGGGCTGGCGTAAAACTTGACCGGGGAAAAGTTGTTCGGCCCGATGAGATCTATATGTGTACCGAGTTTCATGTTAATTAATGCAAGCGTGATTGATCTATGGACCAAGTTTTCAGACCCAGTTCAAGGGGGCGCTGTTGAGCCCCCCTGCCACGCCCGGGTACCAGCTTCAGCCCGGCCCTGATGCCAGGGGGTTCTGACTTGTGTGTAAAGTTTCAAGAGTTTTTGAGCATGTTAAGGACCCCAAAAGCCCCTGAAACCTTGATTAACAATATAAAAGCAATAGTCAAATCCCCCCTCCCCTCACACACACAGAGACACAGAGAGAGGGAGAGAAAATTCTCCAGAAAATCCACATTCAAACCAAAATATCTCTCTTCCTCTTGGTCCGAGCTAGTTACTGTAAATTAGAAAGTTGTCCGTCTTGATGAGAACAATACACATACCAAGTTTTGTTGCTGTTGATAAAACTAACCCCCCCACTTTTGACTAAAGGTGGCGCTACTGAGCCCCTTACCACGCCCGTTTCTGAAACTTTGCACATGTCTACTGGCTAATAAATGTGATGTGTCTTTCGAGTTTCATGCAATTTCAAGTATGTTAAGAGTCTCAAAAGCATCAAAAAAGAATAATAAAGTTTGAAACGTTGCCACGGCAACAGTATTTAAGATATCAATAATCCTTTCACAGGTCTACATCTGCCGTGTGTCTACATTGTACACATAAAGTTTGAAGCAAATCGGGTAAAAATAAGACAGTGATTTCAAAGAATTTTGAAAGTGATGTACTTCCTGCTGCCTGTTGGTGGCGCTATAACTTTGACTCACAGTAGTCACATCTGTACGATCGGCCTCTTACAACAAACACACTGCTGAAGTTTCATCAAGATCAGTTAATGTATGCAGAAGTTATAACACACTTCCTGTTTCATTTTTTCGCCATAAATTTGTTTCCTCGCCACGGCCAAACCGTTCGAGATATCAAAAATCCCCTGGCAATTTTTCATCCTCAATGTCTTGACTTCATGCACACTGAGTTTGGTGGTGATCGGGTGAATTCTCTAGGAGAAGTGTTTCAAATACCAGACCATGCGTTTCCAAACAACCCTTAATAACCGACTTCCTGTTGGGCTGGCATAAAAAGTAAAAGTACGAAAGATGTTCGGCCCGATGAGATCTATATGTGTACCGAGTTTCATATTATTACATGCAAGCGTGTCTGATTTATGGACCAAGTTTTCGGACCCCGTTCAAGGGGGCGCTGTCGAGCCCCCCTGCCACGCCCGGGTACCAGCTTCAGCCCGGCCCTGATGGCCGCAGGTTCTGACCCGTGTGCAAAGTTTCAAGAGTTTTCAAGCACGTTAAGGGTCTCAAAAGTGCCCGAAAGGTTGACAGAAAAATAAGAATAATAATAATAAATATAGCTGCGAGCAGCGATTACGGGCCCAAGCCGGTGGCACCGCCACCCCGGTGCCTTTAGGTAAAGGCACCGGGGTGGCGGTACCGCCGGCTTTGGCCCTTCATCGCTGCTCGCAGCTATATTTATATATATATATATATATATATATATATATGGCTATAATGAACAGGCTGCGATGTCAAGATTGCAATGCTGGAATGTGTGTGTGTGTGTGTGTGTGTGTGTGTGTGCATGTGTGTTCATGTTTTTATATCCCGGTGGGGACTTCAACCTGAATGCACACAGACTCATGGGGACTCGTGTCACAGTGGGGACCTAAATAGAGGTCCCCATGGGTAAACAAGCTTAGAAATCATACAGAATGAGTCTTTTTGGAAATGTAAAAATGCAGAAAGTTTTCTGTAATGGGTAGGTTTAGGGGTAGTGTTAGTGTGAGGAGATAGAATATACAGTTTGTAAAGTATAAAAACTATTAAGTCTATGGAGAGTCCCCACAAAGATAGTAAACCGCGTGTGTGTGTGTGTGTGTGTGTGTGTGTGTGTGTGTGTGTGTGTGTGTGTGTGTGTGTGTGGCGTGGGCGTGATGGAACAGTGGACACATAAAAACATACGTCATTATACAGGACCACATTCAAACTGCAAAGTGTTAACTTATATTTGTGTACTGTCGCAATAAGACACAACATTGTGCTTTTGTAAAATAATTTCAAGCAATCCACCCCCCGAAAGGCGCTAATTTTAAAATTAAACTAAAATGCTCATGGCTGCACGGGCATTCATGGTGTGCATCCACGACAAGGAACGAGCAGAACAGAGTGAACGTTTTTCAGTTTATTCCTACTTCCATAGGAATTCATTTGAAACGCCCGCTCAACCGCTCACCCTGTGGTCTGTGTGAGTCCTAATGCCCCAGTGTAGTGACGGGGACACTATACTGCCAAAAGAGCACTGTCCTTCGGATGAGACGTTAAACCGAGGTCCTGACTCTCTGTGGTCATTAAAAATCCCAGGATGTCCTTCGAAAAAGAGTAGGGGTGTAACCCCGGCATCCTGGCCAAATTTGCCCCTTGGCCTCTATCCATCATGGCCTCCTAATCATCGGTGTCACACGTCGATTAACCGGTGGTAAAATATTCTCACCGTCACATACCTAGTATATTTTTATGTAAATACAATAGGCCTACCTGATTTTGAACACAAGAGGGCAGTATAGCCCTATGTATGACTTGACTTTTATGAGACTAAATAGTACAATTACTATTTTTAAACTTATAAATAATTATTAAATTAAAAAAAAAAAAAGAATAAAATGAGTTTGGTTGTGATATTTGTATACTTTTATATAAATAAATGGTGTATAATTACATTTTTAGAAGATGAGGCTTTTAGTGTTTAATTTTTGTACATTACTTCAGTCCCTCACTATAGCAAAACCATTTGAGATGTTTAATATCCATTCACAATTTAGCATCTTTAATGTATTTTCATCAAATGTATAATTACATTTTTAGAAGATGAGGCTTTTAGTGTTTAATTTTTGTACATTACTTCAGTCCCTCACTATAGCAAAACCATTTGAGATGTTTAATATCCATTCACAATTTAGCATCTTTAATGTATTTTCATCATTTTGAAAAAGTTTGGTGTGAATAAAATAAGCCAGTTTGGAAGAGTAGCTAAAAACTCAGAGTCTGAAATATCCAAAAAATCCACATTCAAACCAAAATATCTGACTTTCTTTTGCTCTGAGCTAATGACTGTTAATTAGAAAGTTGTCCGGCTCGGTGAGACCAATATATATACTCATGTTTGTAACTGTTGGT